>OU015496.1:62079442-62266942 GCA_907164885.2 Dolomedes plantarius | reverse complement strand
TTTGATGACATGAAAGTGGGGCTAACTCAATTTTTTTTAAGTGGAGTTGTCCCACTATTCAGATAAGGCCTTCTAATACAGGATGTTTCCATAAATTTGACGTCATTTCAAGATCTAATGTCGTTAAAGTAACCTAATATTTTAATATGCTTGGAAACGTCAAATTTTTATTTCCATATTTAACATAACATTCTATTTATTTATTTTTTCAAATGGCCACCATGTTTTCCAGATCTGACGCCTTGAGATTTTTTTCCTCTAGGAGTGTTTTAAAGGTTTAAGTACCCCGGCTTTCTGCAACGTTAGAGGAATTCAAGCAGAGAATCGCTTTGGTAACTGATATCAATGACATGCTATTGCGCGTTTGGCAGGAAATGGAATATTGACTGGACGTGTCACAGATGGAACATTTCGCCTTCCGGCATGAGTAACGGGGCAAATAAAAATGGCCGTAATGAGAAAATCACACTTAAAGTTAAGCGTCTCCCCCTCCAAGAGTCAGTGTAATAGTGAGACTTGCGACCTCACGCGGCACCTATTGTAGTAAGAGAAGTCCCGGTACCCACGAAATTTAAACTTCTAAAATGTGAAGCCAGATGTAGCGACAACTTAAAGGTGGCTTTTTTTTAATTGTTACGTTTCTCTTGCCGGAGGGCGATTTGTAAATTTGTTCATGGAATCCTCATGCATTTGCATGTCTCATTCATACTTTGGATAATAAATATTCAATTACTCAACAACAACCTCTCCATTTTCATTATATTAGCCAATGTGGTTCGTGTGATATATGCATGTCAAATGAAGTCAAATTTTCTGAAACGCCCTGTAGATGTCAGCGCACACATTTTAGTTTTTCCCTTGTTTAATTTTATTTTCATTATTCTAAAAAATCATAAAAAGATTCTGGACACACAGCCACAAATTTGTATCATTGCAGAATACTTAAACCCTAAGCACGACGCTTGCAAAAATTGCACACTAAGTACCTGATACCATTGTGACACCTATAAAATATGTCTTGTTTTCATATGCTATTTATATTTAATCGCCAGACATGCTTCATCATAGCACACCAGAAGAAAATATTCTCATTCAAGTGGTGTCAATGAAATCACTAATGAGAAAGTGATGGCAAAAGAATATGAAACAATTATTAAATAAAACCTAATAGATAAGTGAGAAGGTACATAATATACTACGAGACACTGCAGACCTCTAGTTAAAAATGTTCGATTTTCCGCTCGTCCTCCAATTAATATTTGCCTACAAAAGTATGAGGAATTGCCCGCAATGTTACCGTCCTATAACAGTCCCCCAAAAGTCAGGACTGGTGTCAATGTATGCGAATAAATAATTGGTTATGCTTCAAGCGTGTTTAAACTTTTATGAGTAAGATGACTACTTTTCAATTGTTTACAGTCAATCGCCATAGCTATTTACTCTCCTCTTCGGACAGAAATGTTTGGTTTCACATCTTTTATAGATTTCGAATGGATATCTAGTACTTTGCATATGTGAAACAATTGTTTCCTTTGTCCAGTTATGTACTACAAAACGTGATATGTGGAGACGAGGTTTAATAGGAATCAATTTAAATTGTTGCATTAATGTTATTGTTGTACGTGATTTTATTGTTGAATCACGCAAAACTGTTTTTTTCTATAATTGGGGAAAAACTGTTCTCAATTCTTTATGATATTAATAAAAATTCATGTTTTTTTCTTCTTGGGAAATATATCTAGGCAATATATTGTACTTGTAAGTATATGAAATGCTAAAGTAGATTGTAATATTATTCGTCCCCATTTAATATGCAGAATTATGTGGCATTTTATGAACAGATATATCTTTTTTTGGCGAAAATTTAAAAAAATACACTCCTAAACACATTTTCAGTCTCACTACCATGTGACAGGTAAGAGGACTTTTTTTGTGATTTTGTGATATGGTCTTAATTTCATAGATCATCCCAATTTTTCACAAAGGTCATAAATCCGATTGATATCAGAACAATGCGGATTAGCAAATTTAATTAAACACGCGAACTGTTTCGATTTAAATTTCAATGAATATGTTCTCTTCATATTTACAGCCAGTGAACTCCGTTGCTTACTAGTTCCTTTATATGGATTTTTGAGTTTCATCATTTGAATATGTGTCCAACAAATGTATATTTCCATAGTTTTATATCTTAAGCAATAAATTTGTTCAAGAATCAAGTCTTAACCATAAATGTTTTTTAATGCATAGCATTAGATCTTGGCGTTACCTTTCCTTTGGGAATATCTCCATTAACATACTATATCGTTAGCTCCATGTTTATGAAAGAGTTAATCTCCTTCAGCATGTCTCTTATTATGCATATAACTCATGTTGTTATTTTTATTTATCTGTGCATGGCTAGTGATGACTCGGGATAAATGAGTCGAAATTTTCATAAATCCACTTCTTACAAGCAGTGTGATAGAAATCTACGTATAATATAAACTCAGCATATGAATACTGTTTGCATGAATCTCTTAATCTCAAGCATGCCATTATCACTGTATAAATTGGTACTATTACACATTACTCTGAAAGATATACAGTAGCTATTCCCAATCAATTTCAAATTAGGAGTAAATATTTATCACTTCTCATATGATAAGACGTTTGAACAGTCTAAATGCCTTTCGTGAAAGAATTAAAGATTTTTCTGTACATTGTCATTGTTTAGCAAGGACAAATAGTTTAAATGGTGTTTAGTGAGACAATCCTTTTGTCCACTTGAGAGGACTGTTTCAGATAAACGAATAAATTGCTGTAACTTTAATCAAGTATTTTTCCTTTTTTTTGTATTGATATAATGTGTTGTCCATCCTTATTATTGTAGATTAAATTAATTTAAGGCTTATTTTTTATGTACTATAAAAGACGAACATTAAGTTTAAGATATTTTTTGTGCTCTTTCATTTCCCCAACTCGACTGTATTTCAAATCGTGTAGTCTCAGTTTAATTGTCGTGTACTAAAGAGTGATTGAGTTTAAGCACTTGAGTTTCAAATACTTTATTTTTTATCTTTTTTCTATAAAAGCATTTCTTAATAAAGCTTTCAATGATAGAAATGGATGCAAATTTAGCCTTAACATGGATAATAAATGGGAAAATTGCTTTCTCAATTTCCTCTATAATAAAAGGGTTAATGTAAAGAAGTAGGTACTCGTTTACGTAATTTGCCGATGTGTCCAAAATTTGCCAAAATAACACTAAAATTGGGCTCTTGTAAAGAATTAGGCAATTCCTCAATTAGGCTCTTCAATTAAGAATTATTCCAGTTCTTCAATTTGAATTCTTCAGTTAGGCTATTGTAAAGGAATGGGTACCCCTTTTAACATGACCTGGAAAACTTATGTAATCTTATATGTCTTGCCGACAGTCTTATAAATGGATTTTAGAACTTATTTTACAAATATTTTTCGCAGTCGCCAAGTGTTTATTTTTGTCATCCGAAATTTAACCTTCGACTGATAAGTTTTTATCATTAGTGTTTCGTTTATTGTTTGCATTAAAATATCATGTTCTTCAGTTTCAATAACGAGGAAAGAATATCGCTTAAGATGTATCATAGATTATTTATACTATTTATATTGTCTAAAACTCTAGCTGTATATTCTGTCTACACTTAATTTTATTGTCCGCTATGTTGCGGTCACAGTCATCTTTTAGTGTGATTATGGCGAATTTTGAAAAATTTCACCAAACTACTCCTTTACATTTACCAATAAAAGAAAACCTCCTCAAAAGTTAAAAAGTATTACACTTAATGTATTTACATAACTACACCATAATAACAATAAAATGTAATATCATAGACTGTCCAATAATAACATCAAAATTATGCGGCTTTTCTGCGAAGTTAAGGTATCCTGCTGAATACAGCTGTACATGGGTGGGATTTTATCACTTCCTTTGCGTCTCTCCACTAAAAATTTGAAAATTTGTGCCAGATTCAAAATACCCAAAATTAAAATAGTGGCATATCCATTAATCCCCATTTGAGGTACAACATATAGGTTTGAATCCTTTTATTCTGTATAAAAAATAAATAACGCTCATTGTTGTCAAACCAACAACGGAAGGCCTAATTTGAATAGTGGGTCAACTTCATCTTTTAAAAAAATGGAGTTAGCCTCACGTTCATGTTCATACAAGTCCTTTCTATCTTATTTTAAAACTGGTACAGCTCCAGCTTATTTCAGAGAGCATTACAAATCAGACTGCAGCAGTTATTTCTCAGCACTCATTAGAATTTAAGGCTCTGTATCTCAAAATGAACAAAAATGGAGTTGGCCCACTATTCAAATAAGGCCTTCAATTAACTGAATTGCAATTTATGCTAGATATAATTCAATTTCTGCTAGATTTGAATAATTTAGCATAGTAATCAAAAATAGGAAGAATTATAAAATCTTTTAAAACTATAACGGTGGCCCGCATGAAATACAGTGTTTCTGCAAGGGTTTATTGGTTGGATTTTGGGAACATACAGGAAATAATACCTTTGCATGAGCTACGCTGCACATAGTCACATTGTCGGATTAAGTAAGTGCCCAGGGTTTCACTGATTTTGGATACTTTTAACTAGGACATACGGGGTTCTCTTTGGAAACAGTCTTGAATGACGTCCGGAACCTCTACATCAATAGCAAAATAGGGGCCTTTGAGAGTCTTTTTCGGTGGGCCGAATATGTGGTATTCGCATGGAGACAGGTCGGAACTACAGGTGAAGGGTCACGATCGAGGAACTACTAGCGGAAATGCCGCAGCAAATCTTGACCGAGGCAGCAATCGATTCCATCTTGATGGTGAAGTGTGATCGAACAGGTATCGACATATTACAACGTAACACGTGCATTACAAAATCTCCTAAATCATTTTAATATTGTGCACTATGAAAGACATTCCTGCCTGCCTATATACAACCCTCTTACGATGACAAATTTCGGCTTCACTGTCGTCAAAAATTGAATGATCACCCACTTTGGACTAAACCAAGTCACTACCATCCGTAGTGACTTAGCTTAAACACGCCGAAACAGCACACTTACACTCTCCGACGGCAGCACCTTTGTTTCGTAACATACAACGTCATCTACTGTCTCAAAGAGAAAGCTCAGGATATTTAAACCACTGCCGCTACAACAAAAGTCTTGAGCTCTTTGGGCCACCTTTATATTTAACAGTACAGAATTATAAATTATTCTAAAATATCCCTTTAAAATTTCTTTTATATAAAATATAACTTTATTTTTCATATTTGGTCTAAGTATATGGACATTCCTTAATAGCTATTAATACTATTTTTCTTGGCAACCCCTGCTATAGTACAAATATTGTTTTAAACGGATTTAAAGCCAACTGCTTTTTTTTTAAATGTGAAACTATTGTTCCACACTGCATTCGGATAACAATGCTTTTAGACATTAACCCGATTTTTATTTATAATGCAATAGAAAGATCTACCATTTTCGTTACCAGTGAAATGTCTCTACCAGTGAAATCCAAAACGCACACCTGACAGGAAATTAAAAATGTAAAGGAATTAATTTTCCGCTGGTCGTGCATACTGATATTTTTGATGCACCATTGAATCTTCACCGTTAGAGACTTCAAAATGTTCCATAAGTATATCGATTAATTACTGGAATGAATACATTTCTAAACATATAACAGTCTATTTCGAAATTAGAATTATTGAGTTTGAATTATTATTCAATGCTAATTCTAAGGTATATAATTTTAGACAGTTAAAGATTACAATTAAAGCACGAATTGTGTGGTTAATTCAAAAATCAATCGAATATTAAATTTATAAAGTTGTTTGTATCATGAAGTTCAGTGGTGAACTTTTCTCAAGGTACTTTATAATATTTTACAGAAATAATATCAATATGAAATAACCTCTTTTTAAAATTTAGGTAACAAAGTATGAAAAATATCTCCTTATACAGGATAAAAGTATACTCTGGTAGAAATTATACCCAGAACATATTATCAGAAATGGCCTATTTAAAAATGACATACATTTCATTCGAAACTTTAAATAAATATGCAAGAGTGTACACAAAACAGTAATTCAGTGTCAAGAGAAGGGAAAAAAAAATATATATATGGGAGACATGGGAAAGAGTTTCCATGAAAAAAAATAGTTCCAAAAGTCGTCGATAGGAGAGAATATGGCCCTTTTGTTCTCGACGCACCCGAGAGTTTGCATAAAGGGCAAGTAAAAGATCCAAAATACAAATTCCCGACTACGTAGTCGACATCAAAGCCAGTATTTCGGGCTATAAAGATAAGGGATGAATACCGAAAAAGTTCTAAGCAGACAAATGAGTAACAAAGAAATTTCACTGCAACATCACTTTATGCAGCAAATTCACTTCTCCATCCTTTAATGTGACTACAGTCCTGGTGGACGATTCATCGCATCCTGAACACTACGTTCTCAACGGCAAAGCGTAGCATGTCACCAGGAATGTTCATCAAAGTCCTGGATATGTTGGCCTTTAGGGCCGCGAAGTTCGAGACTCTACCAAGGTACACCTTAGACTTTAAATAATCCCACTGAAAGATGTCACATGGGTTAGGTCCGGGTAGGGATGTGGCCATGTCAGTGGAAAATAGAAAGTGGTGACATTTTCTTGTGTAAAGGGAAGGCGCAACATATTACACATCGATCTTTAGAGCCCAAAATACTGTCGCTGCAGTCGACTATGTAGTCATGAATATGCCTTTTGATGTTTTACTTGCCTTTTATGCAAATTCTCGGGTGTGCCGACAACAACAGCTCCATATCGTCTCCTATTGGCGACTTTTGTAACGTTATTTCCACTGAAACTCTTTCCCATGTCGTCCTTTGTCCTTCTATAAATTTTGGTGGAATTCCGGTGATTTGTCTAGATCTGTGGGCGTGACGAACTTTCAACTCAAAACTGGCCACCATTATTTACAGGTCAAATCTTTACCGTATTGGTCTGGTGGTCTCTCCATTGTGACCGCTATGTTACATCATCGATATGGCTGGTGCCCAAATTCACGGTTTCCCAAAACTGAAAGACGCTGCGGGATTTTCTGCAGATAATATTCATACTGCTTTTCTAGTTTCAAAACTTTATTGGGCTTACCCGAAAGAGACTGATAGTGTAAGTATGGAGTAGGAAAAATGAAGTAACATCTAACGAATCATTGCGTTAACCGTGATCATCTTATAAACCTAGAATTTTTGCAATACATTTGTTCCTGGGGCAAATTGTATTCATTTGAATCATCTATTTCAGAGATGCCCAAAAAGCGACTCGCGAAACGCCTGCGGCTGTCTACAACTTTTTTTGTGGTTCTCCGCTAGAATTTTGGAAACTGGGGCCAGAATTAACGTACCCAATATTAAAACGAGCTGCATGTCGAATAAATTCCATCGTTGGTACAACGTATAGCTGTAAATCCTTGGAATTTTACAGTATGTGGATAAAAAATAAATTAACCTCAGTGTTGGCAAATCAACAATTAAATTAATTACTATGAACTACAACAACGCATTATGTGTAGAGATTTAAATAATTTGACATAATATTGAAATAATAAAGCTATGAAAGCTATTAAAACGATTTAACAATTTAGATTTATTAATTATTTTAACAATTCCGCTTATAATGTCTTTTATCTGAATTATAACTTTTTTTTTCTTTCTTTGGCTCTGCTAATTATAGAGACTTCCTAAATGGCTCTTAACACTGTTTGTCTTGGACACCTCTGCTATATTATATAAATCCACCTATCCATCTATATATATATAATATATATATATATATATATATATAGTATTTTATGAATTATTGTTTAACTTATTAATCGCATAAGTGGCAAATTAAACATTCTGCAGACATTCCACGAGATCAAATCTTATTAAGTGAGTTTAGATTAATAGTAATATTTAATACCGCAGATCAAATATTTGTACCATCCGCATATATTGAATCTGTATAAATTTCCATGATATATAGTAACGTTAAGTTTTATGATACCTGCGCACTATAATCTTTAAACAAACATTTTTTCGAACACTTAGAAGACTGCAAATTAAACATTTGAAATCATAGCCCTTTAGATTTCAACATGTACACTCCCACGTGGGCTTTTAAGCTATAATCTTTGTGTCTATGGTAAATCTTAGTGTCTAGACAGAGAAATGTGTATTTACTGTCTTAAAATGCAGGTCTCGTAAGAGAATGCTGTAAGGTTAAGCTGAATTCACCTCATTTTCTGTACAGTACTTATGAAAGATTTAGGATAGTTTGTGAAGATTGAATTTTCAAACGTCGTATTTATTCACTTTGCATCTATATTAAAAGTAATAGAATGAATTATTTACCTCAACTTTTGTTACTTATTGCTTTATGATTACTAAAATATTTAAATGACTTCATTACGAGTGTAATGCTATGTAGCATTTGCAAAGCCTTGCAACCGGAAATGTCCGATTTTTTTGTTTCATAGCAATACACGAATTTCATGTAAAATAACCATTTTTGGCAATAAACAAATCAAATTTTTTATTACTAAGAAACATATATAATAATAACTGCTTCTGGTATCATTATCGATCAGATAATGTTATAAAAATGTATTTATTTTTTTTAAATAATGGAAGGAATTTTTTAGCTCAACTTTTGTTACGTATTGTTTTATGATTACTAAAATATTAAAATGACTTCATTACAAGTGTAATGCAATGTTGCATTTGCAAAGCCTAGCAACCTGAAATGGCCGATTGTTTTTGATGTTCCATAAGTAATACACGAATAATAATACACGATTTTCATATGAAATAACCATTTTTGGCGATAAAGAAATCAAATTTTCTGTTACAATGAAACATAAATAATTATAACTGCTTCTGATATCATTAGCGATCAGATAATGAAATAAAAATTTATTTATTTATTACAAGTGCCCGGAATATTGGCTAGAACACCATTCGTCCTCAGTAAGGGGCGAGACTGCTGGCCATTCATTTAAGGGGTACCGTATAGGTTGTCAGCATTACCCCCTACAAGCCGGTCCCTTAATTTAGAGCCGAGTCAAGTGACTTAAACGGAACACATGAACCTGATCCTCCTGAGATAAATTTTGAGAACTTGGAGGACTTTGCAGTCACGACAGATTTTACGTGCACCGGCCACCATTAGTGAACACGGTGGTGGATTTTGTCAGCGACCGGCATGAAACCAGAAACGCTCATATACACTGGCTCGACGCTTTTGCCACCCGGGCCACCACGGCCCATGCAAATAATGAACTTGGAACATGAAATCATCTCAAACGTTTAAAATAAAATCATAAGGAAAATTATTTTTCATGAACAATATATCGCAAAAATCGACATATCTTATGAGAAAATAATATTGTTAACAATAGTTTTATTTAGTATATCCCTAAGCTTTATATTGAAGTAGTAGAAGAAACAATTGTAATAAAGGGAGGACGAGAGCTATAAGAACACAACTGAATAGTTGTATAACTGTTCTTTGAATAGTAAGAAGTAATGTTTTCTTAAATGAACCATGAGTTGAGTCTCAGAATATATCAGAATCGCCAATTGAAAAAACCTTATCGGCGACTGTCATTTCATCTCGTAGAGACAGGACTATTTTGCTTAGAAGAAAGCCTAGATTATTTCGAGTGCTACAGTCGGTATAGAAACTCCACATTTATTTTGTATCGTCGAGGTAAAAATGTTGATACCGTGCGAGATATAATAGACTTAATTACAAGGATATGGGCAACGGTTAAATATCTTGAATATCTCCAAGAACACATTTCTATAGATCAAAGCATCATGGGTTCTTTTGTCTAAGTTGCAAAATCTACTACGTTAGGAATTCTAATATCTTACAAAGACTCTTACACTTGCTAAAACAACATGCGATAAAAGCGAAAATTCCTTTCTGACACAGATAAATTTCTGCCTTTAAGTCCATGTGACACAGAGGGATCATTATGGATACTTATTCATAGTTTATTCCGGGTGGGCATAAAGTCCGTAAAAACCTGAAAAATTCATAAAAACCGGGAAAAAAACCAAACTAAAAAAAAGTTTGCAGGGTTAGCATCGCTAGGTTACGGGATTTTTTTTAAGACAGGAAAAAAAAAACTCAAAACACAGCCGACAGGTGGTGCTGACGTACACAAGTCAACGGGTGTATCATCCCGGGTGTATCTATCTGGTGTTCATCCAATCTGTTGGAACTGAAAGATGCAATCCGCCAAGAGGTGTCATGTATATATTCCGACTTGCTGCACTCTACCGTTGCTGGAATTGTGACTCGCCTGCAATTTATTATTCCCTGTGGTGGGGGTCACGTAGAACACCTACTGCTGTAATAATCGATTTATAATCATTCTTTTCGTTGTTTGCGTATCTTTTTTGACTTGTGTACGTCAGCGCCACCTGTCGGCAGTTTTTTGAGTTATTTTTCCTGTCTTAAAAAAATCCCGTGACCTAACGATGTTATCCCAGCAAACGATTTTTTTTTGTTTTTTCTTTGTTTATTTTTCAGGTTTTTAAGAATTTTTAAAGTTTTTACGGACTTTTTGCCCACCCGGTATATACTAGCTGAATACCCGTGCTTCGCTACAGAGTATATTTTTGGATAATTACAATAAAAAAGTGCCAAAATTGCATTTTAGAGAATACAATTCTTAATTAATTTGAATTAAATTCTTAAAAAAACGTCCATCTAAATTAGTATATTGGTTAAATTTTATCTTTTACTTAATTTTAATATTTTTTCTCAATTTATTTCGTTCTTATGCACGTGACGCAAAATCAATTTAAAGTATCACAAAAAGAAAAGAAATATCAGGATCAGCATTTAGTAAATTAAATTCTAAAAATTAAACTTTAAAAAATTCACTAAAAATCAGAAAATTGAGGTGAAGATTCGAAAAAGATTTTATTTTAAAGGAAATTTTATGATCTTACTCTTAAAATAAATTTTATAACCCTCAGATTATTATTTTGAATTCACACCAAAAAAATCGTATTATAACAGCTTAAAATTTAATGTAAAAAATCATAGAATAATTTTTTCAAAATCTTTCTTAGTGCACCTTTACATTATAAGAAGAATCGCCATGTATAATTTCACATGCAAACTGTCTCCACCTCAGACTCATCATTTGGCAGACAGAAAGAATATTTTTCATTTACTTTTCACTGAAGAGAAGTTCATCTTTTGTCTGAATTACCTGAAAACCAAAAGATCTCCAGGACAGGATGGAATTCATTCTGAGTTTCTTAAACATCTTGGTAATAATGCAAAATCAACTCTTCTAAAGATTTTCAATCACATTTGGAGGACAGGAATAGTGCCTGGAAATTGGAAAGGGGCTACGATAGTTCCTATCTTGAAAAAAGACAAAGATGCTTCTAATACTGGAAGCTACAGGCCCATTTCACTCACTAGCACTATGGCCAAATTAATGGAACGCATGGTTGTCAGTAGACTGAACTGGTTCCTTGAAACTGATGATTTACTCAGACATGAACAAGCTGGTTTTCGTAAGAATAGGTCCACGGCTGATCAAGTAGCTCATTTGAGCCAAAAGGTTAAAGATTCTCTTGATGGAAGGGAAGTCATGTCAGCAATTTATATTGATTTCAAATCTGCATATGACTTTGTCTGGAGAGAAAATATGATTCGGAAACTCCAGGAAATTGGAGTAGAAGGTAAAATGCTACGTGGGTTTTCTTCATTCCTGGGCCAGAGAACCTGTAAAGTTCGTTTCGGACATTCAACCTCCAAAAGCTTTATTCTCCAGACCGGATTGCCCCAAGGAGCAGTGAGTAGCTGCTCACTCTTTGATGTTTACATAAATGATCTGATTTTGGCCCTGAGGGTAAACGGAGTGGAGTGTCTTTCATTTGCAGATGATCTGGCTATGTGGATCCAAGCTGCAAAGAAAAATGCAAAGCAAGAGATGGAAAAGCTCTTCAATAGAGCTCTTAGGGTTCTATCTGAATGGTGTGAAGAGAATAACATGATAGTGAACATTGGAAAGTCTGCAGTGCAGACTTTTTCTCTGATGCATCAAAACATCCGACCAAAGTTGGTTTACAGAGACCAAGAGTTGTTGCATACAGATAGATTCTCATACCTGGGAGTTGTCTTTGACAATAGGTTAAGCTGGAAACTGCATATTGAAAGTGTGATCGAAAAGGTTGAAAAACGCCTATACATCCTTAAACGTCTGGCTGGTTGTCATTGGAATCTGCGCTTGCACTACATTGGAAAACACCTATAAAACATTTATTTTACCTGTTATCACTTATTGTTGTGAGGTTCTTATTTCTGCCCCAGAGAACCTGATCGATAAACTGAAATTAATACAAAACCAGGCCCTCAGGCTGATTGTTGGTGCAGTGAAGACTTCTCCCATCGACTCACTGCTACTTCTGACTAATACTAGACCCATTAAGTCAATTATCGAAGTGAGGGCTCTTATACTTTATGAAAAGTTAATCAGACTAAATGTACCGTTTTGGAACTGTTATGAAAATGTACCAAGACAGCTAAAGACCCAAAGTGTATTTTTACAGAGAGTCCTAGAATTAAGAGCAGAGCTGGAACTTGATGATGGAATTGGCCAGGGTTTCGTGAGATCCCCTAACCCTGTGACCTATGTTGAAATAACTACCAGGCTGGACCTTGCCCAACCATTCCTTAAGAGCCAATTGCCTCAAAGCAGCTTAAAGATCCTTGCACTTGAGACCATCCATAGCCTCTACCCTGAGCCTGAATGGTTACATATTTACACTGATGGTTCTTTGACTGAACTCTCACCATTTGTCGGAGCAGGAATATATTCTTCTATCTTTCCCTTTTATGTGCCTTTTGGAAAACAAAAAACCGCCTTTGAAGGGGAATTTTTAGCTATCTATGTGGAACTGGAGCAACTTGTCCCCAGACACCTTTATAATAAGGTGGTTATCCTATCTGACTCCAAGGCTGCCATTCAGGCTGTCGGAGCTAGGGAAACACCAATCTCTAAAAATATTCTAGATTGCCGGGTTCTTCTGGATAAGTTGAAGACAGAGGGACGACAAATAACACTCCAATGGATTCCAGGACACTGTGATATTTATGGCAACGAACAGACAGATATATTGGCTAAGAAGGTCACTCAAATATTTCCATAGCCAAATTCATTTAACTCTTTCCATTCCATAAAACTTTATATCAAAAATCTAATGAGACAAAACTGGAAAGCATTGCTCTCGCATTTCTTCAAGAAGTTGGAGGAATAGCTTGGGTCAAATTATTTCAGATAAGCCCCGTGAAAAGGCTGTTACGGAATTCAGACTTACGGTAGGTCATGACTGCCTGGCGAACCACCTTCACCGAATTGGCATTTTTGCGAGTCCTAATTGCCCACTTTGTGGGAAAGATGAAATTATGGACAGTAATCATTTGTTGGGATGCTCGGCTCTGCGTGGAGACTCCGAGGTAAAGCGATATTGGAGCGCACGACATCTGCTGATGGGAAATTGACTTTTTTTTCTCTTACTATTCCTTTTTTTATATTTTATGTTCCTTGTTAATCTTGTTAACTTGTAAGAGTTTGTAATTTTCCTTTGCCATTGGAAATTTAAAAAAAAAAAATTTAGCCCTTTAGCTCCAGATGGTTTGGTCTCTACGTTATCTGTCAGCCAGTCAGTTAGTCACGGAACTGTTTTATATATATAGATGACACTGTTGATACGATGGTAGGAAGGATTTTTTAAGTGCAAGGAAGGCAATGAAACGATTTAAAATGCTTTTGCCCTAATTTCTCAATAGGAAAGAAATGTTTTCTTGAACTGAGGAGATTGAAGAAGGTTTAAAATGTAGTAAAAATGCTTTCAAAACTCAATATCCTTTTGGTGGTTTAGGTTATACGATAAATGTAAATACATTAGTGAAACAAGGATACAGCACAGCTCAAACAAACATAAAAGTATTTACTACAGCATATATTTTAGCTATTTTCTCAGTACGTAGTTTTGTGGGATTTAGTAGGTGAATGATCTTAATCCAAGAAGAGCCTAGGATTATTAAAGCAGAAATTGGCTCAAAGAAACATTTTAAAACTGTTGAAAAGAGAAAAGCCAATCTTAAATAATAAGTTAACTTTTAACATGTTCATTTAAAATATATCCCAGTAATTGATTAACAAGGTCATTCAAGAGAAAAAAACCTAATAATAAATTTCCAAATAATTCTAATCAAATAAAATTGTAAAATGGAAATATCGATAAAATAGGACGCTTGCTAAAATCTGAGATTTAAAAATTTTGTCTCAGAATGTATGTCAAGTACTTTTTTACTCAATCTGTAGAATCAATGACAAAAGTGTTTGCCAAAACATTTCTTTTAAATTAAAAAACATTTCTCAACCATATAATGTGCTCTAAATACATTTAAAGTTAGGGAGAATAATAAATTATATTCTTACACACTTTTGTTTCGTCATAAGAAATTTTTAAAACTTATGAAAACTTATGAAAACTCTAAAAACTTACGAAAAAAATTTTCATTATCGTCCGCTCTAAAGCTTTCACCAAAATTCATAATATACGAGGGTGCATTCCAAATTAGGCGGGATTCCTGATTTTTTTTAAGACACTAATATAAATTTAGAGAAATTCCGCCTTAATAATTACCTTGCCTCAAACGTGCTCGTTGGTTATACCATCTATAAGAACCCATAACAAGTACAAAATATAGGTTCAATGTTACATTTATGCTTTAGATGTATGCTATTGATTTAGTCTCATCCTCATTCATAAGCTTTTTGCATTTTGTAATCGTGATCCTTTTATATATATATATACCAAATACTCATCATGAATTTTCAGAAGTTCTTATCATTTGACAGCGATTAATTGTAAATATAGCAGAACCTGATTGCAAGCCTTACCACTGACATGATTGATGTTCAAAAACTTTATTGCATTTAATTTAATGTAATTACCTACATGCACTGTTTACATTTCATGTATTACTATATTAAATATTATCTTATGAGTTTGAAACATATTGCAGATAGTTATGAATATAAAATTAAACCGTTGTTTTCCAAATATTGTTACAGAAATTTTAGTATTGAAATTTATATATCGTCCATTTTCACGTTATTATAAACGGGATTAGGTCCATGTTTTATTATCCTTGCTTCATTTAATTGCTAAAAATGCAAAAAAAAAAAAAAATAAATAAATTCTCTGCCGTTTTTATAGTCATATATAAATGTATATATATATATATATATATATATATATATATATATATATATATAATATCTCATCTTAAGAATGAGAATCTCGTCTCTACCTTCCTTTGCTTAAAAAGACTAGACAGAATTTTTAACAAATAATAATGAAAATTGATGGTTACTGTTCCGATATATCTTAAAGTCTTTATAATTTTTCTTCGAGATTTTCAAAGAAAAGCAGTTCCTGCTTTCATCAAGGGATCCAGAGTATTAGATGAAAGTGTTAAAAGGCATTTCTCAAGTTTGTGATTCAAGTTATAAACTTCAAAAGCAGGAAGTTGTAATTTAATTTTTCCTTTCCTATGATTCCTATTCGCACAAATCAGTCGGAAAGAATGCATGTCGTCTGCAGAAAGATACTAATAAAATGTACTATAATTTTTGTAGTGAATGATAGATAATGAAGAAGCAATATATCGTCAAGAAATCAATCTACGCAAGGATATATGTGTCGTAAAAGTATTTATGAAACAAATACAGGCAACGAAATAATTAACCGTCTAAACGAGCTCTCTTCTCATGAAAAGAAGTATGTTCTTGGACGTATGTTCATTAGTGACAATCAAACCATAACTTGTGGGTACGGTGATGAAAGACATATTTTCTGGAGAAATGGATGTTCTGGATTTCATTCAGCCCAATCAAAGTTCCTTTTTCAAGTATAATTGATAAATTGAGAAATAGTTCTGCAAGGAAGGAAATGTTCTGCAGGTGATTTGAGAACAAACTTAATGGAGTGAAATAGAAATATATTTGTATTAACTTACTACATCCCTATTTCATAAAATAGGAGTTGCAATTTAGTTCTGATGAATGTAATTTTTAATAATTTAAGTATTTAATTTTCTAATTTTTCTCTAATTCTTTGAGTTCTCATTGTCCTAAATTTGTATATTCTATTATTTTCTTTGAAATTATTTTTCTTCATTCATCAAAACTCGTTTTCATGAAAAATGTTTTGTAATATGTAAACGGCACTGTTCTTTAAATATTTTAATAAAACTTTTTTTTGAAAGCAATTTTGCTTATGGAGTGGGACGCTTCTGATCAATTTTCCAATGTTTTCTATCTCGTTTATTTGTGCAAACGTCTAAATGTAGTCTATTTTAACTTGCATTCGATGTATTCCTGGTAAATGAGTAGAAAAATTATTAGTACTGCCATCTATTATCAGTTTAAAGAAGTAAAAATATTTTGCAACCTTTAATTAGAAAAAAATTCAAGAATCTACAGGTTTAAAAAAAACAGGAAAAAATCTGCACCGTGCAAACAGTGTAGGTTGTTGCCCCCGAAAGGATAAATGTAAAATCTCTCTCGATAAAGAAACATCTTGGGCTTAACTGGTATATTACAATGTTCAGTTATTATTCTTTATGTTAGTAGAAAAAGTCAATTCAAATAAAGATATTGTGTTAAATATACTAAATATTTTTCTGGGCAGCTATAATACGTTGCGAATCATTTTAAATATTTTTAAATAGTACGTTTAAGTAAACCAGTAAAAAATTTTAGCCAGAACAATAATTATAATTTAAAATAATTTGATATTTTCTAAAAATCAATATATAAGGAGACCATACATTAGACATTTGAATAATATACAGTATTTAAGAAAACGTCCGAAAACTACAAAAATATAAAACCAATTTTTATTGAATTACTGGGGAAATGAACACAATAAAAAATATGAATTGAAAAGAGCTATAAGACATAAATTCACCAGCTGCATACTTTTCCATTACGGATTTGTCTAGCGAAATATTTAATTTCCTAGACATACTTCCTTTCAAAAAATAATATTTGGTATATTTTCTTCTGGAAATACCGTACAAGAACGGTCTTTACTTTATAAGCAGGTATCGTGAAGAATTCCAACTATTTCCCCCTCTTTGAACTTCTAAGATAGAAAATATAGAAAATAAAATTCTCCAGAAAAAAATATTTCTATGTATGTATTCTATAAATTTATAATCCGTTTAAAATGCAGTTTTGTTTACATAGTAAAAATAAGTCAGGCAGATGTACTGAGAATTTTTAAATCCTTTTTTTGTTTAGTAACAATATATTTATGTTGAAACAACATTTTGAATAGCATAAGAGTATAAAGCATATCCCTTATATGCCCACAAAATGTTGTACACTTTTGAATAAATTGCAGTGAAAATAACTGTTCGCAGAGAATTTGATAAAGTAGTGTATTGTCAGTAACATATCATACTGTTTATTTTTTGTTCTTTTTATTGGAAGGAACGATACATCATGTATTTAAAAGAACCCCACATACTCGCGACAAGCTACTATAGCATGTAAATAAAAGTAGACATTGGTAGATAGTACTTCCGTGATTAAATCCATATTTTATCAAAAACAAAAAGGATATATTCATGTTCAAATGAATTTATGCATTCATACGCCTAAAATAAAATGTTTATTACGCATATATACCATATGATATTTCATACTGTCTTATTTATTGCTTTTGATATCGACAAAAATTAAACTTTGCTATGACTATCATGGCATAGTTTGATAGTGTCATGAATATTACGGTGTCATTAGCAGAAGGTGTAATGTTCGAATCCCAAGAAAACTGTTTTTCAAGAGGATGTAATGAACCACAAGAAGGAATGGTAGATGTAAAAACTTTACAATAGAAGCTGGCATAGAAACAGAATCTATAAATTTGATAATCAGTGTAATAAGGAACTCGCTTTTCATCTGAGGGTGAGGGGGTGGGGGAATTGAGAATTTTTTTTGTGAAGATCGTAATTTGAACCTGAGGATTAATGGTGTCCCATACGTACATACATAGCTATGAATTATACTCGTATATTTCATAGCTAAGTATGTACGTATGGGATAAGTTCATTGAGCATTCGAATATTTTGTAGCATATAACAACACTGTATTTATGTAACATAATCATTCTTTTTTTCTCACAGATTATTCACAGATTAAACGTTCTTTTCTTGAACATCTGCTTATCTATTTTGGTGTAAAGTATTGTCTTTAAAAACATAGTCTATTAAAATTAACAAACTTAGATTCACTTTTAAATTTCAGAAACTGGTGTCATCGTACTTTACTTTAAAGCTCTTCGTAATATGTATGTTTTCTTAATCTCCATTATTCACAAAAATGATCTCGTTTGTTCTTCTATCTGTATTATTTGTCTCATACTGTGTGCGAACATATTTTGAGCTGTTATACAGGGTGCGGCAGTACACACTGCCACATTACAAATTGTAAATAAATAAAAAAAAGGAAGGAAACAATTTACAGTAAAACGCTTTATACTTTCATGAAGTACTTATGATGTTTTTCCAAATAGGTTTTGAAAAGGACATCACTTCGGGGACAAACGTTATTTGCGATGCATTGCCGAAGCCATTCTCTATATTTTCCGTCGTCTCTGGTAGTCCACTCTGGGTAAATAGTGGCAATTTACTCAGGAATACCGATCTTACGGATCTGTTGTCCTTTTCTAATGATCTAATATTCTGAGGAAGACCGCTTGGTTTCCTTGGAAATGAAGAGTCGCATGCCCTCACTTCTAAAACGCATCGCTGGACTGTTTTTCGATCAGGTACGGTATTAGTTGCATAGAGCCCTGAATGCCCTCTGTGTCGCTTTTATACAATCGTTGCTTTAAAAAAAAGCCTCGATAACGAAACCGCGATGTTAGCCGTACCGACTCATGTTGTCTATCGACAGCCAGAAAATCCACCCGAACTGTTGCCACCTATCTCGCCGATGTATCCCCACCACTCACGTACTTCAGAATTGTGCGAGTCCATTCTACCACACCCTGTACATCTCCAGTGCATTTGTTATAATCCCGCAAGTCAATTGAGGCATAAACCAGAAAAACACAGTATATATTTATCAGTGATTTTAAAAGTTTGCATGAAATTGTATTGTTTATGTGTAGGAGCTCTGTAAAGTACCTGATACTTTTCAGACATTTCAATTTTCCTTACCATGACTGAAATGTGAGACAATGCTTTCGAGCAGTTCCTTAATTTAATTTATAAATAAGTATGCTGGATCCATACCGAAGTAAAGTTTCTATCTTTCTTTTTCTACATAATCTTTATCGTACCGTCTGTATATTCAAAACGTTTATTGAAATATAATGAGCGGTAATTATATTTGACTTATCAAGATTTCAATGTTTCACTTTGGTCAATCACAATTGATTTGATATGTAAATAATTGAGTTAGATTTAACTAAGGTGATCTTACTTTCTTTTTCCGTTTTTCTGCATTAATATTATAACGTCTAGACCAGCTCTAGTAGAAAGCGATACGCCTTTTCAGACCTACAATTTATAATCCGATTAACTCATTTAAGTTTTAAATATTTGCTTTTAATATGTCTATGTATATGGACTTTTTAATATCGGTTTATTGGTGATACTATTACTTTTTGATAAGCAGGTTTAATGATGTAAGTGTTGAGCACACAGTAAATATATCATTCAGTTGTTTAATGCCATTTTTATTATTAACGTATTAGGATTGTTAAGCTAATAGAAACATTACGATATTATTATGTGTTTATCTAGGGGGATTATTTGGTAACACAGTTATTGTAAATGATGTTATACTGGCAAATTATAATGAAAAGGTGTGATACTTGGATTATAGACTTGTAGTTAATATCATCTAATAATAACATGGTCCCAGGATAGTTTAGTGGTAGCGCGTCGGATTTCGGTGTCGAGGGTACTCGGATTGAATCCCGACAAGCGCCAGTATTTATCTTCGTGTCTAGACCGGATATGGGAACGTTAAATCCGTAGACCAGAAAGTTTTTGTATGATGTAAGAGAGGGTGGGGGGAGGGCACGATCCCCCATATGTAACACGTTGGGGAGCACTGTCAAAATTGAGGTGGCACGTGGCTAAATCGGACTCCGATCCTTTAGGTGTCATTATAAAACAGATCCGGCCCCGTCAGCTTGCTAGGCTATATGGGCCTGGTCTGGAATAGTTCCGGCCATGAGGCATTAGCAAAATTAACGCCAACAACAAAACTGTGATACTTAGATGATAGACTAGTAATCAATATCATCTGAGAATCATATCTGAAGAAAAATAAAAATACTGAAATCCAATGCGATACAAGCATTAAATATATTAAATATTGCCACAAACTACAAAATGTGTTGTTTAATTACAGCAGGGGGAAAAATGAATAAAAGAAGGGAGATAAACAAAAAATTATACGCGACTCTTCCAATTGCAATATATTTTTCTCATTAAGACTTTTTTTCCTCGAATTATTTAATTTTCTAGATATAGCATCTGTTAAAAATAATAACCTTTATGCTTCCGGGCCAAAAAACCAATGAAAATCGTTCTTATATAACATGAAGGTATGTTAAAAGAATTCGAACGATTTTATCTCTTTCGATTTCTTTCGCTGCAAAAGAAAATGTGGAAAATAAAGTTTAAAAAAGAAAAGCATTTTGTACATGTACCCAATAATCTTATACACCATTCAGACGTCTTTTGGTTTAGTTTAAAAAGTAACTTCCCGATATTATATATATATATATATATATATATATATAACATTAAAAACCCCATACCATTTTAAAATCTAACATTATTCTAAATTCCCTTGGGCGTACGAGCTAAATTTCGCTTTTGATTCTAAACTCTAATAACCTCGAGAGAAAATATTAAATGGCTTCCTTTTCAAATAGGCGCGGCGTCCCCAATATTTTAGATAAGCTCTGCGCAGATTATATAAAACCACATGTGACTTATCGACAACAGCAAATCCCTAATCGCGATGATGATCACATGACAAAGTTTATATAAACCACATGAAGGGTACATGTAACGCTTTTTTGATTTTGTAACTGCCTTGAGAAGACGTATTCGCCGTCTAATAAAATTCAATGCCGTAACTTGCCGCGTCGTTTTTTCGAGCCACGACTACTCTTCATTCCCAGTGATGTGCTGGACGCCCATTCTTTCCTTGGGTTGTCCAGTACGTTACATAGAGACGGCAGCATTCTCACCTGCTGCGACCATCCCACTGGATTTTCCAAGGCATTTCGGCGTTTTCGTTTCAGCGTCACCGCGTATTTAATTTTCGCTTTGGCTGGGTGCATGAGTGCGCATTTCTGCCTTACGATGGTGAATCAGCTCCATCTGCGACCTTCGATCGGAGGCCAGCGTGAACGGCTCCATTTCGGTGCTAGTGTCAATAAGTGCTTCGGCTTGCTGTGAGATTCATCCTGGATCAGTTTCAACGTGTGGGCGTCCAAGTCCGGTGTTTCTTCAAAAATTGTGTATTTTCCTTTTCAGAAATCTTGTGCCGGAATGTGTATACTTGCGATTGTGTTCTCCAGTGCTCCGTGTGATAAATTCTTCACGATTGTCGTCAGGAAATAATCCCCACCATTTAAAAAATCATCGAGGTGTTCTTGTGTGTGAATTTAATTAAGCCGGTATGCAAGCCCTAGCGCTGTACCGTGAATAAATAAAAATAAAATTTGTGCAACCGAGAATTTTACAGTAACAAGACAAGCATCACATGACCAGGTTGTATGTCTCCCATCATAAACTTTTTAAAATTGTGTAGTAAACTATGATTATATGATATTATATTCTTGTTTTAAATTGAAATATAATTGTGATATTGTGTTAAACTTATAAGATGGAAGATAAATCTATAAAGACAGAATTTCAGGGGGAAGATAAAATTGAGACAGAATGCAAGGACGATTTTCAACTTGAATATGTAGAGAGGGAATTCAGGGATTTTATTCCTTTTGACCCAGAGGGGGGAATGAAATTACAAAAATGGCTTGCCTATATTGAGCAGAAATTTTCCCAAGCAAATGTTCCAAATGAACAAAAAATAAAAAGTATTTCAAAATTTCTCAAGGGGAAGGCTCTAACCGTTTTTGTAAACAATTGTTTAGACATTCAAGATTGGACAGAATTAAAAGACACTTTGCAAGAATTATTCTTTGAGGCAGATAGCGTGGAATTCTCTGAATTTTCCAATTTGAAATTTGAATATAATGATGACTTAACCAAATATTTTCATAAAAAAATTGATGTAGGAAAGAGATTGGGGTTATCACAGAAATTAATACTAGAAGGCCTAACAGAAGGCCTAAATGCTCAAATGAGAATGACCATAGCTGCAAATCCTCCTCAAACCACAACAGAATGGATAGAGTTGGCTAATAAGCTAAACAAAATAAATAATGAAGAAAACAAAACTAATCAAGGGAATCGGGATAACTTTTTTAACACTAGATTTGAAAATAGGAACCAATTACGACAGAATTATTACAACCAACCTCAAGTTAGGATCAATTATAGCCCACCTCACCAATTTAGACAAAATTACTCCTCCCAGCCTCAATTTAGACCTAATAATAATCAACAAACTCAGTTTAGACCTAATTATAGTCAGCAGCAACAATTCAGACAATGGCAACCCAGAGATCAAAGGTTGAATAGAAATTTTGCACCCAATCCCAATAACCAAATTAATCACCACCAACAATATGCAGACTTACCATCTAGACCCTGTCGAAAATGTTCTAACTTTGGCATAAGTAATGCTTATCATTGGGAACAAACTTGCTCTATTAATGAGAGATTTGATAAGATGTCGGTGTCAGACAATAAACATCATTATGAGGAACCTGAATTTGAAAGAGATCAGGCGCCAGGATGACAATTACTGTCATTGAGGGGAAACATTATCAGAAATAATAGGGTTGACAAAACAAAAAGACTATATGAAAATGAGAAACAGAATTTTTTAAATTGTGTGATTGACACTGCTTCGACTATTAGTCTGATGTCACAAAAACTGGTCAAGCAATGTCAACTGAAATGCTATTCAAGCTCTCCAATTAAGGTCAGGCAAGCTGAGGGTGAAATCTTAATTACAACTAAATGTGTATTAACTTTGAGAATAGGGAAAATAATTAGAAACATTTCTGCATATGTTTTGGACAATGACTTGCTTTATCTTATTCTGGGACTTCCTGAGTGTAAAGAGTTTAAATTAGTAATTGATTGTAACCAATTGTGTGTGTATCAAAATAGAATTGCTTTGAAAATGGTTAATATTTGTGATATAAGTAAAATTTCATTACACCTACAAAATAAATGTGATAATAAGCATGTGGATAATAATAGTAATGGTCATGAAATTGAAGTTTCTGATATGTTTAACCCTTATGAAGAAAATTCGCAGAAAGAAAATGATATTTTCTGTATTGATTATGATGTAAATGACAATTTTAATGAAAGCTCTGGTGAAATCAAAGCAGAAAGTAATCCAAATTATGAAAATGTTGACATTAATGATCAAATCAAAAATTTAGATGTTGATAGGGAATTAAAGAATTTATTGCACAAAAATAATAGACTGTTTTCAACTAACAAATATGACATAGGCAAAATAAGGATGGAACCCCAAAGAATAATCCTAAATTCTGATTTACCAGTGAGTCTAAGAGCATACAGGACTTCGCCAACTGAGGAAAAAGAGATCAGGACCCAAATTAAAAATTTGTTAGAAGCAGGAATCATAAAAGAATCACATAGTTCATACTCAAGTCCTGTGACTTTGGCAAGAAAGCGAAATGAGGGAAAAACTAGACTTTGTATTGATTTCAGAAAACTAAATTTAATTACTAAGACAGATGCAGAACCCTTACCCAGAATTGATGATATTCTAAATAAATTAAGCAGAGCTAATTACTTTTCAACTTTAGACCTTACCTCAGGGTATTGGCATGTACCCGTCCACCCAAAAGATACTGAGAAATTGGCATTTGCCACTACTTTTGGCTTATACGAATGGCTAAGACTCCCATTTGGTTTAAAGAACGCCCCTGCAATATTCAATAGGACTATCAGGAGAATTTTAGATAAATATAAAGTTAACTTTGCATGCCACTATTTCGATGATATTATAATTTTTTCAGACTCCAAAGAACAACACCTTGAACATTTAGAGATACTATTTAACATTTTCAAAAAAGAGAATATCAAGTTAAAATTAACTAAATGTACTTTTCTGCAACAACAAATTAATTTTCTTGGATATAATGTAACAAATGGGAAAATTGCCCCAGACAACATTAACATTGAAAAGATAAAGTGTTTGAAACCACCAACTAATGTAAAAGAACTCCAAAGATTCTTGGGCACAATAAATGTGTATAATAAGTTTATTCCAAAATATGCAAAAGTAAGACAGCCATTAAATACATTATTGAAAAAGGGGGTAAAATGGGGATGGTCAGACAAGTGCCAAGAAGCTTTTGAGGATCTTAAGAATTTATTGATTTGTAAACCAATATTGCAATTGTATGATGTAAACAAAGACTGTCATTTATTTGTGGATGCTAGTAAACAACAGGTTGGAGCTGTTTTAAAACAGCCAGGTGAAGATGGGGTGTTGCATCCCATAGCATATCACTCTCGTGTATTAAAGGACTATGAGGCAAATTATTCTATTACTGAACTTGAGTGTTTGGCAATTGTGGACAGTTTAGACAGGTATTATCATTATCTCCACGGGAGAAAGTTCACAATTCACACAGACCATGCTGCCTTAGTTTGGCTTAAAAATGTGAAAAATCTTCGAGGTCGACTCTTTCGCTGGTCATTAAAACTAAGTATGTTCGACTATGAAATTAAATACCAGAAGGGAACTGCAAATATTGAAGCTGACATGCTTTCAAGGAACCCTATTCTAGAACCTAAAACCCAAATAAACCATTTAATTGAACTAAGAAAAATTGTAGAATTTCAAAATAAAGACAATGTACAGGGACTTAAATATAAAAAACTAAATGATGTAATCTACATGAGAAAGAAAGGATTTTTAAAAATTGTAGTACCATTTTCATTGAGGTTAGAAATTTTAAAAAGAGCCCACGAGGATTATGGACACCCTGGAATAAATAAAACAATGCAATTACTCACACCCCAATATTATTGGCCCAAAATCAATGAGGACATTAGTAATTATGTTAAACATTGCCATACTTGTCAATTAAACAAAAAGAAAAGACAGAAAAGGTTTGGATTGCTGCAAGAAGTACCTCCGACAGACCAACCCTTTGAGTGCTTAAGTTTAGACACAGTAGGCGGATTTAATTACTATAATTCCACAAAGAAATATTTACATTTGATAATTGACCATGCAACGCGTTATATTTGGGCTTTTCCATCAAAAAGCGTAACTACTGAAACTTATACGAATTGCTTAAAACAAATATTCCAAATTCAAACACCAAAAAAATTGCTAACCGAAAGAAATGCAGCTTTTACATGTTCAAAGTTTAGAAGATTTTTAGAGCATAACAATGTGCAACAATTACTTACCTCGAGTCATCATCCACAAACGAACGGAAAGGTAGAGAGGGTAAATCAAACAATAATTACTAGATTAAGGTGCAAAGTACATAACTCAACAAGCAAAATTCCTTGGACAACCCTATTAAATGAAGTAATTAATGAATACAATCATACGCCTCATTCAGTCACCCAAATGACCCCAGCTTACCTACTTTTTGGAATATTACCTTATGAACCTCATGTTAAAAAACAAGATTTTTATCCTCAGGTAGATGAGGCGAGAAAACTAGCTAAAGAAAGGACAATTAATTACCATAATAGGAATAAAGTAAAATATGATGCACGTTTTGTAGAATCTAAATTTAATGTTGGAGATTTAGTGTTATTCGAAGAATTTCACTACCCTAATACTAAAAAATTAAGCTCACCCTATTCTGGACCTTACACTATTCTAAAACAAATGTCAAAAGTTAATTACGAAATTGATAGACCAAACTTTCACACTAAACGAGATTCTGAAATTGTCCATGCTTGCAGATTAAGATATTATAATGCACCAGAGAACTTAAAACTACACCACGAATAATGACAAACATTAGATCCATTTTTATTTCTTTTCTATGTGATGCTTAACATCATTATATATTTTTTAATTGATATAATTAATTATGTGTTGTCCCACTAAAGATATAAAAAAAAAAAAAAAAAAAAAAAAAAAAACTGTCTAACTTAAACTTTCTTCTTAAGAATACTATTATATGTGAATTTTTTTTGGATCTCAATTTAAACACCGGCTATGACAACTCTACTTCTTTAGCCTTTCAGTAAAATTCCTACTTCTTGAAAAACACTTTCCTATCACCCAACTCTACAAGCGCGTTGGATGTCGTCCCAACTGTTTAAGATCTTTTTTAATTTTTTTACTATTTGTTTTTAATTCAACAACTCAGTCACTTAAAGTGCTGAAGATTATATGCTTGAGTAATGACTAAAACAGGGCTGGGATGGCCACTCCTTTTGTCCTCCCATTTCTATATATTATACTCCCACAGGTATGACAACTGCACCTTTTCCTTTTTCTCCATCTGTGTACTATACAAGATGCTGTTTTCCAACGCAGTCATATTCTGTCGGAGATTTACGGTTAGTCCACTGTACGGCTAAAAGACTCTTCCTCCTTATTAGTCAGAGAACAATATGGAGAAAGAAAACCCACTTGTTACACAAACATAAACACAACCCTCACTGCTTAGAGGTAGAATTAAAAAATTTGAAACTAAGAGTTTGGGTAACACACATACAACAAGGTACCTTCAACACAAAAAATGGATATCCACGTAGAATTAAAATAAGTGTACACAAATGAATAGTAGATAATAATTTGAAATTAAAATGAAAAGTATTGAGAATAAATAAAGTTAGAATAAATATGAATAAGTATAATTAAAGAATATTGAATAGAATTTTGGAATGAATAAATATTGTCGAAATAAAATGAATATAAGAAATGATGAAATAAGAATAATAAGAAATATAAATGATATTGAAAAGAGATTTTTTTTTTCCTTGATAATAAGTAATATTGAAATAAAGGAGATAATGGATATTAAGAAAAAATAATGAGATAAATAAAGATACGAAAACTAGATAATGAGTGATATGTTTTGTAATTTTTATATACAATTGATATTTTTGAAGTGTGATTTTATTAAAACTTGTGATTTTTATTGAAAGTGTGATTTTTATTATAAACTGTGATTTTTATTATGTAACTAAAGAACTAATTTTCTTTATATGTAAACAAGTCAAGATAATGTGATATTTATGCATTCTACGTTTGTGAAGCAGAAATGACACAGCACTAAAAAGACTGTGATTTTTTTTAATTGGTGTTTTTTCCTCAACATACTAATGACTGTGACAGGACTAAAAATGTTGCAATTCATTACAAGATAAGTAAATAAAGATTTTTTTTTGGACTCACTCCATAGTAGTGAACGCTGAGGAGGAACGTACAATAACTTCAAATTATTATTGTCATGTTCTATTCCATTTACTTAACATGTTTGTTTGTTGATTTTGATATTTTCATTGTTATATTCTATTATTTGTGTGAGTCGACTCAAAGTTAAAATTGATGTAAAGTGAAAATTTGATAACTTAGTTTTTTTTGGTTATGTTAATTGATTTTTTTTCTGAGATTGTGTTGTGTGGGGACTGCAGCCCTGCACAGCAATTTTCAGTTGATGATAAATTTATTTTTAAGTTTAATTTTTTTTCAAAGCAACAATACAGGAAGAAATTTACATAATTTACAATTTTCTATAATTGATCATTAGTTACTATAATTTTTTTTGTTTTTATTGTGTTCATAAATTAGTAAATCATTAGTGTATTTTTATGTATTCAAATTTGAAATGTGCCATGTCTTGCCATGTGATCATCATACTAAATTAACTTAAAACATATGTTCCTTTTCAAACTTTTCCAAAGTTGTGGTCGACGCCCATTTTCCTCACATGGTCGGGTGAGTCTGTCCTCCAATGCAGGCATTGTTGGTCAGCCTCTTCTCGGACGGGGGGGGGATATTCTATAACATTAAAAACCCCATACCATTTTAAAATCTAACATTATTCTAAATTCCCTTGGGCGTACGAGCTAAATTTCGCTTTTGATTCTAAACTCTAATAACCTCGAGAGAAAATATTAAATGGCTTCCTTTTCAAATAGCCGCGGCGTCCCCAATATTTTAGATAAGCTCTGCGCAGATTATATAAAACCACATGTGACTTATCGACAACAGCAAATCCCTAATCGAGATGATGATCACATGACAAAGTTTATATAAACCACATGAAGGGTACATGTAACGCTTTTTTGATTTTGTAACTGCCTTGAGAAGACGTATTCGCCGTCTAATAAAATTCAATGCCGTAACTTGCCGCGTCGTTTTTTCGAGCCACGACTACTCTTCATTCCCAGTGATGTGCTGGACGCCCATTCTTTCCTTGGGTTGTCCAGTACATTACATATATATTGGGATTTTGTCTCTAATTATGAGTAAGAGAAATCATCATTGGTAAATATTTTTAATAATATATTAATTATGTGAATAAACAACCATTTTAGTTAAGGTTTACCAATATTCCAGAGGGTTTCACAGATATCATACTGCTTAAATATAGTAACAGCATTTTGAAATTTGGGTATTGTTTCCCCTCTAAGTTTATTTTGATCTTTGTGAACATTCCAAGGACAGTTTTTGAAGAAAAGATCTATGCTGTTTATTTAATCAGGTTTTCGGAAGTTCAAGGAATAAGTCACTGTCAATAAAATAACAGTCTTGTTTCAGAAATATGAGTGAACGTCAAGAAATCGGGAATATATCTGCTCAAATCTGTATTAGAAACTCCGTGGGTCTGTGATATCTCCTTAAAGGTACATGATAAAAACTCTTTTCCTCTCAATTTCTATAGGAAAATGGATCTTTTGCTATGTAAATTTTTGAAGGTTAGCCTCAGTGTCGTACTTCTTCGATCTCTCTCTGATCGACAACGTTATCGGGCACCCAATTAACACCACTTGAGTGAATATTCAAATATTTGATATTCTCTCGACAAACACAATTATCAAACGTTATTTACAATTTTTACATTATCTAAACTCTTTCTCAGTCATTTGACTCTGCTCTGAATCTCATCTATTCTTTTACTGATACAGAATATTGCATTTATGGTGCGCTTAGCTCTAAGTGCAGGATTTCTGTTTATTTAATATTGATTTGACTGTTTCCATGTGGAGATCTCGAGGCCATCGGAGGTCTTTTGGCTAGACCTGCAACCTATTCAGAAAGTTCCCCTTGAGGTAACTGATTTGGTTAGGCATCCAGATGAAGAGACTGGTCGGTTGCCTCGTTATATGGTTTAGTTTTTGTACTGCTACAGAATTTTGCATTTATGGTGCGTTTAGCTGTAAGTGCAGAATTTCTGTTTATTTCGTTTGACTGTCATTGCATTCTTCCTGTTATAAAAAATCTTTTCATGTTGAATTATTTAAATTTTACTAGTGATAGTTATCTGTTTTTTTTTCCAGTATGAGGATTTGTTGCTGCTGCGCAATCTTTTATTGGAAAATTTTAAAATAGTTTCCCACTAGTGCAGATTTTCTGTTAATTTCGTTCGGCTGTCCATTATGGCCTTCTTTATGCATTTAACTTATTTTTTATCAGTTGAATTAATTACAATGTAAAAAGTTATAGTTATCAGTCATCTGAATCTGACTCAGAACAAACAAAAACCTAGTTTGTCTTTGGGATCATAGTCCCACAAACCGGCCTCTCTAACTCCTCAACACAGACTGACAACTGTGGGTTCTCCCCTCATAGGACACCAACAGTCCCTTTCCCAAGTAGAGAGCGGCATTATTCAACTAATATCATACTGAGACCTTCGAGTGCCAAGAATAGCTGCTCATGCAATTATTATCAAAGTAATTTATGTGTCAAGTTGGTCTCCGAAATTCCTGACTTGCTAGTGTATAACAAGTAGATGTTCGGATCAATATTTCCGCTCTATGGAAGAAAAGTAGACTCATAATTCTAAACATGGGAATAAAAGATTCTTTATAAGATACTATGTGAGAAACCGTTTGTACTTACAGCTCAAGGATCAATATTTTACGGTTTTTTGTAGGTACAATTATGAAAAGTAAGACCAACAATTTCATTTTTCCTAAACATTTATAAGTATTTTAATAACATTTAAAAATTTATTAGAAAGTAAAAATTCCTTTAGTTTATTCCTGTAGCTTAAATGAAGTTCCAGTGTCTTTATGGAATCCGACTGAATGTAGTAATTTACAGAAATAATACTTAAATACATTCTGCAATAACTTATTTTAATCCATTTAACATTAGACCAAGTAGAGAAGCATAGCATCAATGATATTTATCTTCTAACACGTTGCGGACTGTTCAACGTCTGTGGAGCAAGGAGACGTTCACACATATTAAGTAGCTACAGAAACTGAGGCAAACATAATTACAAATGTATTTCCTTCTCTCTTGCATAATATTTATTAAAAAATACAAAATGAATTCACGAATAGTATTCGAAAATTTACATCATTCGAAAATTTACAACATTTTTATTGCTTTCAGCAATGGAGTCTCAATTGGAGTGAAAAGTAGCTAAAAAAAACCAAATGTTTGTATACTCTTCCAGCAATATGTTCTTTTAAACATATACAGTTCTTCCCTCATACATAGAGATAAACACTTATCTGTAGAAACGTAGAGGAGCTAAAAACAGCCCATTCCAAATCAATACATAGAAAATTGGTTTTTGAATTATCCCCAAGCCAGCAAGGTCATACATACCTCGGGAATAAAGAAAATATTTCATATTGCTTCGATAAACAGTTTAAAGAAAATTTAATGTTGATGTACGTAGTCTTGCATAGAATAAGAAACCTTTTTCAGTGTATGATAGGAGATACAAAACATTTCTGACGAAGAATAAAAAATACTACACTGCTCAAAAAATTAGGGGAGCAAGCTAAGAAGTTAAGAAAACCGTGTGAGACAGCCACGTATTGGCATAAAATGGATAATACATGCGTATCAATGCGCAATACAGAAAAAAAGACATAAAAAATTGTAATTAAGCTTTACTTCTTTGAAAATATGGAAAAAAACATGAAAGGATGATTAAGGGCAACAATTTGGTTACATGTAAACGATAAAAAAAAGTATTGTTTAGAAATGATGCAAGATTTTTAATATGCCGTGTGGTCTCTTCGAACAGCTAAGACAGCTGCACACCTGTTTTCCATGGATGAGATGATGTTATTGATAAGACTTTGGATAATACTGTTCCAAAGGAGAAAGAATATATACTTGGATATGCAAGAAGAGCAATCTCCAAGTCTCGGAGAGTAAAAGGGGGCCTTGGTCTCGCAGCAATGCGTCATCCGAGCATGTCCCAAACATGCTCGATTGGATTCAGTTCAGGAGAGCACGCTGGCAATTCCATACGCTGTATTGTTTCAGCTTCAAGCATGTTCTCCACAAGACGAGCTGTATGCGGTCTGGCATTATCATGCTGGAAAAGAAAGGAATCTCCAATGGCTGCAGCGTAAGGTATGACATGAGGTCTCAGTATTTCGTCTGCATACCCTCGGGCCGTCAAAGTACCATTCCGAATGATATGCAGGTCCGTACGTCCACCTATGCTGATTCCACCCCATACCATAAAACCAGCTCGTCTGCATTTTGACCTTTCACGAACGAATGTGGGGTTATTTCGAGTGTCCCTTTCCCTCCATACCAAAACACGTCGGGTGTCACACTCCAGACTGAATAGGGACTTGTCTGTAAACAGCACTTGCCTCCAATCATGTTGCTCCCAATCTCGATTCTCAGCAGCCCATCTTCTTCGGGCCGCTCGGTAGCGTGGGGTCAACGGAATGCAGTCCATTGGCCTACGTGCTTAGAAACCTCCCTGATGAAGCCTATTACGTACTGTTTGGATGGAAACCCTTCATCCTGTTGCCAAGAGCAACCGTCTTTGCAGCTGAGTAGCATTGTCTGTTCTGTTTCGACGAGCTGTTAACAGTATATACCAGTCATCAGTTGCTGTAGTGGCGCGTGGCCGACCTTGCCCTTGTCGACGTCTAACATTCCCTGTTTCTTGGAATCGATTCCACAGCCTTGCAACGAAATTTCTGGCAACTGCAACAGCGTCTGCAACACTACTTTGTGTTTACCCGGATTCAAGTCTGCCTATAATATGCCATGCCATGGATTGCGGCAAATCATGTTGTTGGGACATTTTAAAGTCTCCTTTTCTCAAAAATAATAACTGAGCAATCTAATTTCACAGTTAAGGCAGTGAAACATATGTTTCTGCAACATCCCGATTTCCGCCCTTATGTTCTTTTTCTGCTTTTTGACGTTATGAACTTTGATTTTCATACGAAGTTTTCTTCTTCTGTTTCCTGCTGTGCTTTAAATTATGGATGATTTATTTTATGTTACATATCGGTGTAAGTATTTGCGTAATTTCGTTAAAAACATGTGCTCCCCTAATTGTTTTGAGCAGTGTATTTTCTGAAATTTTTTCCTTGAAAAAAGTTGGTTGTGTATAGAAGTTGATTTTCAATTGTTGATTTTTCAGTTATATTTAAAATAATTCAAAATTATTTGTGATTAAATGAAGTAATGTTCTATTTTCTTAAGCCTCTTACCACTTCTACCCCAAAAGAATGACAAAATTCAAAAACAATCTTGACAAAAATTCTTCAAATTTTAAATGTTAAAAATTATTATACATGAAATAAAAATTCTTATGTACGTAAATAACACTCTACCATCTTGATGCAAATTATAAGTCTGTCTTATTTTTTATGTAGATATTATTTGAGTTATTTTGGATATTATAGAAGGTAGTGTTGACTTTTTCATGAATAATCAGGTTTTATTATTAAATTTTTCAGTAAAATCAGATTTAAGGCGGTAATAGTAAATATTCTCCCGTCCCTGAAGGAAAAAACTTGATTTCCTACATTAGATATTGCATGATTAAATTACTTTTTAGGCAGCAAGTTTTCTTTAAAACAGCAGTTTACGAAAACTTTTTAGGTCCTATTAAGCATGGAAGGATGATAACATCCATTTAATTAATACTCTAAAGAGTATTTAAAAATACAGAGTTAAACTTACTGATGCTCAACAGTATTTTACACAGCAAAATAATTAGAAACTTATGACTTTATTTATAATTTGCAGACTTTTAAAACATTGGCCTAAAATACATAAAATAATAAAAAGTAAGTTTTAAAAGAGTATAAGTAATAAAGTAATAGAAAATAACCATGCATTTGAAAGGGGTTTATTGTGTATTATCTGTAGTTTGCACATTCTGTTAATTAACAACTGGCATTCTTAGAATGCTGTATAATTAGTACCCCCCTTATAATGGTATGATCAAGTGCATTGCTAGAAAAACGCATTAAAGACTCTCCTGACTTATTAACTCCTCTTTCAGGAATCTTTGCTAAAAATTTTGACTAGATATCGACAGATATGTGTATAGATATAGGCCTTACTATTCAAGCACAAATATTTAAAGTATAATCTTAACACTCGAATATCTTCAACTTAGTTAATATAGTCTTATCTACTTATACAATCTATTTACTTATATCATAATAAACTTATATATTCTACTAAAAATATATATGACTCAAAATTTCGGGATCTTATTGAATTCAATTCATATTTCAGAGCTTAATGTCATAAAGCCTCTACACGTATTTACATGGAGCGCTGAAATAAAGACTATGAATAATATCAAACTCAAAAACTCTAATGAAAAGAGGATGCAATAACAAGAATTTTTAATTTTTTTTCGGGGATAACATTTAATACATTTTAAATAAATATCGTGTAATTTAAGTTGAAATCATTAATTTATTTTCCATAGATCGCGTTATTTCCACAGCATATCATTTGTATAATACCTTTTTTTCACGATACATTTTGTAATATTTATTTATGAATATATCTTCATATTATCTATCCATCCCCACTTAAGACAAAATTATGGAAATTGCTAAGTAAAAAACATTGAAGATGCAATTTTTCGAAGAGCATAGCAGTCTGAAAACCTTCATTATTGTCACGAATGTTTTAAGTCAGATCTACATCAATTTACTTTTAGTTTTCGATGGTTAGGACCATCAATAAATACCAAACACATAAAGTTATTGTAACTTAAGATACATAGAATTGGTCAGTGGTAGCCTAGTGGTAGCGCTTTGGCTTTCAGCACTGAGGGTGCTTGAATCGAATCCCGATGACGCCATTCAATACCTTCGTGCCTATGCCGGATATGGGCACATTAAATCCTTAGATCGGAAAGTCCTTCTTTGAAGTCAGTAGGTGGAGAATGTACGATCCCCCCAGATGTTGCTCTTGTGGGTGCTGTGTCAAAATTGAGATGGCACCAGCGGGTGGTGTTGGTTCTCCTATACGGTGTTACTGTTGAATACAACCAACGATTCTTGCGCATTACGTGCAAATGTCTTGATTTACAAGTGTCCCCACATTGGCAAAAAACAGATTACATAAAATGGTATTATATACATCAGTGTAATTAAAGTACGGCATCAGATATATATACACACACACACACGCACACACATATATATATATATATATATATATATATATATATATATATATATATATATATATATACATATATATATATATATATATATATATATACATATATATATATATATATATATATATATATATATATATATATATATATATATATATATATATATATATATATATATATATATATATATATATATATATATATATATATATATAAGTATCCCAAATATCGCCTACTCAAACTCTTATTCGACATTTCATCCCCTTTTTAGTTTTTGATTAGGCTGGAAAGTCAAAGAACATCCCTTTAAGAACTATTTACTTTAGTATCCTGAGATCAACCAGCTCCAAAACCATTGCCAGTTTAAGTTATGTAGCTAAATTGGAAAAATTGAAATTTCCAGTGAACTACAGAGCGGTTCCTAATATCCTCTACTTATGTTCCTCTTACCACCTACCAGGCGAAATTAGGAGCACCTGTTAAAATATTTTGCTAGCAAAGTCTCTGTTTAATGCACTTCCAAATGGTATAAGCAAAATTAGAATTTGGATGCACCTACCTGGTCATTCACTGGATCCTGATTCTTCGGAGCCAAAGTTTACGAAGACAACAGTGAAAACAACTTCAGGCGCCATATAGTTTATGTTGTCAGTGATAAGAGTGTTGTCGCTATCGCCGCTGTTAGAATAAACCCAGAACTAAGAAATTACTGCAATTTCTCATACATAACGCAAATCATACTTTAGAAACACGAGTAGGCGATATTTTGCACAGGATCGATATTTGGGATACCCACCATATAATATATATATATATATATATATATATATATATATATATATATATCCACTCACTTCCAAAAGTTAAGCACGGAGAGGAAAATGTTAATTTCCGTAAACCAATCTGAATTAAAGAAGCTGAAATTTTCTGCAAAGGTGGCAGGAAGTATGCAAATATGTTAGTAACTGCTAATCACGGTTTCGCGTCGAGAAATCTGCAAAACAGGCAGTCCTATAAGAAGCCGGCATTCTGAAGAGTTACAGGAGTTGCATGTAAGTGCTGATGAAAGGTGTTTAGAACAATCGTACGATTTGTTTTCAAACTAGACGTGTTTCTATGGCTTCCAGAAGACGAATGGAAGATTCTGAGTTCTGGCGGATTTTCGAACGCATTGAAGCAGGGCAGTCTGTCACAGATGTTGCTCTTTTCTTTGGTGTTCATAATTCCGTCATTTCACGATTATGGAAACAATTCCAAACCAGCCAAACAGTTGTCCAAATACTTGTAGCCGGCCGTCCAAGGGTTACGAACCCCTTGGAAGATCGATATATTGCTGTTGTAGCCAAACGGAAAAGAAGATCGTCCTCCACACGTGTGACATCTATGGTTGCAGCGGCCATTGGTATGACGATATCTGCCACTACTGTTCCTCGAAGGCTACACATGAATAGTCTATAAGCCCGGGTGCCACTAGTTTGTGTTCCTTTATCCGTCCAATCCAGAGGGGCATGATTAAAGTTGTGCCGCCAGCATGTGAATTGGACTGTGCCTGATTGGGGCAACTTTATGCTCACAGATGAGTCCAGATTTGCCCTACAACCCGATGATAAGGGTGTAACGGTCTGAAGGGAACAAGGGACGCGCAATCGGCCCGAGAACGTCACCGAACATCACGCATTCCGCGGTGGAAGCATCATGGTCTGGGAAGGTATTTCATTGGGATATCGCACCGACCTGCACATCTACAGGCGAGGTACTGTGACGGCTGTACGGTATCGAGATGATGTCCTTGACCCACTGTGAAACTGTACGCTGCAGCAGTGGGTCCTACTTTCGTTTTAATGGACGATAATGCTCGTCCCCATAGAGTTGCCATCGTTGACGACTTTCTGGAGAGTGAGGCGATTGCGCGTGTGGAGTGGCCGGCTTACTCGCCAGACCTTAATCCAATTGAATATCTTTGGGATGCCCTCGGCTGTGCAGTATGTAGACGTTTCCCACTTCCAGCCACTCTCAGATATTAAGAAACTGCCCTACAGGAGGAATTGCGTTTACTGGACTCTGCGGTGGTGGATCACCTCATAACAAGCATGATCACACACTCTACACTTTGTATGAAGGTGAGGGGTGCTCACATACCCTATTAATGTCGGTTTTTGTTGTTTGTTTTGCATTTAAACATCATTTTGCTAATGATGCAAATATGACGTCATCTTATAATTTATAAAAATTCTATATTTTTTAATCTCTGTATGTAATTCTTTGTTTTGTTTCATGAATAAACATAGAGCTACTTACTTGCAGTATTTCATGTCAATCAAAGCAGTACCTGTCCATTTTTTGCATTTTACCACTCCGTGCTTAAACTTTTGGAAGTGAGTGTATATATATATATATATATATATATATATATATATATATATATATATATATATATATATATATATATATATATATATATATATATATTCATATATATATATATATATATATATTCATATATATATATATGTGTGTGTATTCGTTTAGAAGGTAAGATTTTCGAATTTAGTCATATTATAAGTCCTTTAGTTTAAAAGGAAAAAAATCCATAACTTACTAAATTTTACTGCAACAAACAATTTTAATTCTTGAGAATTTTAGGCATAATTACTAATGCCTTACTCTGAATATACCAGTTAACACACAATTTTCTGGAACAGATGCCTAGATCAGGAGTAATTAAAGTAAACTATGGAAACGATGATGCAGTTATTTGCAGAAATTCCCTACCCTGTTATAATTAGGGACAAATATTCCTCTCCGTGTTGATTCTGAAGTATCGCAAACTGTCGTTTCCGAACCGGGGGAATTACGTCCGGGAGTTTCATTTCGGCTAATATTCACTCAACGAGCACTACCGAATATTTGCATACTATTTTCTTAAATTCTTGAGGAAGTTAAAGGGAAATAATGAATTGTAAAAAATCAACTTTCACAGGAAATCTGTTATAAAGGAAGTTAAATAACAATTCTAGCTTGAAGAAGATATCTAATGGAGAAAATACTGAATAGCATATATATTAATATTTCGAATCAGTTAAAAGCTTAATCAAAATATCCTAATGAAGCGAAGTATAGGGAATATGGTAATATTTAGCTCAAAATATACGCAATTATTCAGGAACAATTGTTTGATGCTTTTAAAAATGTACTTTTGGAAATGTAAATTTGTACCACTTTGAATATACCACTTTTAAATCTAAGGAGCTGTTCGAACAAATAATTATTTATGGTTATAATTTGAAGAAAATATTCAACTGCATTCACTCCATTTAGTATTTATGTTCTTATAAAAAAATGTAGAGATTTTTGTTGCTAATCGGAGGCATTTAACCATTGACTTTCGAATTATTAATAGCGATAATTTATTGTATACTTTTTATTCTGGATGTACCATACAATTGAGTCAATATTCCTTTCTGGTTCTGCCTCAGTTTTGTTCTAGCACCATCAGGGGTGACATCTGATGGATTTGTGTTTTGTTCCCGCACTTTCCACATGGAAAGGCTTTCTGGCTTGTGGATTTATCTTGCCAATACCCAGTGTGGTCATGAAAGAATTCCTTGTCGATCGACGGTATTTGAACTGAGATCATGCCGTCCGAATTCGAACGCGCTAATAACTTGAATAACTCAAGAAAGGAATCAATTGTTCATCATTTTTTTTTCATTGAACTAAAGGCTAGTATAATCCACTAACGCCCAAATTATTTTAAAATGAGAATTTTTGAAAAATATTTTTAAATTATATTTCATATATCATAAATAGAGTAATTATGAAGTATTACACATTTATCGTAATTAGCAGTTGAGCTAACAGGTGATGTATAAATAGATTGCTGGGTGCTTCTGGTAGTAATTTTACTGATCTAAATTAACATGTAACTTTTCTGTGATCTTATATTTAGAAAATAAAAAAATTATTTATAAAAATATGAAATTTTCACAAAATTAAATCAACTAAAGAGACTTAAATAGAAATCTTATTTTACTGATCTAAATTTACTTAGTTACATTTTTAGAGCAAATTTGCAATAGTGAAGTGTGATATAACGGAAAACATTTTACACAAAGCGTTACATTGCATTTTGTACAAAATGTAAGAGGTCTTTCCTTACATTTTTGAAGTTGGCATCTTCTTTGTGCATTTAGATAGCAAAGACCATGTTATAGATAGAAGACAAAGCCAGAGTCTATCACTTTTGGGTCTCGATGACATCATCAGAGGTCTTTAAAGCTTTTCCTAGAACTTGTTCCTCGTTTACGCAACGGCGATATATCTTCGGATGTCTTTTATGCTTTTCTTTTCGTCATTTCTTAAATTAAACAGAATATACGTATTTACGACAGCCATGTGAATAGATCTTGTAAAGTATGGCCAGTACCATTTTTTTCCCACGGATTTGAACGGATTGTTTTTCTAAGAGTCAGTCATGCTGGTCAACACCACCCATATTTTTGTTACACTGGGCGAGGTTGCAAAAATCTGGACTTTCCTTTCAAACCTTTTAAATAACTTGAAACTTGGTTTAGAGGCTCTATATAATCAAAGTTTGTTTCTGTTGTTACACACTTGTTATCCATCGATTTAACAATAGTTATTTCATTCTTTTCGGCGAAACAGTAGTCATGAGTACCACGATTTTTCTTTTCAAATACTCGTATCTTACCAGACATTAAAGGTCAAAAAGCAGTTCTGTTGTTTCTAATTGTTCCCGTGATTCTGAATCCTTGTGTTTTTAATTCGACCAGCAGATCATAAGAATTTTTTAAAAAATGTCAAAAAATATGATGTGGTAATTAGGATCAGTTACTTGTTGTAGATTTTTTTTTCACCACTGGTGTTCCAAACGATTATTTTGAAATTTCAGGAGTATTGTCAAAACTCTCCTTACCACAATATAAGTCCAAATTATAACAGCAGCCCTTCACTCCCCACATGGCCCAAAATTTATAGCCAAATGGCTATAAATTGTATGGGTGTATGGGTGTATGGGTGTATGTATGGGTTTATCCTTAAGAAATTGCTTGATAAAATGATCACCGTAATATCTGATCAATACTCTTCATCAGTTAATTTATCTACATTAGGCGGTAAAAAAAATTATATATGACTCAATTTCCTTAGAACACATACTATATTCTAACGCTTCTTCGGCGGTATGAAACAGTTTACGCCAAGACATCCTGGAAGAAATGAAAAGGAGAAAAATCGATATTAGTTACCACTAACGCTCAGCATTCTATTTATAGATCAGCATGTTTAAACTCAAATTTTAATAATAAAAACGGTTATTTTTCTAATCTAAATAACGCAAAACAATTAAAGAGGTATTGAAAATGTAGAACGCATAAGATAAGTATAACTTACTTTTATTTTTTTTTCCATTGGATACAAAATCGACAGCTGCACTATGTAGCTTCAAAATGGCTAACTTCAAATGTTATTTGCTGGACTCATCTGGGAAAAAATGTTTTAAAATTCGTTAGGGGGTATGGCCACGAGTGTAAAGAAACCAGCCAATGACAATAAGAAGTGATTAAAAGATATCGTTTACAGTGGGCGTTCTGAAAAGTAGGTGATCTATAAATAGATCACTGGGCGGTAACGGGATAAACATAATGGCAACTTCACAAAGAGGTACGGTTTCGCATTATGCTAATTTCTGGAAAGAAGTGTCATTCAGGAGATACCAATTAGGTAAACACTTGTGTACTTTGAAACTTTACAAGTAGTAGGAATTTTTGACAGTGCGAGCCTTATAAATAATTGAGAAAGGAAAAACTTGCTTGTAAATCTCGCTAATTAGCAAATTGCTATATCGGCTATGAAGAGGTTGCCTTACAGATATATCTTCCATAGAAATTGAATGACTACCTTAACCTACAAAAATTTACATTGATAAAGATAGAGGCAATAAATTTGTGCAATATGAATGTAAACCTTCAATGAGGACAATATTAAATGGACAATTAGTAATGAGGTTTGTAGATAGATGAGTACAGTAACGCCTCTCACGGTGTAATGAACATAGAAATTTCAGTACATCCGAAATATTGGAAAAGTGCAGTTTCCGAAGGTTCAAAAAAGCTTAAACTGCGTGCATTGAAAACACGCAGACAATAAATGACTTGTTAAACAATCGAGGATAGTCTACCATAGTCGAAAAAACACGAATATTCGGATTGTTGAGTAAATAAGATACCTTTTACTCTGGCCTAGCTTGCAACATGCTTATACATCCATATGAATAGAAACATACATAAATATAAATTTAAATATATACATATATATAATTAAATTTTAACTGTGAGTAGTAATATTAAGTTTAAAACTTGACTTTCATATGTGGCAATATAAAGTTTGGAATAATTATATACGTTTTACTCTAATCAGCATTCGAATGATACGGAACTTATCCGTTCGATAACATATTTAAACGTCCCTGGAGTACATTTCGCGATGCAATAGTGATTTAATAGTGTTATTAAAATCTGAATATGCATTAAAGCTGTGCTGCAGAGCACTAGTAAATCTTGAATCAGTAATGATATTTAATATTTTCTCAATATGCTTTACATGTGGAAGTAATTTTCTAATCTATAGTTATGTTATCACAGTATGAAAAATATAAACATTTTCTATTGTGCTAAATTAGCACATCATATCCTTTTTCAAAGAAATTTGCCCTGTTGTACAAAGACTGTATTTTTTATTATTTTTTATTTACTTTTTCACCACCTACATATTTCTGTTTATACTGAATAAAAACATGTTCTAGTCGCTCTTTTACTGTCATGGTTTAAGCAAATTTTAGAACATAATACTCGCATATTGCAGGATATTTTTTTTGCTTTATTTAGTACCTTTTAACGTTTTCTCTAAGGGAACGGTGGCCCAGTTCGCAAGAAAAGCGGGACAGTGATCTGAACGTCCATGGTTCGATGCTCGATGCTGCAAATCCACCGCCGTGTTCCCTAATAGTGGCCGAGGCGCGTAAAATAATGCGTGGCTGCGATATCCTCCATGTTCTCAAATTTACCTCTGGAGGTGCGGGGTCAAGTGTTCTGGTTTCGTCACTTGACTCGGTTCAAAATTACGGGACCGGCCATTTAGCCAATCGGACTCCGACCCTTGTGGTGCTGATTCAAAACAGGAGCCGGGCATTCATCGCCCATAGCCTTCGGAACTTGATCTGATGTTGCTGTCGGTCAAGTGGCATAAGCAACAACAACAACAACAACGTTTTCTCTTTCCTCTTTTTGAACTTACTCAATACACGAACACTTTGTGTTCGTGCAATCCAGGCTATACAATGTTCGGAGAGATCCTCCTGCTCATCTCTGGTATCCGGCCAAGCGCCCTGGTGCCTGGACTTCCTGTTTAGAGATCCGCGACCAATACAATCTGCTCTGTTTCGTCTTCGGAGTGGTCATACGAAAAGTATGCGCTTCGAGAACACTACAAAGGCATTTCCCCCTTGTTCCTGTTCTGCTTCCCTTGCGAATCCTTCCCACATTGTGGGCAGTTTAGGTATCTCTATTAGCATTCTTGCAGAAGATCAGGATATTGTTGCCTCCTTTCTCATGGACCTGGTCAAACATTTTCTAGTCCAAGGGGCTTAGCATCAACAACAGCACGTTGTGACGTCTAGTACATACTTATGCTTATTATTATTTTTTTTCTAAAGACAGTGGGTGGAATTTTATTGATAAGTACCTATAGTCAGGTTATTAGTAGTGTTAGATTACTAATTTTTGAAAAGTTTCTTAGTGTTTTTCAGGACACACAGTTTTCTGTTAACAACGACTTTAACACTAGAAAGACGACTGCCGTCATTTTGACGTTTTCAGACATACTATTGAGCGCTACGTCTGTATTTATGTCCTCCAGCGTCTGAAATTCTATAATTTTTTCTAATTTTACGAGAAATATGCACAGACATTCACAAAATTATATTCGATAGTAAAGAGGGGGGAAATGTGTTGTATTCGTACTGCGACTGAAAGCCGTCAATTTGACAGCAATATATATAACATGCAGAAATCTATAAAACAATACCGGGAAAATGTTAATTACTTTTCGTCTCTTCCCCCTTTTGCAAATAACAGAAATTTCGGCGTTGAAAAATAAGGACTGCTCAAACCATGCATATATTTTTACGGAAAAACCATACCAGGTTGTCCACTCGGCATACCTGCATAAAAACATATCTAGATATATGCCCTTTTATTATATATTGGTATGAAATAGTTCAAAATTTAAAATATTTAACAATTTTTTTAAGAAAAAAATGATTGAATATTTTATATTCTTGATTTTATTTCCAGTCTTCCAAATGGCGGCGTACAGTCTCTTTAGTAAGAAAAATTTTTTCAACTTTCTAGTGTTAAAATGTGTGATGCAAAAATCTGCCTTTGTTTGGTAAGCACTTCTAAAATGAAGTGGCGAAGTTTCCTACATAATTTTGATTCCTACGATAAGGGTCGTTGTTAGGGAGTCATCTGTTCTCGGTAAGTTGAAATCTGGTATTTCCATGCTGTAAACAAAAAAAATACTCTGATGAAAGATATTGAATTGTCCACAAATCTTTCTAAGTAATCTTTCTAATCCAAAAACTATCCGATAATGCATTGGTTGCTACCCAACTTAGGAGTGCGGGAGATTGGTTGCTTCAAGATGGTGGAACTACGACTTACAATTTACAGGAAACTTTTGGTAAACTGACACCAAATAGACACTTCTTCAAGTCCACAATAAACTAAATGGATGTCTACTTTTTTGAAAAAATTAATAGTCCCTTGTATGGCCGAGGACCATTAGGTGTGATTGTCATTGTGAACTACTGACAAATACATTAATGAATTGTATCTTACATTATCTTAGTTAACTGTCTTTTACTGCTGTATCTTATTTGACAAAGGCCTGTGTGAATTGTTGATAAAGACAATCACATATTTTGTTTCTCAGTCTGACGATTAACTATTAATTAGTGCAAAACATGGAGGCAACATTTTATTTGATTGTGGATGAAACTTGCGGAAATTATTCAACGAAGTGATATACTGTCACAAACAAATCCACTGAGGAGACCTGGGAGAAGTTTCCTCATGGATTAAAAGACGATATGCATAGACCCAGATAGTAAAACGTAGTGTTATATAACTAAGAATATTTTTTTAACTGTAGTAACTTGTCCGACTTTATATTATTTCCTATAGGAAATGATTACATATGTATTGTAAATTCGAAATCTTAATCTCATGAATACATTCAATGATATAATTGTGAAATTATAACGTTTTATTTTAGAAATAATAATACCTTGTTATACGTTCAAAAACTTTCGATAACGTGTTGTATTGAGTTGGAAGTAGACTGAAAAATCCTGAATCATCTACGTAAAATTAGTACGTACCTGAATCATCTACGTAAAATTAGTACGACTTTTAAACATTTGATAATACGCATACGGAGTTTGAGTGTTTTTTAGTGGAAGTTAATACTTTAAAGTTTTATGTACCGAAGTCTAAAGTTTTATGTACCGAAGTTAATACTTTAAAGTTTTATGTAATGTCTTATTCCTTCCCCCATCATAAAACCATTTATTTAAGACAGTAAGTTTTAACTTTAAATATCTATTTATATAAGGGTACCAATCAGGCGGAGTGCAATGATGAAGCTAGAGTTAAACCATTTTTTGTTGCTCTAGAGTGTAATATATATTGTTTTGTTGAAATCTGTTTCACGCAATAAATCTTATTTCACAAGAAAGCTATTATTGTGACCATATTTCAGTAAAATATTTTTATTCTTTAAAACCATACCCCTGACTTGATGTGAAATTTAAAGAAATTGGGACGACTTAGAAAATATTTGGCAACTGTAACTACGTTCATTAAGAAGCTCTTCAGAATTAAAATCGAAGTTACTGTCATAACGGCTAAAATTGGCCATAAATTACGATCAATCTCTTTCTCTCTCTCTCTATCTATGTAACTATCTATCTATCTATTTATATATATATATATATATATATATATGTGTGTGTGTGTGTGTGATAATATTATTAACAACCTATAATCGCCCATTATGAACTTTCTCTCTGTTCTGATAACCCCTTTTTCTACTCTTTGGCTAAAACGCCTCGCCTTTCCTCACACTAACATCCTCCGCCAATTCAGGCAACCTATCGGAGCTAATTCTATTTTGGCGCTTTTGCGGCAGACGCTGGGCTGACTCGAAGTAAGATGGATGTGTTGCTTTACTCGTAAAATAAATTCGATTGTTCCTGAAGCTGACTGTATTATTTTTCCGGCCTCGATTGCAGTATTTTCACGAGATGTCCATTCCGGACATCATATATATATATATATATATATATATATATATATATATATATATATATATATATATATATATGTGTGTGTTTGTGTGTGTTTGTGTGTGTGTGTGTGTGAGGATATATGTATATGTATATGTATATGCATAGTTTGTTTTTGTATTACGAAATGACTTTAAAGAAGTATATTTTGGTGCTAAATATGTTTAAATCATAATGGTGAGGAATTATAGTTACCACTACTACGTGCACAATATGCATATGTATTTTCGATTATTTACCTGTATTATCACAACCACTATATTATCATATCTCAGAGATCATTATTAAGAACACTTGGATGAGTAAAAGATTGAATCAGGAATAACTATTAGAGTATTAACTATTACTAACTATTATACCTAATTATTTTAGTAATATCAGATAAGGTATTCTATAATATCCTTATCATATTAACTAAATACGACATGTGCCATTAGAATGTCTGAATGTACAGACATCCTTCGCACGGAATTGATCGTTTTGATGTTATATTGTCCTTAGTAAATCCAGCCCACCTTCTCGCCTAAAAATGTTTATTCAGAATATTCGTTTACAAGTTCTCAACACTGATGTACAGTAAATAAATATTTTTGCGTTCTAAAGTTAAAACATTTGTTTCCAAGTGTAACTCCAAAAATGCGGTTAAAATCGTTTAAATATGATATTATGTTAAATGTTTAATCTATTATACGTAATTTGAGCTTTGTTCCGTGAATTATTGTACGGTAATTAATGTTATAATGTTCGCAATGTCTCTGCATGTCTTATACATTTTCATGATAAGACTTTAGCACTGAGCTGTTAATTTTATGTAGGTGAACTAAATTTAACAGACATTATCATTTAGTATACAGAAATAAATTAAATTTTAATACCTCTACTGAAATAGGAAAAATAAATTGCGGGAGTTCTAGTGTAGTCCCCAATGGTTGTTCACATTTAAATGGTTTGAATATAAGACAATATATTTAAAGGTGTTCTTACCGAACAGTCCTCTAAGCTTTTGGTTGAAAGGGTGATAACTATAGTAAAAATTTATAACTAAGGAAGAAAATATACAGGAATTTTAAGTTTATATATAAACGGAAATTGAAGCTGTGCATTTTTATTCCCAATGTCATTATTTAAATGAACTCTATAACAAAACAATCGACGCACCAAAAAGGGATTGTCTGATTGTTATGAAATTTTGTGTTCAAAAATGGTTGAAACGAACATTCAAATGATTAAAATTTGGTGTCCAACGGATGAATAGCGACAGCTCCAGCACATCGAAACTTCGCATCCGGCAGGTGTATATAAGAAGCGAGACTCGATCTAATGATAAAAATTTCTGTTGCATTTCGACCGCGGATGTCTTACGTCGATTGTAACAATATCTCGCCAAATGATTCAGGCTCATTACGATAATATTTCAGAGTTTGAAAGAGGTCGTAGAGATCGTGTCATTGAATTGAAAAAAGCTGGTTCGGCAAATCGGGGTATCGCTCAACGTCTGGGTCGAATCGATGCAGCGATTAGACGAGGCTGGCAAGTGTGGGCCAGCAACGGCAGATTTCAGCGTTAGGACGGCAGCGGTCGATATATGGCCTTTATAGAACGGGAAGACAGAGTGATTGTTAGTTCAGCTGTCACAGCACCGGATTCGTCGTTATCAACCATGCGACGTATGACCCGCACAGAAGTGTCCAACATAACCATTGACAGACAGACGACTGGGAGATCGGAATCTAAGTTTGCGCCGACTGTTACGCCACTTATCCTTTATGTCTGTACACCATCAAGTCCAATTACAGTTGTGCTTAACTCTATCAGCTTGAAACTGCGCTGACTGGTTGCATACAGTCTTTAGTGACGAATGGCGTTTCCAACTGTATCCTGGCGACCACCGAAGACGTTTCCGTCGGTGTCCAGGGCAGCATGGGAATCATGTCCTTACTATCGCATGCCACACAAACCCACAACAGGTCGTAATGGTGTGGGATTCTATTTCCTATGATAACCGGATCCCTTTGGTAGTAATCAGGGTCACACTTACAGCCCATCGGTACGTAGACGACACTCTTCAACCCATTTTGTTGCTGTTCCTCTTGCGCCACCCGGATTTACTTTTCAACAAGATAATGCCTAGCCGCATGCGGAACGTGTTGATATGAATTGTCTTCCAGCTTGCCGAACACTTCCTTGGCCACCTAGGTGACCTGGTCTCTACCTCATAGAGCCCATTTGGGACATGATGGAGAGGCGATTGCAACTATCTCGGAATGTTGCTGATTTTAACCGACAGTTGGAGACAGTTTGGCACGTAATCCCGCTGGAAACCATCCGAGAACTTTATCAGTTTATGCCACGTCATGTGAAAACTTGCATCCAGGCCAGATGTAGAACAACGCCGTAATGAATTCCTCACTTCGTAACGATCAAACTTTAGAATAAATTCTTGAATTGCTCTGAAATTTTAATCTGCTGTGTTTCTGTGCATGTTCTTGACATCCATCAATTTTTGTCGGGCATCCCCTTCTTGATGCGTCAATTTTTTTTGCTATTGTGCACTTTAGCAAATTTACTTCTTCATAATTTTATTCAAATTTTTAGATTTCAGAAAGAACTCTTAAGACTTTTATTATGGTCAGTGATGTCAGCTTTGGAGAGAAAAATCTTCGCTTAACAACTCAGTATCTTAATACATATTATTTTATTCAATAAAACATCACAAAAACATCTTCTAACATCTTAATACCTGAAAATTTAATGTCTTTACAGCACTTAAATCTATAAAATAAAACATAAAAAGAATTGGAATGGTAGTGTACGTATCTATTAAAAATTTCGATTTATATGGAGGAATAAGTTTTGAAAAGATGAATCAATATGATAACATTTAATAAGAGGAAATACCTCCTTGATGTTATAAATTATTAAAGGATTACATTTTTTCATGTAAAATCATATCTAATGTTACATAAATCAAAAGTAATTCTAAAAAAGTAATATCAACTTTGTAATTCATTTTTCTTTAACTATATAATCTAGTCGTATCATAAGTGGAAAAGTTGAAGTCGAATTAGGATTTCCCTCATAAATAAGTCAATCTCTAATGAACTTCCATTCAAATTCTTTTTTAGCACAAAATGTACATGTTACATACTTTTTTCTTAATCCAGATTATTACTTCAGGTTATTTTTTCACATAAAAGTCCTCTCTAATTATGGGGAATTAAATTAATTTAAAAAAAAAGTAATATTAACTTGGTATTACATTTTATATAACTATATAAAATAGTCGTGTCATAAATGGAAAAGCTTAAATCAAATTACGATTTCCCGTGAAAAATTATTGTGTTTTTTCACGATCTTTAATGACCTTCCATTAAAATTAAATCTTTTTCATAAAATATATGCATTACATAGTTTTTCGTAATTCAGATTTACTGATACGCATTGGATTTATTATAAATGTGTTACCTTTAGTCAAAACGAACAAAAAAGCGACATTGTTATTTACCCAATTTTTAATGAAACACAGCAAAAATAACATCCATAATTTACATGAAGCATAAAATATTGTTTAGGTAATGACACCAGTTACGAGGCTGAAATGTATCATTCTTTCTGGAGTAGAAGCGGTGAACAAGGTGATGATTATTTATCATTCGCTTCACGATATTATCCTTCGCAGTCATGCGCTTCATGAATTATGCCCAACGCTATTCCGAAACCGTCCATTAAGATGATATTTCGGTAATCTAATAGCCACTTATTTTCCAAAATATCTGATGGCTGTCTTAAAAAATTAACATAAATTCCCGGTTGAAACTCCTTTAAAAGGAATCGTTATCGTTTACGAGTAATCTTCTAAATTTTCTCCTAAGGGGAAAGATTTATTGATCTTACACAAACTATGTTCAATTTTCATTAGATATAAATATGGCTAACTTCTCTGTAATTATCTGAATATCCCAATAAAAAGCCATTCATTATTTGTCGGCATTTTGTTTATTTATTAATTTTTAAAATACAAATAAATGCATTGCGATGAGTATAAAAATTAGCAACATTATCCGTGAACATTTTTCTTTCATTATTTTTTTTTAAGATTAAATACTGAAAACGCAAAACACAGATATAGAGGGATAAAAAGTATGTTTTATGATTTAAAATGTTTAAGTGTACTTTGCTGCATGGAAATTATAACTACAAATTTGTTTCTTCAGTATTATGTAGCCCAAGCACATTTTAAACATAAAGATTAAAATTGAAAGTATTTGCGCAATTATCTAATGAACATAATATTCGTTTTTGTTAATTTTTTGGGACTTTTATTCCAGGTCTTCATTGCATATTTTTTTCATTGTTCATTCCCATCATATCGCGTTATGTACTATTTAAGAACTAACACTAAGAGAAAGATTTGAAGTGACAAAATTAAAATGGCATTTTCATTCTTTAAAACTGTGGCCCGTTGCGTAGTGGCTAGCCCGTTAGGATTGGGTACCGGGGGGTGTTCTGTTACTGATAAGCCCTACTGAAAGTTCTATTGTATATGGGCACGTTAAATCTGTAACACAGAAAGTTCCTCCTTCTGGTTTTTAGACATGTGAGGGGTGGTAGACGCCTCCAAGATTTAGCCCCTGTTGGTCGGCACTTTCCAAAATGAGCTGCCACCAGGAGTTTGGCGATTATTTACATGTATGGTGTTACCATTATCAGCAACCAGCAATTTCATATTATAGAATGGGCGTATAAAGTAATACAAAAGTGCCTGCCCCGTTGAAAACAATACTTTAAACTTCTTTAAATGCTACTTGCTACTAAGAACTTAACTTACTCTAATTTTTTGTAACAAATGAATTGTTAAATCGAAAGATCTTAGTTATTAAAGTACCTAGCAAGTATTAATAAAGTTTTACAAATCATAATTAATCGTCTTATAGAACTTAAAAAAAATATTAGCTTTATTTTATTCTCAACTTGCGTATTTAATACGCAACTATGGACAGTGCACAAGTACCAAAGTAAACTTTCTTAAATGCTACTTGCTACCAAGAACTTAACTTACTGTAAAGTGCTGTACTTATTTATACGGATGGTAGCAGGATTAATAGGACTTGTTCCGGTAGCGGTGAATTTATTAAATCAAAAAACGGATCCAATCAAATTTCAATTAGAAATTCTGATAGCTGTTCCGTCTTTCGCAGCCGTCTACTACAGACAGTTTAAAACAACCGAATTCTTGTAAAAAATGTACTGGAAGAAAATGTTTAACGCAAAATTCATTTAAACTGTGTTACAATTATGACTCCATTTCCTCATATTATCACAAATTACTGTATTGCCCTCAGAATCAAACTCGGGGTATTCAACTTTTCAGGTGGATGAATTTTACCATTTTGAAAAAGCTTCGTCCAAACCACGTAAGTAGCTTAACGTGGCCTTGGATCACGCTGGCATATTTTCTCCTAAATATATGTCTGAATTATTTTAAAGTATGAATATAGTTGATTAATTATAAAGTAACGTATAAAGTACTTATAAAATTAATATTCTTGAGTTGCTTGTCCAATTTAAGTTAAAGATACGTCTTAGTGTTTTATAAGTATCCTACTGAAGATTAAAAAAGCATTGTTTGAATATAAACAACACTAAAAAACATTAGAAGCCAGTGTATTTAGAAGGGTGAAGAATTTTTAAGTTTAAAAATTTGAAATCTTGTAGCCCAAAAGGAATTATGTATAACTCGTGTATTCCGACTAGATTTTACTTTTTTTATTATAAAGCTAATTATGTTTACAATATCAATTTAGATTTCACTGTAACAATAAAACTGATGCTGTAATCATATAGCAGTTAATAGTACATTTTTAAGTACTTAAATGAGTACTAAATGATTATCGGTGAAATCCTCTTTTTACCAATCTAAACCCCTCACATACTCACTATAAATAGCGACTAAATACCTTGTATGGGCCCAACACATCACTTATAGATCAGTTAAATTTTCATTATTTTCCTGAAAAATTCAATATCAATATATATATATATATATATATATATATATATTTTCAATATCCTTCAAATGTAATAGAAATAGTTCCAAATGGAATGAAGCTATTTTATATAACTATTTCACTTACTTTCTAATAAATGATGTCAAAGTGAGTACTTCATCCTGTTTTTAACAGTTTGGAAAGCGAGGAAATTTTAAATGCTATTTTTCTGGAACTTTCCTCAACTATTTCACGAATTTAAATCAAGTATTTAACGCTTTTTTCAGCAATATCTTCAATCAGTAGAGAAGAAGTCAATTTACCCGATGAGCTAATATGAACTTGACATTTATCTTAGTAATTTTCATTTATGAATTTAATTTAAGGATAAAACATACAAAAAATTATTTTTTTATATCTATGACAAAAAGAAAATATCTATAAATGTAATTACATTTATTCGGCTTCAGAAAAATTCCGTTTAATGCTGTTTATAAATATTGCGGTTGCAGCTTAATTACGTCGATTTTAAATTCGATTTTTATTTGTAACTATATCAATGTATAATATTAGATGAAAGGATTCTTCAAATTACTCGCATTAAGGTTTTAAAATTTCTTCTTGAAATCATCGACAGTCTAGAAAAATTCATTGAACAGCTCATATATCATGTTATATATTCACTCTGGTAGAAATTCAAATCCTAAATTTGTAAAAAGAAAAGTAGTTTTACATAATTCAGAATTTTAAACCAAATTCCCAATTTAATGTTACAAAGTTAATATTAAATAGCTCTGGTCAGATATATTTCCTAATTTATAATTATAATAATAATAATAATTTCTTTCTAATTTATTATACTTCAACAATTTAGTATTATTTTAAACAATTGTTTCTTAAGATACATTAAATCTCCATTAAAAATGCATATTTCTGAACAGACGCATAATTTAATAATTTATTATGTGATACACAGTTTCATTAAAATACGGCAGTGGATCGCTATTAATTAATTACTGTATGAGCCAAGTAGTGTAACTATATCATATACTATGATATATTAAACTTCATGAACACATTTACTTTAATAAAGTACCATAGCTATGTTATAAACTAGCCTATAAACTAGAATTTTTAAAAAAGTTTACAAATATATAGTTAATAGTTAGTCAGTAATATTGTTCTAACTTTTATATTGTTATAATTTCTTTGAAATGCTAATTACACGAATTACCATTTTTCAATTTTAAAAACATTCTACATTTATTAAAACGATTGTATGAGTAGTACGTTTATGTAAGGGAACTTCTCTCTGTCTGAACTCATGATATTACAATCAATATCATGAGTATCAGTGATATCGGTTGTAATTGATAGGAAATATAATTTATCAATTATATTGAGTGATTATACGAATTTTCAAGGATATTGTTAATAAAATCCAATGGTCATTGAGACTAAAATCTGTTGTCACAATATATCTGACATAAAATTTATTCTGCAGTTTTAGTCATATATAGCAATGTATAATCCACTGCTTACGTTTTAACTTGTTCACTGTTGATTATTATTTAAAATCCTTTCAAAAGTATATTGTGTTGAAAATGTCCCAGGCCTGAGCTAGACAAGTGGTAAGGCTTCGGCTTTTACAGCCGAGCGTGCTCGGTTCGAATCCCTATAAGCTCTATGGAATAACTCCGTGTGTGGGCCGGATATGGACACGCTAAATCCACAGAGCGTAAAATCGTTCTATGAAGCCAGAGAGGGTGGAAGAAGGTACGATCCATTAAGATGTCTCCCCTGCAGTTGTTTGGTCAAAATTGGGATGGCGCCTACCAAAAACGAACTCTGGCCCATGTGTTGCTATTGTAAACCTTAGTCGCAGTTCTTAGCCCGAAAGGCGTATATGAACCTGGTGTGGAACACTTCTGGCCAGGGTACAATGGCAACAACAGCAAATATGTCCCTCTTTTCTCTAATGTGAAATGATTTGAGGTACATAATTTTATTCCTTGAATTAGAATAGAGAAAACTAATTTACCTGTAAAAATTTTAAATGTTGATCCTTTAAAATTTTATAACGATTTCTAAAAACTTGTATAATACGCTTATAATTGAACTATAATTGATTTCATGACTGAGCTGTATTTTTCTGCTACAGCTTATACAGCTATATATATATATATATATATATATATATATATATATATATATATCTGTATATAAATAAGTAAAGAATATGTTAGCAATTTCCTTTCATTACAAATAAAATTCGGGTTAATGTCTAAACACACTGCTATCAGAATGCAATGTGAAACAATGGTTTTACAGTTTTATGGATAGTGCTGGTGTCTTTAAATCCGATTTAAATAAGCACATTTATCCCCCCTCTGTTGACAGCACCTCGTACTTTGAATAAGATGGCAATATTTAAATGGAGTTAAGAGAAAATTTTATGTTCAATAAAATTTTTACATATTTTTCTTCTCGTTTAGAATATAAAAATACATAGAAATGAACACTCTTACAAAGAAAGCTAGCATTAATGAAATAAAATGTACTAGCGAACGGAATATCTTCAAGGAATGGGATATTTTTCATCTAAGTGAAAATTCATGTGGAATGCAACCTACGTGGCATTTTTTAATACATTCTACTATCAGAAAATCAGTTTGACTTTCTAAAATGGTAAAGGGAATAAATGTAAAGATAAAGTTTATTAATATACAATTACACTAGATATTAAAAATTAAGGAAAAATCACAAAAAGAGGGATAACAGATTCAAAACTAGGCCAATCTGTTTAAAATTTGAATATGCTGTTAAGTAAAAGTTGCTGAACAATACTACATTAGACAAAATAGTGACGCTTCAGTCGAAATACGTCATTTGCGAGGAGCATAAAAGTGCATGTATCAGAGCTAGGCGGAAATTGTCGCTGCGAGACTGAGATTAGACATCTGACGTAGCCAAATTGTAACAATGACCTGCAGGCATCATTTGACCGAATAACTGCGATAGCGAGCTATTGGGTGACGAGAGGCATGACAAAGTCAGACAGAAGTGGCCAAAAGGGTAAATGTGAGTTCATCTGAGGTTCATAGACTTTGGCAACAATTTCTAACCACGGATTCGGCATCCAGGAGTTTCATCCAATTACGGCCATACGCTACGACGAGTGTCGATGACCGATATTTGTCATTATCCGCACGAAGGAATAGAACCGTAACTCAGTCTGCGAGCTCCGTCTTCAGATCCGCCCCTCGCTGCAAGCTCTCGAAGGTTGGTATCAACGTCAACCGTGCGTAGAAGACTTCACGAATGTGGTCTTTTTTCTGAGGCGAGCAGCCATTTGCATCCCGCTCACGTCATGCCATAGGGGGGGGGCTGTTTACAGTGGGCACATCAACATGTCCACTGGACTCGTGATCAATGGAGGGCTGTTCTCTTTACGGATGAGTCCAGGTTTAGCCTCCAAAGCGATAGTAGGCGTATTTTGATTTGGAGAGGAACTCGCTTTCATCTGGAACTCGCTTTCATCTATCACACATCCGGGAAAGAGATGCATACGGATCAGGTAGTGTCTGTGTTTGGGGTGGTATCTCTTTGGGTGGACGCACAGACCTCCATGTCTTTCCCCATGGAATTGTGAATGCTCAGATCTATAGATATGACATCCTTGATGCTTATGTGTGTCCTTATGCCGGGACAATAAGTGATGCTTTCGTGCTACAGGACGATAACGCGAGACCGCACAGGGCTCGCATCCTGGATGCTTATCTTGAGCAGGAGACAATTCAGCGCATGGAGTGGCCAGCTGTATCAACGGACTTGAATCCTATCGAGCATGTTCGGGACGCTTTAGGACGACGTACAACTGCTCTCAATCCTCCTCCTAGGACCCTACACACGCTTTCAACTGCTTTGCAAGACCAATGGCTCTAACTTCCAACCGAAATCATAGACCGCATAACTGACAGCATCAGACATCTCTGTATATGCTGTATTGCTTCTCGAGGGAATCATACTCCATATTAAAGGTACTTTTCCTATACGAAACTGACACATCCTATTTGGTCATTGTTTACATATGCTAGTTTCTATAACACCATAATTGTCTGGTCATTTCTTTTTATGCTATTTTATACCTACCTATGTGTTGTATGATGTGTATAAGTTTCATTAAATTCTACTCGTAACTGTTTGAGAAGTCGCTGTTTTTGTGACTTTTCTTTAATTGTGTGTGTGTGAGTTAGTTAGTACGTCCATGTGAAAATATATTTATATCTTAATACAAAGCCTCTTTATGGTAATGAATTTAATAATAATTAGTACAATCTCATTATTTATACTTTCTAATTTTCAAAAATATACTTTTCTCCTCTTTATTTAAAATAACTGCGGCGGTTTACTGTAAAGTATCTTGAAAAATAATCTTTTCAATTTTATATGCAAGAGTGTTTCTTTTGAATACACAAACAAGTTTTACTACGAAACTGTTTCCCAAAATATTTCGAGGTTCTACCTAAGGGAATATTTTTAAAATCTTATTTAACATTATTTACAAAAAAACTCTTCCAGACCGCCCTAATAACATTCCGAAACATTTTGCCTCCGCGAATATTCTTTGAATATTTCATATAATATTATATGAGAAATCAACCTTTTCTTTCCAAAAATAAACTAAAAAAAATTCCTTTGGCAGTGCGTATACTTTATTTCCCTTTTCTACGGACCGTGTTTTAAAGTATATCCTGTTGAGTAAGTAAAAAAGAAGAAGTTGGCTTTAATATGTATGCGTGGAATCATGTATTTTGAGCTTTCAAAGTGAGGTAGAATGAAAGATAAAACGGAATTAATGCAGTGCATACTTTCGGTTCTTTTTATCATATTTTAATGATTTGTTTCACTTTTTTTTTAACGCAGCTGTTGTTTGATATTTGCTGGATACCTGTAATGAAACATAAACCTTTGTTTATATGGTTTGTTTAGGTCATGTTTTCTAAATCTGAGGGAAGTGATGGGAGAGGGTTAGAAGGTCACCTTCGTGTGGAGACATAAGTGACATTCAGTGGGAAAAGGAACAGATGATTGGCAAAAAATACAGGGTGCCCGGGCTGAAAGTATCCAATAGTTATGGCTTATTTTTACGGAACCACCCATTAGAATTAAAACAAATTATTTAAATAGAAAGAACATCTCACCAAGTTTTAATATCAATCATAGATTTCATTCATAGTATCATAGATTTCGATGTCTACACCTTTTGTAGCACGACAAACGTCTACATGGTAATCCAGTTCTCTCCAAGTGCTTCGTAGCATATCAGGAGTTAGTACACGAATTTTTTGAGTGATACGCTTCTTCAACATCTCCAGAGTTTCAATTTTTTGTTTATACACAACGGATTTGATGAATCCCCAATCAAAAATGTCAAATAACTCCTGATATGCTACGAAACACTTGGAGAGAACTAGATTACCATTTAGACGTAAGTCGTGCTACAAAAGGTGCACTCATTGAAATGAATGATTGATATTAAAACTTGGTGAAATGTTCTTTCAATTTAAATAAATATATTTAAATTATAATGGGTAGTTCCATAAAAATAAGTCATAACTTTTAGATACAGTTAGCCCGGACACCCTGTATGTGCGTACACGTATTTTAGCTAGACTTGTAAAAACGAAAGTTAAGTTCTCCGTTTAGCTAAATGTTAGTCATGGTATTTTTGTTATTTTTTTACCATGTTTTTATGAACTCGCTTTCTTGTTTGTTTGTTTGTGTGTGTATGTGTTTGTCCAGTACAAATCTTGTAATCGATTTTTAACTAACTTCCCGACTAGCTAGACATTTGAAACTTTTATAATAGCACAGATCACTATGACAATGCATCCTTTTAATACTTTTAGCCATCTTTAAGAAGGATTGAATTCATTTTCAGTTATTTTTGTTTTGTAGAATAGTGTAGCCATCTATCGGCCAGGACGGGAAAGAAAAGTTAAACGCAAGTAAACTTCCAATTCTCGAGCTAAACGATTGATTACGCATTTGATCATTTTCTTTCCAGTTAATGGGATAATTCATCAAAAAAAATTATTATTATTTATTAATTCATAGAATTGTCAAGTTTATATGATTCAACAGAAAATTTAAAAACATGGTATATAAAAAGTTCTTTTTATCTTCTAATTATATTAATTCTTTATTATTTTATGATTTCAGGGAGACAGTAATGTAAGCAACATAGATACCTTGTGATGTACACTGATAATGTACGCTTCTTTTATGGTCTGTTCTACTATAATCAGGACCTTTCTATGTCTGCCGGGGCTATTACTGCAATGAGGTCATAAACTTTTAGTATTCGCATGCATCTTGGCCGTTATCAAATGGCAAGTTTTTATCGTTCAAATTTTACGTCAGTTATGTTCCTGACCAAGTCTGATAAGGTCTGAAGTTCATCCAATTGGGGGCGAGGGGGGCGTGGATATAGAAAGGTTAAGGATCCGTTGTTTAAGTTGATAATCATTACATATATACATACGGCTTTAACATGCATTTTAATGTCGATTCTTAATGGCTACAAACATCCATGTCAACAGGCGGTACTCGAACCAACACACTCTGGGACCGAATACCAGCTCCTTAGCAATTGGGCCATCATGCATTAGTTTTTGTGAATTGGCTAACATGTATGTTATAACAACTCTAATGTGAAAAAATGTGCAGCGATAATGATACTTTCTATAGCATTTGTCAAAAAATAATTTATGATAATTACACTGAGAGCTAATCAATGCAGTAACGTGTATTATTGTACTGTTGAATAGCATCTCAATGTATAAACGCAATACTATTCCCAAATTCTAGCAACATTGCAATAAACAGTTAAATTCACCCATAAACATTACATCTTCAAACAGGGAGATTTCTTGTCATCGAGCAGCATTTCATTTTTACAATGTGAAACGGAATTCTGTTTTTAAAAATATCTCCTAAAAATAGATTCTATACCTGGGGAAAAACTTTATTTTAGACTCTGTCTGAAAATGACTATAATTAGGATATTCAAATCACTCAGTTATATTCTGGCATTACTGAAATAGTGGATTTCTTACAAATTCTAACCACATTAATTAAGCTATATTGTTATGACTTTCGTTATAACAAATCTCTGTAGTTATAACTATGTAACTGAGCGGGACAAACGAAATTAAATCATACTTTATACATTATATATTTCTACCTTAGTGACAAGCAATAAAATGTTGGTTTTACTCGGAATAGAATTGTTAATAGATAAATTCGACCATATATATATATATATACTAGCATTATTGCCCGGCGTTGCCCAGGTAGATATATAGATATAAAATAATTCATGCATTCCATCAAAAAAATACTGGGCTACACCCCCGCTCTTCGTGTTCATCTGGCCAGACAGAATGCGCTTAGCTCGTTTCTACTGAAATGATATACAGACAATAAGAAAGAAACTTTGAGCCTGCGGACCTTTGTCTGATTTTAATGAGAATTAATAACACCGTGTTGCGTGATTCGCACGTTTGGATTAATAAGTTTGCTGTTTAATTATATTTGTTAGATACTGTTCAATTAGATTTTATTAGATTTGTTTGATCCACTGTTTAATAAGAAATAAGTTTTTTAATTTACATTTCCCTTTATTATTTATTTTTCCCTTAAAAACGCACTTTTTTCCATTTCACCCAAGAGGTAAAGTGCAAGATGCGTTATCCCCTTTATTTAATCAAAGTAAGTCTTGATTCCCCATGAAGCCTTTTTCCTTAAGCTTGTATGTTTTGTAAGAAATATTTTGAATCAGATGTCTTACCTGTGAGTAATGTTCTCAAAAGCTCGGGTGGTTCATGAATTGCAGGCAATTGTACTTTCTCATTACTGGAACACATAGCAGAGCCAGGAAAGTTGTGTTTATCTGGATAGCCAGAGAAAAAGGTCATTCTAAACCATCTTCCTCCCGCGAATTTGTATTTGACCCCCCTCCCTCCAACATCCTCAAACCACCCCTCTTAATGCAGCTGGTTGAGGGGTATCCACATGGGGTACACGCACCTCTATAGGGCACAAAAAACATTAAAAAATTAGTTTAAAAAAAACTAATTGAGCCCCAAATTTCGTTTTTCCTGATTTAAGTTTCTCGGGTCCAAAGCATTAACTGTGCCGAATTTGGTCCCCGTGGGTGAAACAGATTATGATTCTATAGCGGACAAACAAACAGACAAGCTCTTATATATATATATATATATATATATATATATATATATATATATATATTTATTTATTTATTACAACATAAATGTTTTTTTGTTATTCTTAATATCAAATAATTTTTATTTTCTAGCCAAAAGAGAAAACACTAGAGCATATATGGTTTATTGACTGTAAACATAATTTTTTTTTATTTTACTGTAAATAATATCGCTTAGAAAACTTTTGAAAAAATAACGTTATTATCTAGCTGCATTTCACTTTTATTGCACTATTTTATTATTTTTTTTCTTTTCCCTTTTGTAGTAGTTTTATTTTAAAACTGTATCCAAGACATTATCAAATAAACATCGAAGCCGTACGTTATAATAGCTTAACAAATGACATATAAATCATAAAACGTATCCATGAGCACTATTGCACTATTACTTTTTATGATATGCAAAGAATTGACCTTAAAAGTTATTTGAAAACAATTTCATGTTTTTTTTGGGCGGGGGTTCGCATTGCTGTGTTAAGTGTCAGCAATCAGATAAATCGCTGAAGGTAGCTAATCATCTCGTATGAAATCTAAGATTTCTAAAATATTCGATATTTGGCATGTATTATTCGCACTTTGTTATCAGGGGAACCAGTGGATGCTATTCAATAGAACATTCCTAATTTTAGTTCCATTTGGCATATTAATACGAGTTGTTGTCACTTATGCTTCCAAGCCTGGTTGTTCCAGACCAAGTCCATAGTTTGCTGCTGGCAGAGGACTGCGGCTCCGGTTTACAATAGATCAACAAGGTTAAAGTCGACCATAGTCAGATAGCACCGCAGATTTGACCGAGTACACCCAGGGGTGACTTCTGGGGGTATTTTACCTCAACCATTCGTCTGACCACGTGGAAGGATTTTCCGGCACACGAATTTAACATGATCATACCCGACGTAAGCACGTATACATTTAATGGCACTCGTCTACATTCGAACTGAGCATCCTCCATCTAAAGCCCAACCCGTTACCTCTACGCAACCTCGGGACCATATTAATGAATTTATGAACATATACCACTGACCGTAACGAAATACATAAACATATCTATATTTATAAAGGTATATATTTATAATATGAAATATGTGCATAAATGTATGCAGATTATGCTTATCGCTTATTATAAATTCAAATGGTTTCTACTTTTAAATAAGTCTAAAATATAATTAAAAACTAATGAAGCACATCACAAAAAATCAAGGGATTTCGGTAGTGTAAAAAGTAAGCTTACATACTTTTGTATGAAAGTTGCTTCATACATTTTCCATAAAATTCATTTTTATTTTATTAAACTCGCCTAATATTAGATATTTATTTGATATCATTTTTTTTTCATTCATTTAATATTATCTGAAAATATATTCTTTAAACTTCTTAAATATTAACCTAAGAGAATTTTAATCAGATTTCATTACTAAACAAAGGATTTCATTTTATAAAATTACGTTTAAACTATATAATCTAATTACATTTCTACAATATAGGTATATTAGAATATGCAATTTTTAGATAAAATTAGGATATTCAGATGCTGAACTCATAAATTTCGAACTCTTGAATATATATAAGTTTTATTAATGCAATTATAACACGAATAATTTTAACTAATTAAATTTTACTATAAATTTATTAATCACAAAAAATACTATATGAAATAAAAAAATTGATAATAAATGAATTTCGATTTTTTTTTCTTTTCGTGAAAAACTCCATTGCTTTACACTTTCAATAAGTATGAGATTTTATAATTGTTTTAAATATTTGATTATAATCACATGGTATATTTTTACCAAATGTATATACAGTTAACATAGTTCGACGTTCTAACTACTTTCCATTATTGTGTTTATCAAGTACAATTTTTCAACGTAAAATCTTTTAATTCATATGATAACAAAATTGGATCTGGGCATCAATAAAATAACACAATTCACAAACTTTCTTTGTCAGCAGTTGTTTCCTAAAAGGTTTCTTTCATCTCTAAGTCTCAAAGGCAACATCAATTTCTTCTCTGGTGTATTGCAGTTAATTATTTTTTCTTTATACATTTCAAGGTGCGTTCGTGAGTAGCAATCTTATAATGCAGAATGGTGCATCTTTCATGGGGTAAATTAGAACTTTTCCCAGTACAAATAATTTTTCACACTCCAAACGTTGGGCCTGAATTATCTTATTGTGCTCCTGGGCAACGGTTATTTCTAAACGGTAAATTGGTCTACGTTTCTGTTATGAAGCCTCTACGTTCACCCTCTGGGCGTGCTGACGAGAGAACGAGGCAGCATATTTTATAATTTAATAAATCACAAGTTAGGGAACCGTTTCAGTCCTTAGAGGCACCATCGGCCAGGATCTCTGTAGCCGATATTAGGTTGGAAGAGCATTTAGCAATTAATATGTTCAGTTTCCTTCTTTGTTTTATTCTTAATCCTCGTTATTTTCACTTATCTATCTTGGCCACATTCCGGCGTTGGTGTAGTGTGACTTCTGCCCGGAAACTAAATTTCAGAGTGAGGAAATTCATATAAGTACAGGTAATGGAAGTAATAATGACTCTCCTAGGAAAGTTGTACCCTCCATTGGAGTTGTAGGATGGAGTCGTCGATGACCCCACTTTCATGTGTTTCCGACTGGTAACTCGAATTGTATAAGCCAGAGGTGGCCAACCTGCGGCTCGCGAGCCACATGCGGCTCTTTGAAGGATTATTTGTGGCTCTCAATAAATGTACCCGAGTTCCCTTTTCATTTTTGTGTTATTATATTAAAAAAAAATTATTATCGGTCCGTATGTGTTTCAAAATGACTTTTGTGGCGAGAACGAGGGTTGCTTCAACGATCATCGCCAACCAAAACCAAAACTAAATAGATATTGAAAGCAAAACAGCGGCTGACGGTGACGACAACTCTTGACAGCAGCATGAAGTGGAAACTTCACGACTTTATCTAGTGTTCGGCGTCCGACGGTCATCACTTATGGCGGGAAAGAACGCCACTACTCAGGCTCAGCGTCGAAAATAAATCAGCTAACTGGAATCAGGTATAACGTCATCTCAGAAGGTGAAGATATTTATTTAATTACAATAGCACATACATAATTAATTTAATCATATTTGCAGTATTAACTAACCAGCATCTCAAAGAATTACTGAGAAGTGCTGTCACCAATTATTCACCAAATTGTAAAGAATTAAAGAGAAGTAAAATAAATGTGTTTAATTTTTAATATTTAAATTCAATACACATATTTTGTACTTTTATTTATATGTTTTCAATAAATATAATTTCTGTAAAAAAAATTTTAATACCTTTTAAATACGTATTTAATTGCGGCTCGCGAAAAATTTCAAATTTTGAAAAATGGCTCGGACTATCAAGGAGCTTGGTCACCCCTGGTATAAGCTAAGAGGGCCATGGGTTGGCGACCTAGTCTGAATCCTCATTGAGTGAGTGTATGATGGCTGAATTGCCAGGGCACTGGTATTCGGTTTTGTGATGAATTCTAATTTCCGAATAACGATTTTTCATCACATCATAAGTATTTTCTAAGTCAATCTAATAACTGTAATATCTTTGTAATTTATCTTCAGTTCACTTTAAAACTTACTCTGTATTGATTAAGCGTCATTCTTAATCTTTTCTCATTAATTTCTAATTGTTTAATAATTTTTTGAGGCACCCCCCTTTGTTTTACTTAAATACTGAATTCGACATGTGGGTCTAGTTGGGCGCCATAATTTTTTTTCGGAGAGATCGGGGAAGAAAGGTCGGTGTTAGCTTGATTGGCAGCTCCCTGGACCAATGAAAGATGGGGGAGGAAAGGAAGGACAATCAGGCCGGAAGTTTTCCGGGGGAGTTGGCGGTCGTTAAGAGTGGAAAACACAGAGAAGAGAGCGACGTTTTTTTCCTCTCGCTGCAGCGCCGACCAAGGCCAAAAAATTGAAGAGACAACTACGGGATTGAAGCTTCCAAACGCCATCTAGAAAAATTCACGATCCCTTCTACCTGCCGTCCTGGTTTCCCATGACCGTTGTCTGAACTTTCACCGGCCAGACGCGATCCAGATAACTTCGAGTATTTTCTTCTACCAGTCGCCTTTGTTTCCCAAGACATGTTTGACCTGTTCAAGAAGAAAGCTCTGTCCGCTACGTCCTTGGCCTTTCGACCAAGATCATTCGAATTGTAGATTTTGTTGTGAATCTGGTGATATTATTTCCTTATTATTATTATTATTTTCCGCATTTTTTGTTCCGCTAATGATAAAACCCTTCCTCTATGGTTGAGTTGAAATGGCAGGAATTTTTGTTTTGTTTTGTTTTGTTTTTGTTTCGGGAATTCTGTAATCCAGGATTTGTAGTTTGATTTTGTGCTAGTCCACTATTAGTTCAGCAGGCTAGAACCCCCAGCAATACTTACTTTTGCTAGCATACGAAATTTCCTTTTTCCTAGGTCATACAAATTTTGACTCATTGTATGTAGTGGTGTTAATGCTTTCCCTTTTTTATTTTTTGATAGTTATGAAAATATTTTTAAAAACGTATGTAATTGTAATTAATTATGTCTGTCAAATTAATTTCCCCGGTACATATATTATGTGCAGAGGCAACTAAGGTTTATTCTAACTATTCGCTTTCTTGATTTTAGGAAACTGGGTTTGTGAACAAAATAAAGGAGGGAAAAACTTTTATTTATTTATTTATTTATTTATTTTATTTTATTTTATTTATTTTATTTTATTTTATTTATTTTATTTTTTTCGTAATCTCCATGGCATCGGTACCAGAGTCTGTTGGTTTGAGCCCCGATATTGGCATGGACGTTTGTAGCCGTTCAGAATTGGCTTTAAGCTGTAGGCCCCGCATAATTAGCCCTCGTGTAGAAAAAACTGACCGTAGCTCTTCAAACCAAACAAAACAAAACATAACCATTGAGTAAGTACTAACAGGTTAAAAGGATCTAAAACTAATTTCCGAATGCGAGACTTTCTTTTGTGTAAAGGACTAAACGCACCAACCTTGCGTTTTCAGACAAACTTCTCGCACGGCTTCAGGTGGGATGGTTTCTCTTTTGATCTTATATTTCTATATTGCTTGCATTAGAAATTTGTAAAAGAGTTCCAATAATTTTCCACGATGGCTTTTCCTCTCAGGTTCTTAATTCCTCCTACCTGGTCACTTTTTATAAAAAATATAAATGAAAATTTTAAATAAATTAATGTAGTGTTTAAAGTCTTAGAACCTTACACGTTAAGTCATATTTAGACTTTTCAACGGTAAAGAACTAAAAATAATAATGATATAGCTGGAGTTTAGGATAAAAATAAACTTTTTCCTGTACACAAAATCAAAAAGGGAGAAAGGTAACAGCTTGAGAATTCATAAATATATTTTTTCAAATAACGCTTAAACTATTTACTGTTTTCTAAGCATTTCATATCCTTGTTACTTTTATACGTTTATGAATTCAGAGAACATAACGAAAGAAATCAGAATGTGTTATATCTTACACCAAGTATCAAACAGGAGGAAATGCACACGTATTGCATTTGATTCAAAATGTTTTGATGTTTATTCTTTTGCATTCAGATACCTAACCGTTTCCCCTTAAACATTAGTGTAACTTTTTGGCATTTAAGTTAAACCAAACAAAAGCTCAACAATAACTTGTTAACGAAATGTTAGAAATATAAACTGAAAATCAACACGAAAGCAAAACATGGAATAATGCATGGAGCAAATATGTAGCTTCACAACTGATAATCTATGTTTAGAAATATGCAAATGTTTTTTGCATATAATGAAAAGTAAATTTAGTTTCTAGTATTAAAAAGGGCAATAATACTAGAAACCAAAAGAAAAGATTATGGGAAAAGAATGTATATGTACTTATTAAACTCAGAAATTTAATGAATGTAACTCAGAATGTAACTCAGAAATTTAATTTTTCTTTGTTAAAATGTTCATATCATAAGTAATTTAACACTATTAGGAAAAACTATCAAAAAAAAAAAATTCTACAATAAATTCTACATAAAAATCATCTTATTTTCATTAAAATCCTTTATTTTTGTAGAAAAGTTTCAATTTATATCTTCCCAAGAGAAAGAAATCCATTAAAAGACCTATTGAGTTTCCCATCTAGAAATATTTCTTTTTTAATAAAAAATAAATATCAGTTTTCATGTGGAAAATGTTCCATTTTATTCAGTTTTAATTTTTTTAATCCTGAATAACTTGATTATAATCACTTAATTCCTTAATAAAAAATTATAACACCTATTTTTTACAATTTTTTTCATTTTAGATTCGTGCAAAATTATTCAAAAATTACATAAAAAGAAAATTCTACGCCTTAATTTTTCTTCTTGTGCAATAAATAAAAAAAAAATATGGTTTATGACAAAAGAAAAATGAACCTTTAATATTGCATATTTTTTGTCAGTAGCATTATATAGTTTTAAAGAAATCATTATAATTATATACTTTAGAGAAGAAAGCTGAATGAGATAGAAAATAATCATAGCCATGTATCTCCAGGAAACACCTATAGAAGATTCAGAATGGCAGAATAAATCAATTTTCGTTTCTTTCTAAAGCGTCACTTATATCAGGATCGAAGTCATCAATCATGTTTTTTTTTCGCAAAAAGGAAAAAAATAAGAACAGCTTTCCATATCTCTATTTTCATCATACATGCATCGCCTGGATTTTCAGCATGTTCTGCTGATATGTTAAGTATTTTTTTATTAACATATGCCAAGTGGAAAATATGTTTAAAGATATTTAATCCCAAATTAATCTTTTAGGTTTATGTTTTCTGGCATTTTTGAATAGGTAGAAAAGAATTTGCAGTGTTGTGTGTGCGTTTTTATTTTTATTGATTTTTAAAACTTTTTTTTCACTAGAGCGAAAAAGGATTTAGGGTACATAGAGTAGTTTTAGGTTGAACTTTATAAGGTATTTTGATTAAATCTTAATGCTACTATGTTTTTATCACAGTATGAAAATTATGAATAAATTAAAAGAGAACTTTAAAATGTATAACAAAATATGTTTATATCTGCACTGTTGAAGTTAAGAACGAAATATCTGTGAGTCATTACTGTCCCCTATTGACGGTAACTTCCCCTTTGACTAAATTCTAGGGAAATGGTTTAATATAGAGAAAACCAGGAATTGTAGAAAATCCAAACCTACTTCCTCTATTAGGAAGAAAATATTTGTTATTAATGGTCTATAAATTTTTGTTATGAGGGCTGTGCATGCCATTCATTGCTTTATAAATTTTCTAAAATTTTAATGATATATTATCCACCAACCTCTATAAATATTTATTTTCAATGGTGAGCTACATAAACATACAAGAAAGATAAACATAAGCATAAGAAAAACAACAGAAGAAAAATAATATATCGCTCTCTCCTTTCAATAACGTCATGTCTCAAAAAACGGAATTTTTCAGGAGAGTGATTTTAAAGTGTAAAAGTAGAATAAAATGTATTAAAAATAAATATTAATTCTGCTCTCAAGCGGCAAAATATTGAGCGGTGAGATATGATGATCCTGCAGGGATATACGACTCTTTCGGGGCATTCTGAAAACGGGCATAACTAATAATCGCCGATTTTTTAGATATGACGTTGTTGGAAGGAGTGATCGATATATATTTAGCCCATAACGGCCCTAGCCCCCCATTACCGCCCACGTACGCTAGAACAAATGAGCGGGGGGCAGTGGAAAATGTGAGATAAGTCCATATCTTCCCCCAGATTGCAGAGCTTGCATTTGGGAATTTCAATTATACCTATTCGGAAAATATGTTTGGCCAGACAGTCATGTCCCGTCAAAATTCTGAAAAGTGGCACCGTTTTAATCCTGGGCTGGTCAGGGATATTCAAGATAAATTTATACCAGGTTTTATATATATTGCTTTCACGGAGACAGTCTTTTAAATTGTTCCGAAAAAGGTCACAAACCATCAATTTAAACAAGTGAAAAGAGATGGTTTCACATGAAGTTTGAGTAACTGTTGTCCCATTCGTGTCCAGTAAATCCCCCTTCTCGTTACCCAGGATCCTACAATGGCCCGGTATCCACTGCGGAACGATATTTTTCCTCTACCTTTATAAACATAACAGATTGATATTGATACATTTCCACTATTCAAGCATTTGGATTTGACCGGACATTCAAGATCACAAAACATCACTCTTTTCATGTTGAAACAATTGCATCTCCATTTTACTTCAAGCCGGGGGTACCATAAAGCAACACATTTAGCGGCCTGCCCGAAGGCATACTTAAACCTGGTGACCAGCTGCTCGACAGTGTCCCCTTGGCGACTGCCATTCGCCAAGTCGAGCACATACCGAGCAATAGTAACGATACAGTTCGTAGTGCTGTACGGGACAACATAATTTTGTATCATCCCGAGAAACAATTTACTTCCTCACAAGCAACCACCAAATACAGATCCAACCAGCCAGCAGACGAATAATTTCCCATTCGTTCCCATGTTCCTAATTTTTTTCCTTTTTTCAACAACTTAAATATGATACACGATACTTAACTTACAATTATACAGTCAGCATTGCAATCTTATCCTAATCCAAACATATACAATCAATGTCCACCATAAGACATCAAAACGAGAATATAACCACATTCATTACAATATAACCTAGCAAATATAATCAGCAAAATTAGTAACAAAAGCCGAGGGCACCATAACACAAGCGTGTTACCATTTCTTTAAATGGGTTTCAACAAATTGTTATTGTTGTTTTTGTTTCGAATCCTATCTAATCTAGCCGATAGGCTGGACCAGATCCATGAGACCAAAAACATTTTTAAAAACCAAGACAAGGAGGGGACTCTGCGTCAAATCCCCCTTTTCAAGCCCCAAGCAAGAAAGAAGATGGTCAGGGGTGGGATGATTGATGTTACATTTTCCACAAATAGGGAAGATTTTATTGCCTTGATCAAATTTAAGGCACTTCAGGTGACCACTTCGGAGTCTTGACAAAGCAGTCTGCTAAACACGATTGCTCACAAAAGCCATAGCTCCAGCCGGCTATGGGCGATGGCATATTTAACTCTTGAGCAGATCTCTAAAAATGTGTACGTTGTTGACCGGTAATTATATTTAAAATACATACGCAAGTCACTGGCAATGACAGACATTTTTAAATGAAGTAGGGTGTTTTTATTTTCTAAAATATGTTTCCGTTGTATAGATAGGGGTCTGAGATTCAAGGTTCAAATGATGAAATGTGAGGATTCATCTTAAACTCATTCAGGTCATAGTAAGGGTAGTTTTAAAGTAAAATAATGTCTAGTTGATCAAAAACTTCTCCAATAGGACTTTCCCTTATCCTAAATTGTCTTCGACATTTGTGTGTAAAAACGCAAATTTACTCTGTACCTGTCAACAATGTATTTGTTAGTAAGGGGTAACACTTCACTTGGTTTTGTAAAAATGATTCTATAAAGAGATTGTTAGAAACTCAAAAGATAAAAATATTGAGTTTCTCAAACAGAATATTTAACAAGAAAATGTATATGTAGATCTCATTATCTTTTTTCTCGAAACTAGTTCGGATTTTTATTAGAAAAACTATATTTTCCTGGATATAGTTTATGTAGACAACAATAATCATACGTTTTGTCTGTGATTTTACATTTTTAACATGCTTTGCTGTATCGCACTGTGTTTTATTGTACGTTTATTATATTGTATGGTGTAGTGTTATACATACTGTATAGCATTTGTAATTGTATTGTATAGTGTTATATATATACTGTATAGCATTTGTAATTGTATTGTATTTAATTGTACCCATAATGCTATAATTAATTGCATTGCATTGTATTGTAGAGGGAACATAATGTACAAAAATTGAAGTCAAAAGTAAATTACTCTTCTGAATTATAAAGTAAGCATTCTGATGTATAAAGTAAAATGTGAAGTATATATTTGAGAGTAAATAAATAAAACTTATAAAATGCAATGTGTACGTATGAAATTATGTATAATATAAATATGTGAACATATGAATAATGTACGAATAATGCATATTCGGAAGAAAGCGATGTACATGAAATAATATATGGTGCTGTATGGTACATGTGGTATTGTTTATGTATATTCTACACAGTGTTGTATTGTATATATATATATATATATATATATATATATATATATATATATATATATATATATATATATATATATATATATATATATATATATATATATATATATATATATATATACTCTGCTGGCCACCCAAATTGCAACACCAAGAAAGACAAGAGATATCACAACAAAATTTATTTTGTAGATAACGTGTTGACCAAGTATCAAATGATTAAATTTATAGACATCTGTGAAGTGTGGTTCCTGCCAAAATCAGTAGCCAGAGTAGCCGCCATTGTTGGAGATCACCGCTGCCACACGCCTCGGCATTGATTCAAAGAGACTTTGGATGAGTTCTTGGGGTACAGCAGACCAATCAGCTTCCACACGTTGCCAAAGTTGATCTGCTGTGGCAGCTGGGGATAGAATCTGGATCAATCGTAGAGCAACCATGGACCACATGTTATCTATCGGTGAAAGATCGAGGCGGCCAGGGAAAGAGGAGCCAGGGAGTTCGAAAGCCAGGGAAACAATTCAATCTGGCGATTGACGAAGAACCGTTGGACAATGCGTGCCACGTGTGGTCGCGCATTATCCTGTTGAAATATGGCTGTGGGCAAGCCCTGAAGGTAAGCAAGGACAACTGGCTCCAACACCTCGGAGATGTAGCGCTGGCTGTTTAAAGTACCGGCAATGCGTACTAGAGTTGTGCGAGAGTGATATCCAATACCACCCCATACCATAATACTCGGTGCAAGACCAGTGTGGCGGTGCATAACGCAGCTGTTCAACATCCTCTCTTCACGTTGTCTCCAGACTCGAATGCGACCATCGTGGTCTTGCAGACAGAAGCGTGACTCGTTAGTAAAGACAATTTCATTCCATTCTGCCGTCCACACCCTTCTGTCATCGCACCATTGGCGGCGGAGACGTCTGTGGTTCTGCGTCAAGGGTAGACAAAGCAATGGACGTCTTGCGGACAGACCACTCTGCTGTAAACGGCGTCGAATGGTACGCGCAGACACTGGATGATGCGTTACAGACTGCATGTGCTGTGCTATGGTTCGTGATGTGACTGAGCGATCCGTCACTGCCATGCGCACAATTTGCCTGCCATCACGTGAAGTGGTGCGCTGAGGTGGATGCGATCGAACACTCCGGTCCGTCGTACCCTCCTGCATCCAACGATCACATATCCGCATTACAGTTGTTTAGTTTCGTCCAACACGACTACCGATTTCCCTGAAAGATAATCCACAATCTCGGTAGGTCACTATCCTTCCTCTGTCGAACTCGGATACTTGATCAAAATATGATCGCTGTTTTCGACGAGGCATAATTGATCGTTTTTTGAAAAAACCACAAGAAAAACACAATTGCCGAACTTGAAATCGTCGAAATCTCCAAGCCTTAAATAGCGCTTTGAAGTGGCGCCACAGGCGCGCGTGATGTGCGTCTGCACTGAAATTCTAATCATTTGCATATCTCACCTCCGCTAATGCATGTTGTAAATTTCATGTTATTTGCATGCTTCCTTCAGGGTGTTGCATTTACAGTGGCCAGCAGTGTATATTACGTAAACAATCTTGGTACATAAAATATAAAGTATTGTAGTGTAGGATATAAAATATTGTAAAATATAAAGTATTTTGCCGTATAAGCTTAGGCTAAGATCGGCTTAAACATATGCTTTGCTGAAAGATGAAAGTAGGAAGACTAGAATCTAATTTTTTTCATTATTATTATTTAACAAACAGTTTTCTTAACAGGTGGTCTGAGAGAACCCTATAAGTTCTCTCAGATGTCAACAGGGTCGAAAATACAGTTCGAAAAACTCACGATGTCAACAGGGATAGAAAATACAGTTTCATCGCTTTAAAACGACCACGAATAGAACAATTTTATAAAATAGGGTTGAAAAATATACGGATTTTGTTTTTTTCAAATTCTGAAAATTCTTGTATTTTTTCTATTTCCTGGCGTTTGGAATACGAAAAAAATACTTTTTCTGCTTAAAATCCCCTAATATATTTTCACTGAGCAGCGGTGAAAACGCAGCTTCACAGACAATTTTACTGGTTGTGAAGCAAATGAAAGCTGGAAAATCTAATTAATTTTTAAGTATTCCCAAGGCTTTTATGTTTGATATAAAATTTACTTTGTTATTAAGTTTAAATTCGTTGTGTTATTATGTTTATTTGTAATTTTTTATTACATTTTTTTTGTCGCAAATAGTATGTTTATTCAGAAAATTTAAGCTTCCTTTTGCCTCTAAAAGTATTGTGTGAGATAGTCGTTGACACTTTTTTTTAAGTTGTCTCTTATCAACACAATGTTTGAAACCATTGGCATACATGAATAATTTGACAATATGAAAATTTAACAATAAAGGCCTGTTCACATTTCTCCCGGAGCGTTGCGTAACTTTACTACGTTGGCTCCAAGATTGTCAATATGACCTGAGATTGGTTTGCCATATCACGTGGTCAATGATTTGAGCTTTCTGATTGGTTGAAATTTTTAACAGTGACGCTACGAAATTCTTCAGATTCATTGTGCATAGGCCTGTAAGTCGTTTTGATACTTGATTTTAATACTAACGATAAAATACTTTGTATTTGCAATAAAAAGGGATATAAAGAAGACAAATATGTTTAGTGAAAATAATTTCCTTAAATTAGAAAAAAAAAACTATAAACCATGCACCACCAAAACCTTTTTCTTGTTTGTTTATTTTCAAATCGCCAGCATTCGCCTATCAAAATCGCGAAAATTTGTTGGTTACTTTATTATGGAACTCTCTTTTAAATTAACCAATATAACTCTCTTTTAAGGGGAGTGGTCACTTTTAAGTACCTTTAAAAGTATCATTTTTAGACCTATGTTCGATTGTATGTACTACTTATGATTTTTGCTTGATTTACATGAAATTTTTTGAGTAACTGCCAATATTATTGTTTATTATATATGCAAAATTTCAAGGTAATTAAAAAATAATAAAATTATTTTTTATGCTTAAAAAGTGAATATTTTTTTAAAATCGAGCATTTTGCAGTCAACTACTGTGCGCATTCTGTCAAAATAAATTATTAAGGTACAGTAATAATTGTTTACTATATGTGACTACAATACTTCAGGCAACAACATACACCAACATTATTCTAAAATATGTTAAAACTTTTTAGTATGTGCTATTTTTAATTAGAAATTTCAAAAATGACTGAGTAAATGCTTATAAAAAAATTCTTTAAAAAAAATAAAATATGTTCAGGTTAAAAAATGTTGGTGGATTATGCACATATGATGATGATGTACTTACCTGGAAAATTTCAAAACACTATCTCTTTTAGTTTTTTTAGAATCATGCGCACAAGATGTTAAATTGTAGTTTTGAGAAAAATGCATTTAAAGTTAAACATAGATATATTTCTTTTTAGCATAACCTTATATATAACATTTTTGCCCTAAAACATTCCTGATGCATATATCACACCCTCTTGTAGCTGTAGTGATTCATCCGCAGCCAATTTAGCACGTTTTCGTGCTCTACGAGACTCTAAAGTTGACATCTCAGCTTTAATTTCAGCAGCTTTGATGCGACTTTCATCCACCTCTTCAGCAAAAGTTCTTGCATTAATGCCAACATGAAATCCAAGATCAGTCATAGTTTTTAACCGACCAGTTTGACCATCATTAAATTGAACAATTGCTTCATTAACTGCAATTTCAACAATATGTCGCCCTGATCCTGAGGTTTTAGGACAATGTTTCCAAATAAGGGCATTCAACGATTCATTTGAATTTTGTGTGTGCCCCCCCAAACATTTCTGAAGTAATGATGGCATAGAAAGTTCTTTAAATATGTCTTTCACAGCATCCATCACAGCAGCAGAGACAGAATGTTTGTGTTTAAAATTATGCACATTGTTTACAGCAACTGCCCTTTGATACGAACACCAGGAATTATTTCCCACTGGGCAGAACTGGTGTGTAGGCTCTAAATCACTTGACCGTGTATGGTAAAATATAGCCCAAATGGCCTTTTGCATGTTTCTAACACACTCACTATGGTTTCTAATAGCATTACCATAGTAAATTGTTAATTTGTTAATCAGTTCATCTGTTAGCCTTCCCTTACCGCCAATAGTTTTACCATCAGCCAACTTTTTGCCTTTCATGTCTTGTTTTCGTTTCCTTAGTCTCCCTCCCATTCTTTTTTGAACGTGTCCAACACATTCAATTTTTGAAATGACAATATCTTCCCCATATGGCTTAGCTTTTACAATTGCGCTGAATGTCTTACAGTCTCCATCACCTATATACTGACAATATCGCACACCACGAACAACTTCGGAACGTTCAAAAATTCGTTGCATACCAACAACTTCCATCATCGCTGAAGAGCCACTATGGTTTTTGTGGCATGTGTTTGCATGCTCACATGACAGTGCGAACATTATCGGAAAAGTAAATGTGAATTATTTAACATTTTGAAATTTCTATTTTATTCTAGCTCTATGTAATTTATTTTATATAATCATAGAAAACATCAAAATCGTTCATGCTTTTTGTGATCTGCTATTTATAGACGATTTCTTTTGCCCGTACCGTTAAATTGAATTTGTATTGGTAATTTATAATGATTGAAAACCCCAAACTAAATTTATTTATAAATATCTCTCATGTAACAAACATTATTTAAAATAAAATATAAACTTAAAAGTCCCTATTTAATACTAAATCAGGTATAATAATTCAAGTAAAAATATATTTTACTCCTGGCCACCAACACCAACACCAACACACACACTCACAGATATATATATATATATATATATATATATATATATATATATATATATATATATATATATATGTGTGTGTGTGTGTGTGTGTGTGTGTGTGTGTGTGCGTGTGTTTACGTATAAAGTTTAATGCTAGAAATTTAATTAATTATCCTTTCGTACTCATATTCACTCTATCCTATATTATTTTCTTCTATTTTCTACATCTTGCCAGTTCTCATTTATTTTGGACATCGTATACAGTGTCAAAATGCATTTATCCTCCACAAAGAATGTGTATTGCACAAAATTTTCAGTTTCCTCTGGTCTGAAATCTACCTGTCACACCGAAGCATCTAATTTGACGGTCGACCTTGAGGGCAATCAGATGGTCATGAGTACTGGGGCTTCGCAACCTTATCCTGAAAGACCGAAGTGAGTGACGAAATTGGTGAGGTGGGAGAAAATTGAAAATAAAAGATAGGAATTAATTTGCCCCTACTTCAGGAATGATTTTCTACCTGCCTAGTGGTACATTTTTAACGACTACGACTGCTAAACTCTAACACACACACTCACACACATATATTATATATATATATATATATATATATATATATATATATATATATATATATATATATATATATATATATATATATATATATATATATATATATATATATATATATATATATATATATATATATATATATATATATATATATATATATATATATATATATATATATATATATATATATACTCATGGACAAAAAGATTAGCGCACCAAGAAATAATTGCGGGATCGTAACGAAACTTGCAATGAAGGTACATGTCGGGGAGATATGCAAATGATTAGAAATGCAGCGTGATTGCGCATTACGTATAGCCGGTAGAGGGCGTTGAACATCGTACTCTGTGAAGTATAAAACAGGTAACCAAAGCTTGTTTGAGTGTGCTGAATCATTTACAAAGGAAGAGCTGAGATAGACATGCCATTACGCCGTGTTCGAAGACAATATAAGCAGTTGTCGCAGTTCGAGAGGGGGAGAATCGTCGGGATGATGGAAGCTGGGTGGTCAGCTAGGCGAGTAGCTCGTCAATTAGGCCGCTCTGATTGTGTTGTGAGGAGGTGTTGGGACCAGTGGACCCGAGAGATGTCATGTACACGAAGACCAGGCTCAGGACGCCCTCGACAGACCAGTCGTTGAGAAGACCGCCACATCGTAAGAAATGCACGCGTACAGCCAACTGCTTCACCGGCCGCCATCCAGGCACAGGTAGCACCTTCACTAGGGGCCTCTGTGTCTTCTCGAACCATACGAAGAAACTGGACTGCAGCGGAATAGAACCAGGTTGTCTTCAGCGACGAATCCAGATTCAATCTCGGCAGTGATGACAATCGTGTCCGTGTGGGGGAGCCCGTGGTGAACGCTTCAATCCTGCCTTTGCTGTACCGCGACACATCGCTCCCACAGCTGGTGTGATGGTATGGGGTGCCATTGTCTACAATACACGGTCACCCCTAGTATTGTTCCGTGGCACCATGACAGCCCAGCGGTATGTTCATGAAATCCTGCAACCACATGTGTTGCCAGTCATGCAACGGCTCCCAGGAGCCATTTTTCAACAAGACAATGCTCGGCCTCATACGGCAAGGGTGTCACAAGACTGTCTCCGCACTGTTACTATCCTTCCTTGGCCTGCCCGATCCCCAGATTTGTCTCCAATCGAGCATATGTGGGATCATTTCGGACGACGAGTTGGGCATCCCACGAGTTTGAACGAACTAGAGGCAAGGTTACGGCAAATATGGAACGAAATGTCTCAAGACATCATACAGAACTTCTATGACTCAATGCCCGATCGTATCGCATCTTGCATTCGCGCTAGAGGGGTCCAACGGAGTATTAACTCCTCCGTTCTTTTGCTTTTTTCTCTGAAATAAATTATCCTTTTTCTTTGATTTTCTTATCATTTACTTATGTCAAAGTAGTCAGTCATTACGTATGCAAAATTTCGTTTCATTTTGACGACTCCTTCTTGGTGCGCTAATTTTTTTGTCCATGAGTGTATATATATACAGGGTGTCCAGCAAAGAAGTACCTGATTTCAAATTGAAAAATCTCGAGAACAAAGAACTGTAGAAGAATTCAACAAACGGTTTTTTATCCTTAAAGCTATAAGAATTTTATACACTAATTTTCGAAATAGTTACAAAAGCTGCTAACAGATGGCGGTGTACAACTCGTATCAGCATGCTTATATAAACTTGTAGTCTTTGCAATCACTACATCACAATCTTTTCAAAATGTCCACCATTCGTTCTATGGACAATTTGTGGATTTCAACGACTACGACTGCTAAACTCTAACTAACACACACACACACACACACATATATATATATATATATATACATGGTGTCCAGCGAAGAAGTACCTGATTTCAAATTGAAAAATCTCGAGTACAAAGAACTGTAGAAGAATTCAACAAACGGTATTTTTATCGTTAAAGCTGTAAGAATTTTATACACTAATTTTCGAAATAGTTACAAAAGCTGCTAACAGATGGCGGTGTACAACTCGTACCAGCATGCTTATATAAACTTGTAGTCTTTGCAATCACTACATCACAATTTTTTCAAAATGTCCACCATTCGTTCTATGGATGAATGGTGGACTGCAACGACTGCGACTGCTAAACTCTAACTAACACACACACACACACACATATATATATATATATATATATATATATATATATATATATACAGGGTGTGCAGCGAAGAAGTACCTGATTTCAAATTGAAAAATCTCGAGAACAAAGAACTGTAGAAGAATGCAACAAACGGTATTTCTATCGTTAAAGCTGTAACAATTTTATACACTAATTTTCGAAATAGTTACAAAAGCTGCTAACAGATGGCGCTGTACAATCGAGCATATGTGCATGCTCGATCAGCATGCTTATATAAACTTGTAGTCTTTGCAATCACTACATCACAATCTTTTCAAAATGTTCACCACTCGTTCTATGGACGAATGGTGGATTTCAATGACTACGACTGCTAAACTCTATTTAACACACGCACACACACACACACATATATTAATTCGCAATAAAATTTGCCATCATACCGTGTAGTTTCTCAACAGAAATTGATTCAGCTGCCACATAGATCGCGATTGAAGCTCGCCCAACGTGATGGGAGGGTTCCTGTAGACAGTATGTTTTAATGTGCCCCACAAAAAATAGTCACAAGGACTCAGGTCCGGAGAATATGGAGTTCAATCCATGCCTGTTGCTCTATTGCTAAAAGCTGCTAACAGCGCCCTCTGTTAGCAGGTTTTGTAACTATTTCGAAAATTAGTGTATAAAATTCTTACCGCTTTCACGATAAAAAATACCGTTTGTTGCATTCTTCTACGGATCTTTGTTTTCGAGATTTTTCAATTTGAAATCAGGTACTTCTTCGCTGGACACCCTGTATAATATATGTATGCATGTGTGTGTGTTAAGTGTGAGTACGTATTTATTATACATTTTATGTGTTTCTATTACGAAAAAATGTGTAGATGGAACAAGTGAAAACAGTATTTCAATAAGATATTTTGGCTCGTAATTTTTAGGTTACAATGTTGTATATTATTATGACCAGTTTCTTTCGAAATTTAGAATGATGGATAAAATTTTCTTAAATTCTAACACTTAATTGTTACCCTGGTTTGTTTAATCAACTGCCTAATAGGCATGCATGCGTTAATAAATAATTTCGACAACCTTACCTTACAGATGCTATATTAACGTAACGACTGAAGCAAAATTGCCACAAATAATAAAAAGATTTTTTTGCTGATAAAGAGAAAAATTATTATTGCAATTAAATAGTTCCGTATGCAGTTATGTCCATAATCACTCCTTTACTAAAGTCGTCTTGTCGTCAGTGCTCTAAAGTTTACTTTCGTTCTGATCCGTTTTGCTAAAATAATTGTGTAGTTATATATTCGCAATTAAGACTCTTTTCCGTTTCAAATAAATTTTCTATTATATTTATTTTAAGTGCGATAGCATTGCATTTTAGAGTTTTATTATATTTGTTGCCTAAAATTTCGTTCGGATATTAGTAAGATGCCTGTAATAGCAAAAAGTTATCTCTAACGTCATTCGAAGCAATTTTTTAGAATGTGTTGCGACTGCTACCATATCACCGTCCATTTAAAATAAAACCTTATCAGAAGTTGTTTGGATTTTTTTAGTAGCCACTTTAATATTGATGATAACTAGCAATATATTTGGCATATTACGCTTTAATATTTCAAAAAAGGTACACTGTAAAAGCGAAATGCTGTTTTAGGGTATAATGCCTCTAGGTAGCGAATTTACCTGTCTTGGGTATCCCATATTTGTAACTTAACCATGCGTTAATATACTGTAAAAATGAAATGATGTTCCATGGTGTAATGCTTCTCGATAGCGAAATTACCTGTATTGGGTATCCCATATTTGTATTTACCTTAAACATACTTTCGGACGCTGTCAAAATGAAATGCTGTTCCAAGGTGTAATGCTTCTGGGTAGCGAATTTACCTGTCTTGTGTATCCCATATTTGTATCGTAAACATGATTTCCTCCACTGCCAAAATGAAATGCTATTCCAGGGTATAATGTTTCTGGGTAGCGAATTTACCTGTCTTGGGTATCCCATATTTGTATCTTAACCGTGCGTTCAAATAATGTAAAATTAAAATGATGTTCCAGGGTGTAATGCTTCTGGGTAGCGAATTTACCTGTCTTGGGTATCCCATATTTGTATTTACCTTAAACATACTTTCGGACACTGTCAATATGAAATGCTGTTCCAAGGTGTAATGCTTCTGGGTAGCGAATTTACCTGTCTTGGGTATCCCATATTTGTATCTTAAACATGATTTCCTCCACTGTCAAAATGAAATGCTGTTCCAGGATGTAATATTTTTGGATAGCGAATTTACCTGTTTTTGGTATTCCATACTTTAATCTTAAACAAGCTTCGTACACTGTAAAAAGGAAATGCTGTTCCAGGGTATAATGTTTCTGGGTAGCGAATTTACGTGTCATAGTTATCCCATATTTGTATCTAAAACATGCTTGCTTACCCTTCTAGTTATACTTATATTTTTGTAGTATACCTAAAACAGCATGCATCCATACCGAGATATATATGCCGGTATGACACACTGCCTGGATAATTTAGTATCAGCGTATGCATGCGGTTTTAGGTATATTACAAAAAGAGAAGTATAGCAAGATGGGTACGAAAGCATGTTTAAGACACAAATAACGGATACCCAACACAAGTAAATTAGCTACCCAAAATCATTAAAACCTGAATGAAAATTTCCTCTTTACAGTGTAGAAACACAACTAAAATGCAAAATTTGTGAGTGTCTGTTTTTTGGAAAATGGATTTAGGAAGTTTTCTGAAAGATGGCAGACGGTTGAGAGAAAAAATTGTGAACAGTAAAGTTATTGGTGGAAATCAAATATGTGTCTTTCATTTTTACTGAAAAATCAAACGAACTTTTTGGCCAACCTAATTAAAGATCAAAAATTTTATATAAAATTACAAAAGCACTATTATTATTATATGAAATATCGTGATAGGACTTATATATACGATAGATCTTTCTTAAGTATCCAATATCTCTGATCTTTAGAATCTTAAGTGTCGTAAGATACTAAAGATTTTTCTGAAGTGTCTATTCCATTATTTTAATAGTGTTTTAAAAAATAATTTGAAATTATTTATGAAATTTCCTGTTACTTAGGTCGAAAATGTTTAATTGTCTCTTATTTTTTTCCTGTTGAAACAGCCTTACAATAAGAAAAAAGAATTAAATGTCAAATGTTAAACATAAAATATATACATCTTTAAATAGCGATATTTTTAAATTTATGAATATATAACGTTATGTAATATTATTACGGTTTGAAAAATAACTGAACATCTGCGCTTCGTTCCTAACTCAATGCAAAAATGTTGTAAAAAATTAGAATTTTATAATTTATGAAAAGAATACTGCACGCAGTATAATTTCCTTCAAACGGATTCTCTCTTTTTAATATTATAACGTCCTCTATGTAAGTATACTTAACGAGTTCTTGATTTTTTTACATGTAATATTTTAATTAGTTGAAAATTTTAAAGGTTTCTCTGAGCAGAACGTAATTGTCCTTGCTATGAAAAGAGACTACATTTGAAAGAACCCATGCCATATTTAAATAATATTTTGTGTCACGACTATGTGGGCTTTAGTAATAATAATTTAGTTTTAGAGTAAAATTTCTTTGCGCAGGAAAAATAGCTTTTAAAAAAATTAGAAAATGCTTCTATAAGTGCAGTGTAAACTTACGATTACCTTTTTCAATGAACTATGATATTTAAGCATATATATATATATTACCAACTGCACAACTTTTAAAACTGTAAATTCGTTTTGATAGTCTCATATATCATTGGTCAAAAACTATTGACTTCTATAGTTGCATATTGTAATATTTTTTTTTATATGTTATACCTACAATAGAGCGAAAATCTACTAAATATGGACAGGAATATAAATATTTACCATTACTTTTCTAATGAACTATGATATTTAAGCATTAGTATGTTGCATGCTGCTCAAATTTTATAAGTAAGTCAATTTTGATTATATGATAGTCTTGAAAAATATTTACTTCTATAGTTTAATGATGTAAACTTATTTTTTAATATATTAAACCTACAATAGAGAGAAAATCTGCTAAATATAGACATGAATCTAAAGAATTACGATAACTTTTCTAATGAACTATAATATTTAAACTATTACCATTTACACAAATTTTATAGTATGTCAGTTTTGATTATGTGATAGTCTTGAAAGCTATTTGATTCTAAACTTGCAAAACGTAAACTTATTTTTTAATTTACTAAACCTACAATGGAGAGAAGTGCTCCTAAATATAGAAGGGAATCTAAAGATTTGCGATTACATTTCCAATAAACTATGTTTTTTTTACCATTAATGATATTACCAACTAGGCTGATTTTTTATGAGTAATTCACTTGTGATTGTCTCATGTATCTCCTTGATCAAATCCATTTAATTCTATAGTTGCATAAAGTGAACTTCAATAGAAAGAAAAGCTCTTAAATATAATGAATCTTATGATATGAAACTGTTAAAAATTTCCTATCTACAAATACGCTCACACTCTAAAGGCCTGTTTACATTGCATTCGGAGCGTTATGTCACAATATTATGTTGGCTCCGAGATTGTTGATATGACCTGTGATTGGTCTGATGATCATGTGACTGATGATCATGTGACTGATCATGTGTCTGATGATCATGATGATCATGTGATTGGATCACATGGCCTAAGTATTGAGCTCTGAAATTGGTTAAAATTTCCAACGCTGACACAACATAACCTTCCGTATTCAGTATGAAGTTTAGTGTGTATTAATGATGACTATATGATATATTAATAGTTCATTGAATACCTGTTTGTTAAACATTGTCTATTTAGCATACTTATTTGAGAAAAATTTATGACCCACAACTCTTCCTAGCAATTTTTACTTTAACCCCTTCCTTCTCGCTCCTGTCAAAATTACGGGATGAGATTTCGCCCTCTATTTCTTGTGCTCGTGATATTTCCGGGCTGGAGTGTTCAAAAGAAACGCACCAAAAAGATTAAATTAAATCCATTTCATTTACCATGAAACGTTTTTATTTCTTATTTTACATACCAGATGTCAGCATTAGACTATTTATAATGTAATTGGGGGATTTTTATTAAAAAACTAGATGTGGGAAATCAAGAAATAAATGGAATCCTCCGAAAAAAAGTCACTTTTTTTACTGTTTTCTTGAAAATTATGCGATCGTTAATGGGATAAATGATTTTTAAAAAATAATCCTTGAGAAAAATAATTTCGAGATATCGGTTTATATATCTTAAAATCATTAAAGGAATTTCAGTAACAAAAATGCAATTGCTCGCACTGCTGTACACTGTAGAAACTTAGAAATATTTCATTTTTCACCTTTAAAATAATGGTAGGTATGGCAATGATAAATATGTATTAAAAGCTTTTCACTCTCTTGAATATACCCGAAATAAACATTAGTGAGATTATTTATCATCCCGTTGTACTTACGATATTACCATCTGTGTTGTTACAGTATTCATTACCACCTATTATACAAAATTGCCATTTATATTATCATTGAAATAATGGTTAAAGTATACCCTTAAGTTGCCATTTCAGATTTCAGTCCCATAAAGTATGTCTTTTAAGCACCTTTTCACTTAATCTTTTAAGTACTTGTTTTAAACTGAACATTGAGTAGCTGTACACACATAGAATAGTTTTAGATGTTCTCATGAAAGTTTATTCCAATAGATTAAACAAAGAAATACTAAATATACAGAATTTGAAGAAATAGTGTTTTTTTCAAAACTTTCTAATAAAAAGTATAATTTGTTTATACATATTATTAAATATACACTATGTAATATGTTTGAAAAACATGATAATATCGCATATCCACATACAAATTAGCATTATATTCATTCAAATAAAGATAAAAATTATATTATTAAAGATATAAATCACAAAATTTGTCATATATTAAACGGAATTCTAATTTTTATATTATAAGAGTCTATATTTCAATTTATAACTAGTTTTAAGAGTTTTAAAATGGAATTTGTGGTTGTACGTGAGAATAATATCTATCAGTTAGAATATATGTTTAAAAATGGTCCAATTCACAGTTAAGGCATTCATATGAAAATATTTGTTTTAATTTATGTCTCCCAAAACATGTACTTTAGATTTAAACATTCAGTACAGCAGAACACCTAATTTAAAGCATTATTTAAACTCATTATCAAATCATTTTTATTTTATTGCTTTACATTCGGAAATAACATTCTGTATACAAAACTACATTAAATTTTAAGTAATTCAGTGCGATTCTATCTGGGAGGCGACTGTCATTAATAGCACATCCTCAATTGTGTGCATTTAAATCTCACTTATTGTAAGGGTTTTGAAAATTGCTTCATTAAACCGCCGCCACCTCTTCCGTTGATTAATCGTAAGTGACACATATAAACCACCGCTAGAAATCATTGTGAGAACATGCATCCGAAATGTAGTTGCCTGCGATTAGGTAATTAATGCTGTACACGCTTACACAGTGTTATCGGAGGTGAAAGAGGGGATAATAAGTAGTTTTTGATGGGATGCTATAGTGTCATATGATCATTTTTTAAAAACATCATGCAATAAACCTTTTCGTATGAAATATTTTAGTTTTCATGCTTCAAATTACTATGCACTGTGGATAACATCCAAACTTAATTAAATCTCAGGAAGATGAATAAATAAATGTCTACTACACAAAGGAGGGGGAAAAGTGCGGTTAATACACAATGATGTACCAAAGTTGTTGCTTGCAAGGTTTACGAAGAGATGCAGTTTAGTATCCTGAACCTTACTGTAATTTATACAATAAACTGAATATTTCCGTATTATCAAGAGAATTTGGTTTTACAACAGAACATTTTCCCTTCTGTGTAAATTACAATAAATTTATTGATTTTTTTATGAGTATTATTATTTTTGTAATAAATTTGCATTAGTTAATTGAATAAAATTAAATATCAAAGCATGGCCAATAACAGTTATTCTTTCACTAAGAATGCTTTATGCACACACATGCATCCCATCTCTCTCTCTCTCTGTATATATATATATATATATATATATATATATATATATATATATATATATATATATATATATATATATATATATATAAAGTGCCACTGAATTAGGGATAGCAAAGCATATGCAAATTATTTAGCGCTGCGCATCATGTATGCGCAAGTGAGGGCGCTGTGGTAACTGCATATATAGCGCGTACTGTGGTTGTTCTGAATTAGTTGTTGGAATTGCCAGTATGGGTAAACTGCCTGATTTAGACGCCTTCGATCGCGGACAAATCGTAGGTGCGCGACGCATGGGCCATTCAATTTCCGAAATCGTCAGACAGCTAGGATTTTCAAGATCGACAGTGTCAAGAGTATACCAAGAATACATGGATGGTGGAAAAAAACTAGCGATCGGGCAAACTGCAAAGGACAATTAGCCTTGACAGTGCGTGGTGAGAGAGGGATCAGGCGTAATTTACGTAGACAGCGAAGCCAAACATTAGCTCAAATTACGTCCCAGTTTAATGAAGGTGCCAGTCGTACAGTCAGTAAACGGACTGTTCAATGCTCGCTTCACCTTATGGGTTTCGGGAGCCGTCAACCTACGAGAGTACCATTGCTCTATACTTGCCATCGGGCTGCACATCTTGCCTGGACAAGAGAGCACAGAGACTGGAGTGTAGACGACTGGAAACGAGTAGCATGGAGTAATGACTCTCGATTCCGACTACTTAACGCCGACGGGAGGCTGAGAATATGGCATCAGGCTCATGAAGCCATAGATCCTGCATGCCTGGCTGGAACTGTACAAGGGCATGGTGGCTCAATCATGGTCTGGGGTGTTTTTTCGTGGCACAGTTTGGGATATTTGGTGCCTGTACCAACCTCCCTCAATGCAATTCGGTACGTAGAGTTGCTGGGTGATCACCTCCATCCGTTTATGCTGTTCTGTTATCTGCGCGGTAATGCAGTTTTCCAGCAAGACAACTGTACCTCTCACAAGTCCCGGTTGGCTACTGGCTGGTTGAATGAGCATTCCTCTGACTTCTCTGTCATGAATTGGCCACCTAGAAGCCCAGAATTAAATCCTACTGAGCATCTTTGGGATGTTTTGGAACAAGGCGTGAAAGGCCATCACACAGCACCAAAGAACCTTACTGAATTATGGACAGCTTTAGCCAATATTTGGCAAGCCATTCCGTGGAACATTTCCAGAAACTTGTTGAATCTATGCCTCGTCGTGTGGCAGCCGTTATCAAGGCCAGAGGAGGCCCAACTCGTTACTAGGTAGGTATCCCTAATTCAGTGGCACTTCAGTGTATATATGTCGAGTGTATTATTACACCCACATATTACAAATTATGGCAGTCGTGGTCATCCGGTGGTGTAGCAAGAATGAATCCAGTAAACATTGAACAGGCATCAGTTCAAGTTATTGAAGTTTATTTCTTCATTCGAACACGACCACTGATCCAAGGTCATCGAATTTAAGTTTTCTCCATTTACATTTTGGGGAATACGGCGAACACACGTCCTTCATCTGCGAAAAACTCCCGCTCTCTCCTAAAATTCGCGGTCAGCTCCGCGCGCCAACTCTCTCTAGACATGCGCAGAGCCCAATCTAGAATCCTCTCCAAGTCTGAATTATGTAATAGTTTCTCTCTACGAGCCTGACCACAGACGCGCCAAGGTTATATAATGAAACGGGGAATTTCCCTCCCAATTCGTGCGTCTGGAAATATTAATTACTGTGGTTTTCTCGCGCCAATAAATAAATTAATCCCGAAGCCCCCATTTAATATAATTTAATTATTCCATTCCTAACTAAAATCTGACAACTTCCTCCCCATCCCCCTGCAGGCGTGCACACAAGGAGTAGCTAATTCCATGTGGCAAGCTTCAGAAGAGCAAAACAATCAAATCAGCCAACTGGAACAATGTTGAGTAGGAACGTCTACCCACACAAAAAAATGTCAGTAAAAACCCCATTATTTAAAATCAAATGTTCTCTTAACAACCCCTGGATTATCTCTTTCTGTTCTGTAAGACTTGGGGCAGTGGTTTTTTAAAAATACAGTTTACAATTTTTCACAGGTTACATCAAAAATAGCCTTGATTTAATATAACAAAATGTAGTATATGAATTATTAATAGAAGCAAATAGGAAGACATCAAAACACTATATCAAAATATATCACTGTAAGTATTCAAAATTTCACCTTGACAAAACATCATCTGAAAGAATATCACTTTAAAACTTATTCAAGAACATCACTTTTCTTGAGTGGTTTTTGGTATGATAGTCCTACAAAGCTGTCCACTCATTTTCTACTTCACAGCAGTTCCACTCTAATTGTTTATAAATGATTTATGGTGGTATATGAAAATAGGCATACAGGAAAAAGAACAATTATGAAAAACAAAATAGTGCGGTCGACGGTCTTGCCTGGAGGCCTCCTGGAATTACTTGTCCTTGTAAGATTCACAGAAAAAAACATTTTAATAGTTGAAAAAGAACATATACATTTAATCTTTTTACCCATGGAATTTTCGTACATCTGTGAAGTTTGAACATTAATTTAAAGTTTATTGTAGAGAAATATTATGTCAAGAGATGGCGCTGCAAGCCCATTGTTTGATTTTATTCTCAAATGTTTGCAATTTAGAATTTCGTTTTCTCTCTTGTTGTTGCTAGAGTGATGAATCAGTTTTAGAAAGTAGTTTTCTTTGAAGTGGATTAAGATCCCATAATATGTCTATTCTGTTGTATTTAGTTAATTTTGAGGCTTTCCAGCCTATTTTCATCTTCTTGTAAATATGTAAATATATTAAATTCATTAAAAAACATGCAAAAATGATTTTAAACTTTCCACCACTTTCGTTTTGAAGTTTCTCACTCCTTAGTTTAGTTTCTAGTAGAACATAGCAGTCAAATTTCTTCATGGTGCATCGGCCGGGAAGTAACCTAATAGTTTAGTATAGAGTAAAAATATTTAGTAATCGTTAGTGAGTTTGTGAATATTTCAAGCAATTGGATAGCATTTTAGCGCAAAAACTGCCAAAGGTAAAGTTTTTTAATACTTTATTTATTATGGATACCAAAGCATTAAACAAAAAAAGAGATTTTTACGTTCTTCCTTCACAAATATTGTTAAAAATGTTGATAAATTGATTGAAGATCAGAATAAAGTAGAATTGGACGATTGTTTTGAACTGTTAAATTCGAAAGAATTAGAAATTCGGGATTTAGATGAAAAAATCCAAAGTTTGATTAAAAATGAGGATAGTAAACTAGAATTAGATATTGAAACTTCCATGGAATATAGTGATCAAATAATAATAACGAAATCAAAAATCAAACGTTATTTCAAGAGCGTCGAATCTCAAAAATTTAACTTAAATATTTCTAAAAATATTTCTAGCGTCTCGCATTCAGAAATCGGAAGTAAAAAAGAAAAAAGAATCTGAAAGTAATGTCAAGTTACCCAAAATGTCAATACAAAAGTTTTATGAAGATTTTAATGAATGGAGCAACTTTTGGAATTCATTTAAAATTACAATTCACGAAAATTCAAAGCTTTCAAAAGTAGAGAAATTCAACTATTTAAAATCGTATTTAGGTGGAAATGCAGCAAGTTCTATTGATGGATTTTTGATTTCAGAATTCAATTATTATTCGGCTGTAGCGATTCTTACCAGTAGATTTCACCTCCCAATGGAGAAACTGGTGTGAGGAGATTTCTCAAACGGCAGAATTTTCCATCCCTCGTTATTACTTTTTCAAAATCTCGTACTTTGATGCCCAATATATCGAATTACGTTGTTTCTCAAACGCAAGCCCGAAAGCTTATGGTACAGTCACCTACTTACCTTTCACAACAAACAATAATGAAATTAAAACTGCCTTCGTTGCTTCTAAAAATAGGGTAGCTCCACTAAAAGCTCTCACTTTGCCTAGATTGGAATTGATGGGAGCATTATTGTCAGCAAAGTTAACACTCCGTCGGGCACGTCTCGAAACATTCGTCATCGGGCGCGGTGTATCTGTCAGATGCATCTCTGCTTTATGTATTTTCTGTTAATTTGCATTAATTTAAATCTTCTATTTTTATTCTTTTTGGGTCCAGGCTTTTACATCCGGACCTTTATTTATTTTTTTACAATTTTTATTTTTCACAAAACACCAGCTAATAGAAGTAAACCGATAAAGGCTTTTATTTCAATATTATCTGTTAGTCTTGCATCTGTTTCTCTACTACATAGATTAGAATCTGCAGAAATGTATTTTTTACTGCATTTCACAATTTTTTCCAATATTTCGTCAGAAAAAAAACAGTTCCAAGAGCCCTATATAGATTTTATACCTTTCGAACTTCCGATTACTGCAGGTAATTTTGTGATAATATTCTGCGATCTACCTTTGACATTTTTTCTTCCGATCCATTTTGCCCATTCAGTACTATTGTTTTTTTCTACATAAAAACCATCATTATTAGCATCATCATCAAATTCTGAGTCATTATAATCCCTTTCACCGCTATCAGAATCAACTTCACATGATTCTAAAATATATTCTTCGTCATCATCACTTTCATCAAATTCTTCAGCATTTAATTCCTCTTTTCCATCACTAAATAGAATACTATGGACTAGCTTATGGTCTTTTTGATTATTCAAATCTAAAAAGCGTTTAGCACTCATCATGGGAAAAGATAAATCAAAAACTTAGAAGGAATCTTGATACTTCCGTAAATCTTCAAGAGAAAAACGTTATCGGGCGCGTGTATCTAACAGATACAAAACTTCAAAAAATTTTCCAAACGGGAAATACTCCTACACGGAACTGGTCGTTACTGCATTCCAAAGGAGCAAGTGGTCAGATGGACAGATACTGATAAGGTCAAGGTCGTAAGAAGAAGTTTTAGGGGACAAAAGCAGAGATATTGACACGCGTGTATCTGTCAGATCAACGCGCCCGATGGAGTGTTAAGTAACAATATTTTGAAATCGATAAAATTAAATATACCTTGATTTTTTTGGACAGACTCGACAATTGTTTATTTTTGGATCAGAAAACAACCCGAAACTTTCAAACCCTTCGTAAAGAATCGCGTCGAGTAAATTCAAAAATTGACCTAGCCTCAAAATTGGCATTACTGTCCAGGCGTGGACAATCCTGCAGATCTCGTATCTCGGGGATCGAAATGTCTAAATTAACGAATGAACCCATTTGGACCCAAGGTCCACGGTGACTTCAGCTCTCTTCTGATCTTTGGCCAAAATTAGACCTTACAGACACAATTGACGAAGCCAAACTTGAATGTCGGAAAAAATCTACTGATGTACATCAGCTTGAATGTACTACCGAAAATATTGATGACCTCTTTGACTTATCAATATATAGTAATTTAGAGAAATTGTTGAGGGTCACAGCTTGGATAAAACGCTTCGTTTCAAAATTGAGAAATTGTAGCACTGTTGAGGGAACTCTAAAAACAGAAGAACTACTAGAAGCTGAAAATTTCTGGATTCGGTCTGAACAAAAACGGTTTTTGCCGAAGAATATAATTCTTTAAAAGAAGGTAAACCGATTGACAAGAATTCCCCTCTCTACAACTTTGTCTCATATATTGATGAAAAGGGAATCATGAGATTAGGAGGAAGATTAGAATTTTATGACTTTACACTAGATAATAAGCATCCAATAATTCTACCGAAAAATTCTAGATTGCCCTATTTAGTTGTACGTAAACAACAGGAGAAGATAATGCATGGAGGGACTGCTGCAACTTTGGCTAAAGTTAGATCTCGCTTCTGGGTCCCGAAAGGACGTCAGTTAGTTAAAAAGACTATAAAAAGTTGTTTAATTTGCCAAAAATATTCAGCCAAACCTGCAGACCAGATGACAGCGCCCTTACATAAAGACAAAATCCTTGAATCACCTCCATTTGCTGTTTGTGGGGTTGATTTTGCTGGACCGGTTTACGTAAAGAATTCAAAGGATACTCAAAAATCATACATCACATTATTCACATGTGCTGTAACCCGAGCTATAAACCTGGAACTAGTTTCAAACATGTCGACAGAATCATTTTTACTTGCATTTCGCAGCTTTTTGAGTAGAAGGGGAAACTGTAAAATCATTTATTCTGATAACGCAAAAACCTTCAAGAAGGCTAAAAAAGAAGTTGAAAACTTTTCTAGAATTTTAGAAAATGATGTGTTTAAAAATTTCATTGCCAAAGAGAAACTCAGTGGAAGTTTATCATCGAGCGAGCCGCATGGTGGGGAGGGTTTTATGAAAGACTCGTAAGATCCGTGAAAAAACTGTTTGAGAAAAGTTGTAGGAAAAGAGTTGTTGACCTTCGAAGAAATGTCTACTCTACTCGTAGAGGTAGAAACTGTTCTTAATTCACGACCTTTGAGCTACGTATATAATGAAAATGATGAGCCACAACCCTTGAATCCAATGCGTTTCCTGAACTTTGGACTAACTGATCCTAAGTACCTTTTGACTTTCGCTGAAATCATCGGTAGCGAAACAACAAGAAAGACTCTCTTAAAAAGAAAACGATATCAAGAATTCCTGTTAAAACAGTTGTGGAGTAAATGGAAACAGCAATATTTGTTAGACCTTAGAACTGCTCATTCTTTAAAAAATCCTGACTTTCAACCCGAACTAAAATTAGGTGATGTTGTGCTGATTCAAGGAGATAGCAAAAACAAACTGTTCTGGAAACTAGGCAAAATCATTAAACCCGTTCCTGGACGTGACGGTAAAGTCCGATCTTATGAATTAAAAATTGGAAATGGGACTTTGAAATGAACTGCACAACACTTATATCCTCTTGAACTATATTGAACTCTAATGTTTGTATATATCCTTTTTTTATTTTACTTAAATATTGAATTGAATAATTTGGAATGTTCTTTAGTTTAATATTCTTTTAAGTTTGAAGTTTCAAACTTCACTATTTGAATTTGTTTAATAATTTACTTTCTTAATAGTTGCATTTATTTTAATAATAATTCCTATTAATTATTAATTTGTTAAACGTTTTCTTATTTTATTTTAAATATAATTTTATGCCTATTATAAACTCTACATTATATCAGTTCAAATACAAGTTATTTTCCACAATAGCAAACAATTCAAATTTATCAAAACATTTTATAATTTACACTTCATTCACTTAGAGCTTCATAATGACGGATTCATTATGTCAATGCAAAGCAGATTTAACTTGTACCGTTCATTTACTATATACAATTTGCCAAGTTTGGTCAGAGATGAGTAGGTGAAAATTATTTCCCACAGTCTTAACCACAACAATTTGTTTAAGGTGACTGCCTACGTTGAAAATGCCATTTTTTGACTATTTTTGGTCAACTTCATATTTTGCAAGAATCTTGTAAATCAATGTTTTCTCTTTTCAAATCCGTCTCAAGAGGGTTTCTGTTGCCACAAAATTAAAATATGTGTACTTCGCATAGAAACAGCGATAGTTTTAATAAAAATACCTAATTAAACCGACACCACAACTACAAAATATCTGCTAATATATATATATCTGCTGATATATATTATTACCAAATTGACCTTTGCTCTAACAATCCCTGGTCCTTCTCATTGCAATACTGATGATAATTTATCTGATAAAAAATAAAAATCAAACATTCCAATAAAAGATACACACACGCAAAGTAATTTGAAACAGAAATCAACAATAACATTCAAAGTTAGAAATAATGAAGATGGCAAAGATGGGACAATTTGGAAGTCGCTCAATTAGGAACAAACGATAGAGGAAGAAAATCAAAGTGTAATATTTTGAAAGAAGTTGGGGGCCCAACACCACATGCTAAACGCAATGTTATCGACAACAGTCCTTCAAGTGCTTGGAGACTTTTTATAGATGAATGGATATTGAAACACATAAAGTAATGTACTGAAGATGAAGGCCATCGACAGATTCAGGAAGGAGAATGGAATATAATATTAGAAGAAATAGATGCTTTAATATAAATTTTATATGCACGTGGTATATATTGTGCAAAATGACTTGAACTGGATAGCTTGAGGTCAAAGAACTGAGGACTACCATTTTTCCAAAATACAATGTCAAGAGACCAATTTCGTGAAATAATGGGATTTTTACGATTCAAAGTAAAATCAACAAGATCAAAGTGGCTAGAGACAGACAAATTTGCCCTTATTTCGGATATCTGGAATCATTTCATGGAAACTTGCAAGACTAACTATACACCAGGTCCTAATAGAACTGCAAATGAACAGTTATTTCCTACAAAAGCTAGATGTAGGTTTATACAATACTTGCCAAACAAACGAGATAACTGTGGAATCAAGTTCTAGTTGGCTGCAGATGTTGACTCAAAATATCTGATAAATGGATTCCCGTATCTTGGAAAATATAACCAAAGTCCATCCTATGTTTCTATATCTGAACATGTATTGCTGCGACTAATAAGTCCATATGAGAACAAAGGTAGAAATGTCACTACGAACAACTATTTCACGACACTGAAGCTTGCAGAGGCATTGAAATCCAAAAACACTAGCCTTATAGGAACTGTAAAATGCTCATGAAGAGAAATAATAGTCTCTGTAAAAATGTTAAAATCCACATTGTATTCGACTACGGTACTAACCCATAAAGACATGAGTCAAACTGTTTATCAAGATAAAAAATATAAAAACGTTTTGTTGCTAAGTAGTCTCCATCCAAACGTAGAAATTGCAGATAACCCAAAAAAACTACCTGATACAATCGCTTTCTACAACGCAACTAAATACGGTGTGCACGTGATTGAACAAATGGCAAGGAAATTTACAGTCAAGTCTGCTTCACGTAGGTGGCCGGTGCAGGTTTTTTTGTAATATTTTGGACCTTGCTGCAATCAATGCCTGGGTTTTATATAAAGCTTAACTGGAAAATCTATTAGTAGACGGCAATTCATTCAAGACTTGGTTGAAGAATTGCGAGAAAAGTTTGTTCTCTTCCGACATACAAAGGTGGCAAAAAGAGCATGTGAAGCAACCAATGAAAACGACGGACAACCAAAAATTATGCGTAAACGAGCCCGATGCCACATTTCGAAATATGAAAATAAAACTCTAGATATATGTTCAAAATGTAAAGCACCCATCTGTGGAAAATGTACAAAACTTATTAATCAGTTTTGTTCAAAATGCATACAATAAATTGGATTTTATAATCTGTAAAACTAAGTACTGATAAAATTTTTAGTAACTGATAAAATTTTTAATTTTTAATTTTTTGAAATTATGTCTAAACATATTAAAAAGAGATTTTTAATATGTTTCCATTGAAATTAGGAAATCCTATTTTGAATTGGAATTCCTAATTTCTATTGAAATTAGGAAATTTATGTCATATTTTTTTAAAGAGACATGTTATTATACTCAAGGACATAAAATTTTAAATAATACAATTTTGTAAAAATTAAGTTAATTTCTCTTGATTTATATAAATTATTTAATGTAAATTCTGAGAAATATTGATTATTATTTAAAAAATAAAATGTTTTAGTTAAATAAATTAAGCGCTTGTGCATATTTTATACGTTTCAATCTAGGGTCAAAATGAACCGCTCCACGGTTCCAGGTATATCGAAAGTCCCGCGGTTCTAGTGTTAAAGGCGTTTTTCTCAGAATTATGTAAATTAGCACAAATCTCTACCGTTATCATGATATTTCAAATAATAATGTATATAATTTGATAAAATTTTCAGGAAATGTTTTAGATGCTATTGTTAATGAATTGACGTACAATAATTCATGTATAATAAAGAGTTTTTTTGTTTGGGGCTGTTTTTATAAGGAAAGGAATGACGAATCAGGGAAAATTTTCTTATTGGAACATAAAATTGTCTGTATTATTTTTGCATTTTAAACTTTCTCTTAGATTGTAGGTCATTTTGAAGATAACTGTTATATGTATCATGTGTAAGAAGGAAATTAAAATAGTAGCATTAGAATTTTGTACAGAATGACAGGCGTTTTAGCTAAATTTAATTAAAAATTACTTCAAATTGACCAATTTATAAAAAAGTATGGTATTTACAGGAAAGTTTTTTTTATTTTTTATTTTTAAATGCTGTTTTACCATAAGAGACCAAAAAATCCTTAAAAAAACAATTTTTAAAAAAAATTGGCTCTGAACGTAGGCACTCACCTTAAGAAACAAAATCTTGGTAGAATTTTCGTGTGTTGGAGTGTGTGTACCCCACACTGCCTTAGGTTCAAATTCTCAATTAATTTTACTACTAAGGAGTGAAGTGTGTGTGTAGTTGTTTGCGTAAAGTGTATGTGGCCGTACAGTGGACCAACCGTTATTCTTCCACAGGACATGACTGCCAAAGCAACACCTTGTCAAGAACTAAGATGGGGAAACAGGAAAAGTGGGCGCTTGTCATGCCTGAGGAAGTATTAAATAGGAATTGGGAGGGCAAAGGAGCTGTCATCCCATGGTCTGTCTGTAGTCATTTAGTTTAAGTAGTAACTTTCAGAACATTGTGACTGAACATGTGAAGTACAATTTATTTAGAAGGATACAATGAGGTTTGGATGACTTCCAACGCGCGGGTAGGTGGGTGATAGGATAGAATATTCGAGAAGTACAAAATTTACTGAAAGATGAAAGAGGTAGGTGCGTCATATTCGGTTGTGGGTTCAGAAGATCCAGAAAGCCACATACAAAAGTTTTCTAGTAGAAATTTTAACCAAAATATCCTTTTTTTTAGTTTAAGACAATACACAAAGTTACAAAAAGGTGTTAGGCAACCAACAAGTAAAATCAATTAAGAAATGGATCTCTGAGTTATGAAATATGGCCATATTTGGGAATTGCAAAATCAGTTTAGCACATTAAGAAACCAAAACATTGCAAAAATGGTAACACAACATTTCAAAATAATCCAAAAATTAGTTTAGCCAAAGTTCTTTCATTAGTTACTAAATTTCAATTCAAAACACACTCTTGTTAAAACTCATTAAATTCAATACAAAACATATTCTAGTTTTATTTCACAATACCACCAATTCCAATTTTATCATTTTATTTACTCCTTAACATTCATAAACTTTTTATTTCAATTTTTCACTTGGAATTAGTACTAAAATCTTTTCTTATTCCCCCCCCTCCCCAAGATAAATTGTGCTTGACACAAAATTATTTTAATTTAAACTCAATATGTGGATGAAAATGCCTTAACCTGGTTGAATACACAACTTCACTCTGTTTCCCAGTGTATTGGTTGGGTCTATCAATTTCAAAATTAACATTAGAAAGTTGACTTAAGATTTTATATGGGCCTGAATAAGGTGGGTATAGTTTTCTTGAATTTGGATACTTAAATTCTTCGTACATTACTAAGTCACCATTTTTTTATTTTACAAAATGTTTATGATATCTCTGTTTATTAATTTTATGGTGCTGAATTGGTCTTTGTACTGCAATCTGTCTTGCTTCTTCAACTGGCGGATAATTTAATGAAGTTGTTTTAGGTAATGGTGAGTCATATGGTATACTTACAAATAAAAGGTAATTCGGGGGAATCCAGTTACACTATGGGGTTGGTTATTATATTCAGAAGTTACTTGCTCTAAAATTTTGCTCCATGTAGTTTTTTTCGAAGAAGTATTTACTTTACATCTTAATTTTGCCACTATAGTTCGATTATATCATTAATTTTTTCCGTTACACTGTGGCCTATGGGCTGTCGTTAGTAATTGTTTTGCATTGTGATGTTTTAAGAATTTTTTGAACCTTGAGGAAGTAATTGCAGCATTTCTGTCACTTAATATTTATTTAGGAACTTTAATCCTGAAAATTTGTTTTAAACCGTTTGTGTATGTCTCACTTGTCACACTCTTAGACGGAAAAGTTCAAATATATCTTGTCGCATGATCAATCACCAGATGAAGATATTTTTTTGTCGAGTTATAATAGTTAAAACCTCCAATTGTATCAACTGAAATTAGGTCAAATGGTTCATGGGCAACTGGTACCTGCTCCATCAGTCCGAATTTTCTCTGAGTCGATTTTTTTTTCTGACATGTTTCAGAACAACGAACAGAATTTGAAATATCTATTATTATATCTTGCCAATAGTAAAATAGGTGAAAATAACTGTAACATTTTTTTCACACCTGGATGTCCAAACTTTTAATGTGCAGAGGTTATTAATTTTAGTCTTAATGATGGCGGAACTACAATTTTCACTAGATTTTTCTTTTTTACTGTTAAAACTCCATTATATTGCTTGTACTTTACATTGTTTACATTAGCATTTAATTGTCCTTGAAAAATTTCACCTGTGCTTAAAAAATAACAATACTGGGATACAAAGTGGCTTATAGGATTTCTTGATGACATATCAGGTTCATAGTTATATTTACACTTTATGTGTACTATCTCATAATCATACAAGGAGAGTTTTAAAGACCATCTAAGCAGTCGTGCAGTTAAATTTTTAACTTTTTTGAGTCATTGCAAGGCTGAATGATCCGAATGGATTGTGAATTTCTTCCCATGTAAATAACAACGTATTTACCAATAGAATCAATTATCGCTAAAATTCAAGTTCTGAAATGGAATAGTTTCTTTCGTGTTTCTTTAATTGTCTGTAATGAAAAGCGATTGGGTGTAGTTGACCATCACTACACCCAAGCGATTGGGTGTAGTTGGTGTTGTTTTTGTTTCAAAACAACACCAACTGCTTCTTGACTAGCATCGACAAAAAGGTGGCAAGGATAATTTGGGTTTAATAGAGTTAAAATTGGTTTAGAAATTTATTCATCTTTTAGTCTCTGATATGAATTTTGACTTTCCTGGGACCAATCCCATTTTACATCCTTTTTGAGCAATTTGTCTAGGGGAAGTCTTAATTTTGAATAGTCCTGTATAAATTTTTGATAAACGTTGATTGAGCCTAAAAATCTTTGCAATTCCTTAACATCTTTGGGTGGTAGTAACTTTTTAATTGTTTCAATGTTTGCATTATGGGGTGAATATTTTCCTTGTGAAATTTCATATCCTAAAAATTTTATCACTTTCTTAGAAAACTGGCACTTTGATTCGTTTAATTTGATATTTTCTTTTTGACAAATTTTAAAAATTTCCTCTAAATGTGTTATGTGTTCATCAAAGTTTTTGAAAAGATTATTATGTCATCAAAATAGTTCAAGGCATAGTCGATGTTATATTTATTTAGAATTTGTCTTATTGCCCTCTGGAAGACACTTGGTGCATTTTTCCATCCAAACGGTAGTCTTTTCCACTCATAAAGTCCAAAATTAGTTGTGAATGCCAATTTTTCAGAGTCACGTTCGTGTATTTCAATATGCCAATATCCTGAACTTAAGTCTAATGTCCAGAAATAATTTGCATGGGCTAGTTGATCTAATAAGTCATCAATTCATGGTATTGGTTCTGAATCAGTTTTTGTAATTACATTTAATTTTCTATAGTCTATGCATAGCCTGGTCTTTCCTTGACCTTTCTTATTTACTAAAGTTACTGGGACGCTAAATGGAGAATGTGAGGGCTTGATAAAACCTTCATTTAACAATTCGTCAATTTGTCTTTTTATTTGAGCATTTTCAGTTTGGGATGTACGATATTACCTTTGTGCAATTGGGAGTTCTGAAGTTAAATGTATCTTTTGGGGTTCTAATTTTATTTTTCCAACATCATATTTATTTTTTGAAAAGATATGTTCGAAAGTGTCTAAAATGTTTTCTAATTGGGGCCAGTCCTCGGGTATTTGTTCTGGTGTCACAAAGTCCAAAACATCACCGGGCTCTTTAAACAGAGTAATCAATAAATCATCGGGGATACCTGATGTCTCTTGAAAATTTTGATTGTTACGATCAGTACTTATAATATTGTCTGAATTTCCATTATTTACATTTTAGTGTCTCATTCTTAGGTTATTGTCAAAATTTAGCATTTCATAGTCATTTGGAAGAACATTATTCACATTATTATTCTCATAATTTTTATAAACAGTCCTTTTGTTTTGCTCAAGAGAGTGATCATATCTTAAATAGTTTCTCCTAACAGAATTTTTAGCTTTATAAAAATTTCTATTATCATTCACATTCCAATTATTAAAATATTTTCTATTTTCATATACATTTTTGTTTACCTTTCTAAAATTACACATATTATTTTTTTTAATATACCTTTTACCATTATGCATGTTATTACAATAATTTCCCAATTTTTCACTTTGAACATTCAATGCATATAGATTAACAAAATTATTATAATTACAGAGTGTTATTTCTTTATTAAATTGGAATACTTTTGCCACTATAGTTTGTATATATGTTTGCCACTATAGTATAATTTCTTAAATCAATTTCTAAATTAAATAATCTCATATGTTCTAAGCTTAGTAATAAATATGGTAATTTACTCTTAATTGCTAAAATTTCAATTTCTCTAGTTATTTTGCCAATTGTAACCGTTGTTTTTATTTAATTTGTAACAGTTACTTGACCCTCAGTCTTATTTAAAATAATATTATCAAAGTTTAAAATAATATTATCAAAGTTTTTAAAGTTCTGTATTGATTTAAACAATGCTTCTGACATTAAAGTAACTGTTGAGAGTGCGTTTTAGAGACATTGAAAATGTTTTTCACTCACCCGAGCAGGAACCAGGAATCATCTATTTTGTGTGTCGTTGGGATCAGACCTTTGCCAATTTTGATGTGAATGCTGGCGGTATACTCGTAGCCAACCATTATAACGGTCTGTTCCGTCAGGCACGATTTCTCTTCTGTCATAAAACCCTTGTCGTGGTCGAAAGTTCTGTGGAGTGCGCTGATTAAAGTCTCTTCTGTTTACTTCATGATTAAATTGTCCTTCGAAAGTTGACTGAGTTCGAAAGTCCTCTCTCCTTGTATGTAAATTTTTCTCTTGATTTTGGTTCTGATCGATTGAATGTCGTCGAAATGGGAAGGTGTATTTTTTTCGCTTTCTCCAATCACTCTTATGGATTTTGTATATTTTGTAGAGTTAGTAATGTTCTGATGTGGTGCGGCGAATCGATGGTTAGTATTTCTATTAATTCTTCATCATTCTTTCCGAGAGATCTTCCAATTTCAATTTTTTTTTCTTGTAATATTCGTAGATATCACTATCAGCTTGTAATTTTAAACTTCAGAAATCTGTTAGGAGCTGTTCACGACTTCTTGAAAATATTGTAATTAAATTCTTCTAATGTTTTCATAAATTTCTTTGTACAATTCTGTGGAAATTATTAGGTCCTGCCCTTCGTCATTCACAAAATTAATTACGTTCACCTTTTCCCACTCTGTGTCTAAGTTTAACGCTTGACATTTTTCATCACACATGGTAAGCCAAGGAAGAAAATTATTTTTTCTCTTACTGTCAAATATTGGAATTTTTAAATGTGCATTAGTTATTTTTTCGCTATGTCTTTTTTGGTCCCTCCGTTGTCTTTTTGTGATCCTTCAGTATTTATTTTACTTGTATTTTCTTCTGCGTCATATTTATGTGGACTAGGTACAGTCCTTTCAGGAGTTCCATTATGTTGTACCAGACTGCCATCAAGTTCCAATTTTTTCTAAAGATTCTCGTCAATTGTTTCTTCTACCATAGTTTTTTATCTTCAACGAAATGTAATTTCTATTTAAAGTCGTTATTTTTCTTCGCACCTGTGTGCTATCCAAAGGGGGGTGTTTTTTTTTTCGGGGAGATAGTTTCTTACTCGTCTCTTGTCGAGTGTATTACGTATTACACCCGTCATATTACAAATTATGGCAGTCTTGGTAATCCGGTGGGGTAGCAAGATAAAATACAGTAAACATTGAACAGGCATCAGTTCGAGTTACTCAAGATTATTGCTTCATTTAAACACGACCACTGATCCAAGGTCAACCAATTTAAGTGTTCTCCATTTACATTTTGGGGAACACGGTGAACACACTTCAGGCATCTGCGGAAAACTCCAGCTCTCTCCTAAAATTCGCGGTCAGCTCCGCGCGCCAACTCTCTCTAGACATGCGCAGAGCCCAATCTAGAATCCTCTCCAAGTCTGAATTATGTAATAGTTTCTCTCTACGAGCCTGACCACAGACGCGCCAAGGTTATATAATGAAACGGGGAATTTCCCTCCCAATTCGTGCGTCTGGAAATATTAATTACTGTGGTTTTCTCGCGCCAATAAATAAATTAATCCCGAAGCCCCCTTTCAATATAATTTAATTATTCGATTCCTAACTAAAATCTGACAACTTCCTCCCCCATCCCCCTGAAGGCGTGTACACAAGGAGTAGCCAATTCCATGTGGCAAGACTTCAGAAGAGCAAAACAATCAAATCAGCCAACTGGAAAAATGTTGAGTAGGGACGTCTACCCACACAACAAAAATGTCAGTAAACCCCCATTATTTAAAATCAAATGTTCCCTTAACAACCTCTGGATTATCTCTTTCTGTTCTGTAAGACTTAGGGCAGTGGTTTTTTAAAAATACAGTTTACAATTTTTCACAGGTTACATCAAAAATAGCCTTGATTTAATATAACAAAATGTAGTATATGAATTATTAATAGAAGCAAATAGGAAGACATCAAAACACTATATCAAAATATATCACTGTAAATATTCAATATTTCACCTGGACAAAACATCACCTGAAAGAATATCACTTTAAAACTTATTCAATAACATCACTTTTCTTGAGTGGTTTTTGGTATGACAGTCCTACAAAGCTGTCCACTCATTTTCTACTTCACAACAGTTCCAGTCTAATTGTTTTTAAATGATTTAATTTATTTACACAAATTATGGTGGTATATGAAAATAGGCATACAGGAAAAAGAACAATTATAATTATGAAAACCAAAATAGTGCTGTCGACCGTCTTGCCTGGAGGCCTCCTGGAATTACTTGTCCCTGTAAGACTCAGAGACAAAAACATATTAATAGTTGAAAAAGAACATATACATTTAATATTTTACCCGTGGGATTTTCGTACATGTGTGACTGAACTGTGTCATGACTGAACTTTGAACATTTATTTAAAGTTTATATCAGTTCAAATACAAGTTATTTTCCACAATAGCAAACAATTCAAATTTATCAAAACATTTTATAATTTACACTTCATTCACTTAGAGCTTCATAATGACAGATTCATTATGTCAATGCAAAACAGATTTAACTTGTACCATTTATTTACTGTATACAATTTGCCAAGTTGGGTCAGAGGAGAGTAGGTGCAAATTATTTCCCACACTCTTAACCACAACAATTGGTTTAAGAAACAAAATCTTGGTAGAATGTTCGTGTGGAGTGTATGTACCGCACACTGCCCTAGGTTCAAATTCTCAATTAATTTTACTACTAAGGAGTAAGGGGTGTGTGTAGTTGTTTGAGTAAAGTGTATCTGGCCGTACAGTGGACCAACCGTTATTCTCCCACAGGACATGACTGCCAAAGCTACACCTTGTCAAGAACTAAGATGGAGAAACAGGTAAAGTGGGCGCTTGTCATGCCTGAGGAAGTATTAAATGTGAATATATATATATATATATATATATATATATATACACTCAAGAGCCAAAACATTATGACCACCCCTACATTTTTCAATGAATTCACCTGGATGACGTGGAATCCACGTGATCAGGTGGAAGTGGTATTTAACTGCGGCTGAAGAGTCTGAAGAATCTTTCTTTCACTTACTTCTGTGTGTGATGGGGAAGGCTGCGGATCTAAGCGACTTTGATAGAGGGCAGATTGTAATGGTTCGAAGGCTCGGAACAAGTATTTCCAAAACTGCACGACTCGTGGGTTGTTCGCGACCTACAGTTGTTAGTACTTATGCAAACTGGATGAATGACGGTAAAACCATCAGTAGACGACATTGTGTTGGACGTCCACACGCTATCAAAGAAAAAGGTTGTCATAGACTGTCTCGCATGGTGAAGGAAAACCTGAGCCAGGCAGTGTCTCAGCTGACAGCCCAATACAATGCAGGGCCAAGTAGAATAGTATCGCAGCACACTGTTCAGCGGACACTGTTGGATATGGGGCTACGCAGCAAACGTCCCACTAGTGTGCCTTTGCTGACCAAGCGTCATCGCCAACTGCGCCTGCGCTGGGTCCGGGAACATCGCGACTGGTCCATGGATCAGTGGGAGAGAGTTGCCTGGTCAGATGAATCACGGTTTGTCATTCATCACGCCGATGGCCGTCTTCCAGGTGAACTGTTGCTCCCTCAATGTACAGTAGGTCAAACACAGGCCGGTGGTGGCGGTATTATGCTTTGGAGGGCGTTCTCTTGGGCGTCTCTGGGACCAGTGGTTGTAGTAGAGGAGACCATGAATGCTACAGGGTATCTGAACATCATTGCGGACCAGTTGCACCCTTACATGGCCTTTGTTTTTCCAGCTGGAAATGGAATGTTCCAACAGGACAACACCCCGTGTCACAAGGCTAAAATTGTGTTGGAGTGGTTCCAGGAACATGATGCTGAATTCCAGTTAATGTCCTGGCCGCCTAACTCACCGGATCTCAATCCGATAGAACACATTTGGGATGTCATGGGACGGCAGCTCAGAGTTCAAAGACCACCAATTCGCAATATCTCGGATTTGCGTGACCGTTGCTTAAACATCTGGTACAATATGTCTGTGGCCAAGGACTTGTGGCATCCATGCCAAGGCGGGTTGAAGCTGTGTTGCGCGCCAAAGGTGGGCCAACTCGTTATTGACTTTTGGTCATAATGTTTTGGCTCTTGAGTGTATATATATACTGCTGGCCCTTAAAGTTGGAACACTACGAAGGAAAGCAAATAGCAAAATGTTACTTATTATACGTATACAACATATTAGAGAGAAAACATGATTAAATTTGCATTAAATTTGGGAGTATACAGTGTCCGAAATTAGTCTATGCTGCAGTGTCAAAGGAAGTTGGAATAATTGTGGCCGTGCAGACAGTCCGTCCTGCTCCAGACGTCGTCGCTCTGTCCGTGCGGATACTTGACGTGCTACAAACAAGCCCATTTCCTGACTCAAGGTCCGTGCTGTGGCTGTACGTTCATGCAAGACCGATGCATGTGTGTCCTCTAGGGCGTAAGTGCAGGGAAGCCGTTGAGATCCTGCATGGCATTCAGTATGACCCGCTTGAATTCATCGATTCCATATTAGCACGACATTTGTTGGATTCTGTTGAATAATCTTTCAAATAAAGCTGCCTCAGTGAAACATAGCAGAGTCTTGATAAGGGAAAAAAAAATACGACTCGAAGAATCAAAAATAAAAGAAGTTTAATTACATTTTATAGTAACTAACATAGCGTTGGGTAACTTACCCAAACAGCTAAAAAAAAAGTCAAGGCAATAACAAATGCTCCAAGCTCAAAAGCTCACAGTTACAAGTATGTACTCCCCTTTTATACCCGAGTACTTACATACAATTTTACATATCGATTGAAGGAGCTAGTATCGATACAAAAAGAAATAAAAACAGAAAAAACGGAGTTGTGACCTCACTCCTTCAGAGTGGCGTCATACATACAGCATGAAGCAACATTACTGTGAAAATGGCAAGTGCGAAGAACAGGGTTACTAACATTGGCCCCCCTCTTTACACTTTCAAAAAGAGTATATATATATATACATTACATAATACAAATATACATTACGTAATACAAATATACATTACATAATATAGGAAAATATCAGTTCACAAGCATTGAAAAAAAAATTAGAACAACTTCAAATGTCTCACTTTAAGTTAAAGTCCATCATTTCATTTACAGAGTTCATTATCTTTAATCATACTATCACAAAACACTGCATCTCTAAATCTTTTTAGTTCTATCTTTTGTTGTGGCTTCGTAAAAACATCTGATAAGTTTGATTTACTTTGTATGTACTTTAATTCAAAAAGTTTTTGGTAAACTAGGTCTCTTACAAAAAATAATTTAATGTCTATGTGCTTTGTTCGATAGTTTTCAAGCGGGGATTTAACAAAGTTAATAGTAGCTTGATTATCAACAAACAACTTTGGGATGTTTTTATTCTGGGGTATAATTTTTAATTTCTCACACACCTTGCAAATACGTTCATACCAGGTGAGTTCTTTCGATGCTTCCGTTAAGGAAACAAATTCAGATTCCATGGTACTCAAGCATACCGATTTCTGTTTAAAAGAACGCCAAACTACTGGAGCCTGATCAACAAAAATTATATGACCTCCCATCGAAACTCTACTATCACGATTATTTGCAAAATCAGCGTCAGAATAAGCATTAAGATCTAGGTTACTAATATTAGAAATGTCGAGTTTTAAATTTTTAGTATATTTTATATATCCTAGTAACTTAAGAAGTCCCATCCAATGTACCATTCCTGGATTTTGTTGAAACTGGGAAAAAATGTTGATTGCGTATGAAATATCGGGTCTCGTTCTGTTAGCTAAGAACGCCAGACAGCCTACAAGACTCCTGTACGGAATTTTAGACATTTCCTCAATTTCAACTTTATCCTGTGGACACTGTGTTTTAGAGTAAATAACCCCCTTCGCTATAGGTAATGATGATATTGGATAGCAATACCTATCATATGTTCTGCAAATTTTATTTATATATTCAAGTTGGTGAATAAAAAGTTTCTTGTCAGTTTCTAAAAATTCAACCCCTAAAAGTTTTTTAGTTTTCCCCAAAATTGTTAAGTCAAATTTATTTTTCAACAATTTAATAGCTGTGTCGACATGTTTTTGTTCTCTCCCAAACACGACTATGTCATCCACATATAATAAAAATATAACATTTGAATCTAAAATATATGCGCAATTACACCATTCAAATTTTCTAAAACCCAACTCTTTTAATACCGCGTGAATTTTAAAAAACCATTCTCGCCCGCTCTGCTTAAGTCCATATATTGACTTTTTTAGACGACAAACTAAATTGGATTTCTCAAAACCAGGTGGCTGACGCATATAAATTACTTCGCTTAATGGGGCATATAGGTATGCGCATTTAATATCACACTGCAAATGTGTCCAGTGGTTCAGGCAAACGAGTACAGCGAAAAAGAACCTTATCAAGCTAAAGTTGATAACTGGGGAAAAAACTTCATCAAAACTTTCACCTTTGCGTTGGTGAAAACCCTGGGCAACTAAGCGTGCTTTGAATCTTTTAATCTTACCCGATTCATCCTGCTTTGTAGTATAAACCCATCTACAACCCAACACTTTAGCATTTTCAGGTCGTTCTACTAACTCCCAAACACCTCTTTCCTTCATAGTGTTTAATTCATCCTCCATTGCATTAAACCACTGTTCACTTTGTTTGGAATTCATAGCCTGTTTAAAACATTTTGGAATGTAAATTTCCTTTTTTAGTCATTCTGACATTAAGCTACTATGACCCGCTTTGGTTCTAGCAATAATCCCTGAATATTTATTTTTGGAAGAAAAATCAAAAATTTCTGGTTGAAATTTAAGATAATTTTTTATACAATATTGTTTAACATCTTTCAATGACCTCAACCTACTCGACGAATCATCTTTTCCTTCCTCATAATAATAAATATCAGTTTTTTTACTACTTGTCCTTGGAACAGCTTTACGCGTCCAGTTTACAATTTTGTTACCGGGTACTTCAGAATCAGTATCAGAATCACATACAGAACTCTCACTATCTGTTTGGGGCTTTGAAACATTCAACTCTTCTGAATCTTCAAGGGGAAATTTAAAATGCACGAACTCTGGGTCCAGTTCGCGTTCCACAGTCGCCTCACTCAAACCGCCCTTTTGATTTTCATCAAACGTGACATTTATGGTTTCGATAATCTTATGCTCGTTCGGCATCCAAATTCTGTATCCTTTCGTCTGCAAAGCATACCCTACAAGAATTCCTGGTTTAGACCTTAAATCTAGTTTTAATCTTAATTTTTTAGGTACACCGACAAAAGCTTTCGTGCCGAAAGGCCGTAAGTGTTTAACCGAGGGCTGTCGTCCACCATAGAGCTCAAATGGTGTTTTTGTCATTCCAGCATGGCATACACGATTCCATGTGTAAGTGTAATGTAAAAGAGCCTCTGGCCAAAAACATTGACTCATGCCGCTATCCCTAAGTAAAACATTTATCCCGTTTACAGCAGTATAATGAAACCTTTCACATACTCCATTCTGCTCTGGGGTGTAAGGGTTAGATTTTTCATGTTGGATCCCCAAGTCTTCACAATACTCCCTGAATTGATCATTCATAAATTCTGTACCATTGTCAGTACGAATACATTTAAGTTTCCGATCCAGGAACCTTTCAGCTCTTGTTTTAAAATTTTTAAAGGTTTGAAATACTTCTGTTTTAGATTTAAGGGGGAAAACCCAAACTTTTCTAGAATAGTCGTCGACCACCGATAAAAAGTATAAATGCCCGTGGATCGATGGTCTCGGGAAAGGACCACACAGATCCATATAGATCAAGTCAAGGGGGTTTTGAGATCGTATACTATCCAGGGATTTAAAACTAACTCTTTTGGATTTAGCTTCGCGACATGGATCACACGAATCAAGATCCCCCGTTAACTTTGGTAACCCTTTTACACTGTTATTTTTAGATGTTAATTTTATATATTCTGCATTTATGTGAGCAAAGCGTTTATGCCATAGATTTAAACTTTCCGAAGCAAAAGCCGTGGAACTTCTATTTTTAGAACATTTAGAGATGGTGTGTTTTGCCTTTACAATTTTTGAGTGAAATTTCTGAGCATCATGACATTTTTCATATTCTGGGTAAATACAATAAAGTCCATTTACTAATTTTGCAGTAAAAAGTAGTTTGTTGCGCGATATCACATCTATTTTTCCATGACCTCCTACGTATTTGACTCCCCATTCGTCAACACGAGGGCCAGATATGAGGTTTTTCCTCAGTTCTGGTGCATAAAGTACATCAATTAAGGTATATTTTTCACCATTTAGAAAAATAACTACAGATCCCTTACCTGTAACAGGGGTAGAGACACCGTTAACTGCTCCTACTAGTGTCTGATCTGTAACTGGTGTAAAATCGGACATTAGGTGTCTGTCCTTGCAAAAATGAGACGAGGAGGCTGTATCGAACACCCAACAACGCTCCTCAATTCCAGTCACTAACGCTTCCAGCAGGAAACTGTTGTTTGGTCGACTCGGACTGGTATACTGACATCGTTCACGTTCGGAACTTGAACGTTTAGATTGCTTATAAGTCCTTGATTTTCCGGATACACGACAATCTTTGCGAAGATGACCAGGCTGGTGACACTTGTGACATTTTCTTCTCTGTAATGTATGAGAATCTGCCTGCTTAGGATTGTCAATCATCTCTTGTCTCGGGAACACCTCCTGCCGGTTTCTCGTTAGATAAGAAATATTTGCTTGGTCTGCAACTCTCTGTTTCAACCTTGCTTCTTCGGCAAGTAATTCTTCTCGTACAGAAATAAAAGTAAATTGATCCTTCTCCCACCGATATATCGTTTGAACAATATTATCGAACTCCTTTGGAAGATATCGCATAAGCTGAAATATTTTATCTATTTCGGATACAGCATGACCAGCCTCACTCAGCTTATCAAAAATACTGGCTAGTTTACTTGAATACAGCCCTATGTCCTCATCTGGCTCCATACGACAGGAATAGAATTCATTCTTAAGTGACATGACACGAGCACGACTGTCTGGTTCAAAGTACTTTTTCAGCTTATCCCAGGCATCAGGTCCGTCAATAGCTTTTTCCAGCAGGGCACGATATCGAGGCGATACGCTCATGTAAATCGTCGAAAGCGCTCTGTTTTTTCGATTTCTAAAGTCCCTTGCTGCAGTCTCGTCCACCGTTTCACCTTCTTGTGCTTCAGGTGCTTTTTCAGTTCGTTGAACAATCTCCCAGCACCCCCGTTCCATCAGCAACATCCTCATATCTGTACACCATGTTGAGTAATTACTTTCGCTTAAAAGCGCGATCCTAAAATTTACTTCACTGGTACTTGACGCCATTCTTTAAAGCAAAACCACTTCCAGGAAGAATTTAATGAAATTGTATCACACAATGGTTTTAAAATATGAGCACAAGGCGAGCACTAGACGAATTAGAGTGAAAACGTAATTTCCGGAACCAGTTCAGTCCAACGTCATTTGAAGCAAAAGTTAATTGTGCAATTACACTTGGGGTGTCAAGGCCCCCCCCTCTGAGCATTCTCTATCAGCTTATAAAAATAAACTTCCTCGAGTCATTTTTCCGAAAGCAGATTAGCTATGCTAAGGCGTCTGGGCCCATAACCATGTTGAATAATCTTTCAAATAAAGCTGCCTCAGTGAAACATAGCAGAGTCTTGATAAGGGAAAAAAAAATACGACTCGAAGAATCAAAAATAAAAGAAGTTTAATTACATTTTATAGTAACTAACATAGCGTTGGGTAACTTACCCAAACAGCTAAAAAAAAAGTCAAGGCAATAACAAATGCTCCAAGCTCAAAAGCTCACAGTTACAAGTATGTACTCCCCTTTTATACCCGAGTACTTACATACAATTTTACATTTCGATTGAAGGAGCTAGTATCGATACAAAAAGAAATAAAAACAGAAAAAACGGAGTTGTGACCTCACTCCTTCAGAGTGGCGTCATACATACAGCATGAAGCAACATTACTGTGAAAATGGGAAGTGCAAAGAACCGGGTTACTAACAGATTCCGACCAATGTGAGAAGTAATATCGTAAAACGATAATACACGATTCTGTCGTTATCGAATTCCTGAACGTGCTGGTAGCCGTTTCTCTTTGTTATATGAAGCATAAAAACGATCTTATCAGAATTTTCCTTTTACATAAATTTAGAGGTGCCGTCTCGCCCTCCTGCTTCGTTCGATTGCGTTAAAATGCTAATAATTTGCATATCCCAGCATCTTCCTTTGATGCGAATTTGACGTTTGTATCATCCCTCCTCCATGGTGTTGCAATTTTAATGGCCAGCGGTATATATATATATATATATATATATATATATATATATATATATATATATATATATATATATATATATATATATATATATATATATATATATATATATATATATATATATACACTGCTGGCCACTGTAAATGCAACACCCTGAAGGAAACATGCAAATAACATTAAATTTACAACATGCATTAGCGGAGGTGAGATATGCAAATGATTAGAATTTCAGCGCAGACGCACATCACGCGCGCCTGTGGCGCCATTTCAAAGCGCTATTTAAGGCTTGGAGATTTCGACGATTTCAAGTTCGGCAATTGTGTTTTTCTTGTGGTTTTTCAAAAAACGATCAATTATGCCTCGTCGAAAACAGCGATCATCTTTTGATCAAGTATCCGTGTTCGACAGAGGAAGGATAGTCGCCTACCGAGATTGTGGATTATCTTTCAGGGAAATCGGTAGTCGTGTTGGACGAAACCAAACAACTGTAATGCGGATATGTGATCGTTGGATGCAGGAGGGTACGACGAACCGGCGTGTTCGATCGCATCCACCTCAGCGCACCACTTCACATGATGACAGGCAAATTGTGCGCATTGCAGTGAAGGATCGCTCAGTCACATCATGTTGAATAATCTTTCAAATAAAGCTGCCTCAGTGAAACATAGCAGAGTCTTGATAAAGGAAAAAAAATATGACTCGAAGAATCAAAAATAAAAGAAGTTTAATTACATTTTATAGTAACTAACATAGCGTTGGGTAACTTACCCAAACAGCTAAAAAAAGTCAAGGCAATAACAAATGCTCCAAGCTCAAAAGCTACCAGTAAAGGGGAGTACAAGTATGTACTCCCCTTTTATACCCGAGTACTTACATACAATTTTACATATCGATTGAAGGAGCTAGTACCCGGTTCTTTGCCCTTCCCATTTTTACAGTAATGTTGCTTCATGCTGTATGTATGACGCCACTCTGAAGGAGTGAGGTCACAACTCCGTTTTTTTCTGTTTTTTATTTCTTTTTGTATCGATACTAGCTCCTTCAATCGATATGTAAAATTGTATGTAAGTACTCGGGTATAAAAGGGGAGTACATACTTGTAACTGGGAGCTTTTGAGCTTGGAGCATTTGTTATTGCCTTGACTTTTTTTAGCTGTTTGGGTAAGTTACCCAACGCTATGTTAGTTACTATAAAATGTAATTAAACTTCTTTTATTTTTGATTCTTCGAGTCATATTTTTTTTCCCTTATCAAGACTCTGCTATGTTTCACTGAGGCAGCTTTATTTGAAAGATTATTCAACATGGTTATGGGCCAGACGCCTTAGCATAGCTAATCTGCTTTCGGAAAAATGACTCGAGGAAGTTTATTTTTATAAGCTGATAGAGAATGCTCAGAGGGGGGGCCTTGACACCCCAAGTGTAATTGCACCATTAATTTTTGCTTCAAATGACGTTGGACTGAACTGGTTCCGGAAATTACGTTTTCACTCTAATTCGTCTAGTGCTCGCCTTGTGCTCATATTTTAAAACAATTGTGTGATACAATTTCATTAAATTCTTCCTGGAAGTGGTTTTGCTTTAAAGAATGGCGTCAAGTACCAGTGAAGTAAATTTTAGGATCGCGCTTTTAAGCGAAAGTAATTACTCAACATGGTGTACAGATATGAGGATGTTGCTGATGGAACGGGGGTGCTGGGAGATTGTTCAACGAACTGAAAAAGCACCTAAAGCACAAGAAGGTGAAATGGTGGACGAGACTGCAGCAAAGGACTTTAGAAATCGAAAAAACAGAGCGCTTTCGACGATTTACATGAGCGTATCGCCTCGATATCGTGCCCTGCTGGAAAAAGCTATTGACGGACCTGATGCCTGGGATAAGCTGAAAAAATACTTTGAACCAGACAGTCGTGCTCGTGTCATGTCACTTAAGAATGAATTCTATTCCTGTCGTATGGATCCAGATGAGGACATAGGGCTGTATTCAAGTAAACTAGCCAGTATTTTTGATAAGCTGAGTGAGGCTGGTCATGCTGTATCCGAAATAGATAAAATATTTCAGCTTATGCGATATCTTCCAAAGGAGTTCGATAATATTGTTCAAACGATATATCGGTGGGAGAAGGATCAATTTACTTTATTTCTGTACGAGAAGAATTACTTGCCGAAGAAGCAAGGTTGAAACAGAGAGTTGCAGACCAAGCAAATATTTCTTATCTAACAAGAAACCGGCAGGAGGTGTTCCCGAGACAAGAGATGATTGACAATCCTAAGCAGGCAGATTCTCATACATTACAGAGAAGAAAATGTCACAAATGTCACCAGCCTGGTCATCTTCGCAAAGATTGTCGTGTATCCGGAAAATCAAAGACTTATAAGCAATCCAAACTTTCAAGTCTCGAATGTGAACGATGTCAGTATACCAGTCCGAGTCGACCAAACAACAGTTTCCTGCTGGAAGCGTTAGTGACTGGAATTGAGGAGCGTTGTTGGGTGTTCGATACAGCCTCCTCGTCTCATTTTTGCAAGGACAGACACCTAATGTCCGATTTTACACCAGTTACAGATCAGACATTAGTAGGAGCAGTTAACGGTGTCTCTACCCCTGTTACAGGTAAGGGATCTGTAGTTATTTTTCTAAATGGTGAAAAATATACCTTAATTGATGTACTTTATGCACCAGAACTGAGGAAAAACCTCATATCTGGCCCTCGTGTTGACGAATGGGGAGTCAAATACGTAGGAGGTCATGGAAAAATAGATGTGATATCGCGCAACAAACTACTTTTTACTGCAAAATTAGTAAATGGAGTTTATTGTATTTACCCAGAATATGAAAAATGTCATGATGCTCAGAAATTTCACTCAAAAATTGTAAAGGCAAAACACACCATCTCTAAATGTTCTAAAAATAGAAGTTCCACGGCTTTTGCTTCGGAAAGTTTAAATTTATGGCATAAACGCTTTGCTCACATAAATGCAGAATATATAAAATTAACATCTAAAAATAACAGTGTAAAAGGGTTACCAAAGTTAACGGGGGATCTTGATTCGTGTGATCCATGTCGCGAAGCTAAATCCAAAAGAGTTAGTTTTAAATCCCTGGATAGTATACGATCTCAAAACCCCCTTGACTTGATCTATATGGATCTGTGTGGTCCTTTCCCGAGACCATCGATCCACGGGCATTTATACTTTTTATCGGTGGTTGACGACTATTCTAGAAAAGTTTGGGTTTTCCCCCTTAAATCTAAAGCAGAAGTATTTCAAACCTTTAAAAAGTTTAAAACAAGAGCTGAAAGGTTCCTGGATAGGAAACTTAAATGTATTCGTACTGACAATGGTACAGAATTTATAAATGATCAATTCAGGGAGTATTGTGAAGACTTGGGGATCCAACATGAAAAATCTAACCCTTACACCCCAGAGCAGAATGGAGTATGCGAAAGGTTTCATTATACTGCTGTAAACGGGATAAATGTTTTACTTAGGGATAGAGCATGAGTTAATGTTTTTGGCCAGAGGCTCTTTTACATTACACTTACACATGGAATCGTGTATGCCATGCTGGAATGACAAAAACACCATTTGAGCTTTATGGCGGACGACAGCCGTCGGTTAAACACTTATGGCCGTTCGGCACGAAAGCTTTTGTCGGTATACCTAAAAAATTAAGATTAAAACTAGATTTAAGGTCTAAACCAGGAATTCTTGTAGGGTATGCTTTGCAGACGAAAGGATACAGAATTTGGATGCCGAACGAGCATAAGATTATCGAAACCATAAATGTCACGTTTGATGAAAATCAAAAGGGCGGTTTGAGTGAGGCGACTGTGGAACGCGAACTGGACCCAGAGTTCGTGGATTTTAAATTTCCCCTTGAAGATTCAGAAGAGTTGAATGTTTCAAAGCCCCAAACAGATAGTGAGAGTTCTGTATGTGATTCTGATACTGATTCTGAAGTACCCGGTAACAAAATTGTAAACTGGACGCGTAAAGCTGTTCCAAGGACAAGTAGTAAAAAAACTGATATTTATTATTATGAGGAAGGAAAAGATGATTCGTCGAGTAGGTTGAGGTCATTGAAAGATGTTAAACAATATTGTATAAAAAATTATCTTAAATTTCAACCAGAAATTTTTGATTTTTCTTCCAAAAATAAATATTCAGGGATTATTGCTAGAACCAAAGCGGGTAATAGTAGCTTAATGTCAGAATGACTAGAAAAGGAAATTTACATTCCAAAATGTTTTAAACAGGCTATGAATTCCAAACAAAGTGAACAGTAGTTTAATGCAATGGAGGATGAATTAAACACTATGAAGGAAAGAGGTGTTTGGGAGTTAGTAGAACGACCTGAAAATGCTAAAGTGTTGGGTTGTAGATGGGTTTATACTACAAAGCAGGATGAATCGGGTAAGATTAAAAGATTCAAAGCACGCTTAGTTGCCCAGGGTTTTCACCAACGCAAAGGTGAAAGTTTTGATGAAGTTTTTTCCCCAGTTATCAACTTTAGCTTGATAAGGTTCTTGTTCGCTGTACTCATTTGCCTGAACCACTGGACACATTTGCAGTGTGATATTAAATGCGCATACCTATATGCCCCATTAAGCGAAGTAATTTATATGCGTCAGCCACCTGGTTTTGAGAAATCCAATTTAGTTTGTCGTTTAAAAAAGTCAATATATGGACTTAAGCAGAGCGGGCGAGAATGGTTTTTTTAAAATTCACGCGGTATTAAAAGAGTTCGGTTTTAGAAAATTTGAATGGTGTAATTGCGCATATATTTTAGATTCAAATGTTATATTTTTATTATATGTGGATGACATAGTCGTGTTTGGGAGAGAACAAAAACATGTCGACACAGCTATTAAATTATTGAAAAATAAATCTGACTTAACAATTTTGGGGAAAACTAAAAAACTTTTAGGGGTTGAATTTTTAGAAACTGACAAGAAACTTTTTATTCACCAACTTGAATATATAAATAAAATTTGCAGAACATATGATAGGTATTGCTATCCAATATCATCATTACCTATAGCGAAGGGGGTTATTTATTCTAAAACACAGTGTCCACAGGATAAAGTTGAAATTGAGGAAATGTCTAAAATTCCGTACAGGAGTCTTGTAGGCTGTCTGGCGTTCTTAGCTAACAGAACGAGACCCGATATTTCATACGCAATCAACATTTTTTCCCAGTTTCAACAAAATCCAGTAATGGTACATTGGATGGGACTTCTTAAGTTACTAGGATATATAAAATATACTAAAAATTTAAAACTCGACATTTCTAATATTAGTAACCTAGATCTTAATGCTTATTCTGACGCTGATTTTGCAAATAATCGTGATAGTAGAGTTTCGATGGGAGGTCATATAATTTTTGTTGATCAGGCTCCAGTAGTTTGGCGTTCTTTTAAACAGAAATCGGTATGCTTGAGTACCATGGAATCTGAATTTGTTTCCTTAACGGAAGCATCGAAAGAACTCACTTGGTATGAACGTATTTGCAAGGAGTGTGAGAAATTTAAAATTATACCCCAGAATAAAAACATCCCAAAGTTGATTGTTGATAATCAAGCTACTATTAACTTTGTTAAATCCCCGCTTGAAAACTATCGAACAAAGCACATAGACATTAAATTATTTTTTGTAAGAGACCTAGTTTTCCAAAAACTTTTTGAATTAAAGTACATACAAAGTAAATCAAACTTATCAGATGTTTTTACGAAGCCACAACAAAAGATAGAACTAAAAAGATTTAGAGATGCAGTGTTTTGTGATAGTATGATTAAAGATAATGAACTCTGAAAATGAAATGATGGACTTTAACTTAAAGTGAGACATTTGAAGTTGTTCTATTTTTTTTCCAATGCTTGTGAACTGATATTTTTCTATATTATGTAATGTATATTTGTATTATGTAATGTATATTTGTACTATGTAATGTATATATATACTCTTTTTGAAAGTGTAAAGAGGGGGGCCAATGTTACTAACACATCACGAACCATAGCACAGCACATACAGTCTGTAACGCATCATCCAGTGTCTGCGCGTACCATTCGACGCCGTTTACAGCAGAGTGGTCTGTCCGCAAGACGTCCATTGCTTTGTCTACCCTTGACGCAGAACCACAGACGTCTTCGCCGCCAATGGTGCGATGACAGAAGGATGTGGACGGCAGAATGGAATGAAATTGTCTTTACTGACGAGTCACGCTTCTGTCTGCAACACCACGATGGTCGCATTCGAGTCTGGAGACACCGTGAAGAGAGGATGCTGAACAGCTGCGTTATGCACCGCCACACTGGTCCTGCACCGGGTATTATGGTATGGGGCGGTATTGGATATCACTCTCGCACACCTCTAGTACGCATTGCCGGTACTTTAAACAACCAGTGCTACATTTCCGAGGTGTTGGAACCATTTGTCCTTCCTTACCTTCATTGCTTGCCCACAGCCATATTTCAACAGGATAATGCGCGACCACACGTGGCACGCATTGTCCAACGGTTCTTCGTCAATCTACAGATTGAATTGCTTCCCTGGCCGCCTCGCTCTCCGGATCTTTCGCTGATAGAAAACATGTGGTCCATGGTTGCTCTACGATTGACCCAGATTCCATCCCCAGCTGCCACAGCAGATCAACTTTGGCAACGCGTGGAAGCTGCTTGGTCTGCTGTACCCCACGAACTCATCCAAAGTCTCTTTGAATCAATGCCGAGGTGTGTGGCAGCGGTGTTCTCCACCAATGGCGGCTACTCTGGCTACTGATTTTGGCAGGAACCACACTTCACAGAAGTCTATAAAAATAAATTTTGTTGTGATATATCTTGTCTTTCTTGGTGTTGCAATTTGGGTGGCCAGCAGTGTATATACCGAACTAGCGAAAAGTTACTCTTGGATGCTATTTGAGTAACATATCTGAGCTTGCAAAAGTAGTAGAATTGCAGAATATCAGGTGATCTCTGATTCATTTTAAACGGTACCGCAGAAACGCGAAATTGACAAGGAACAGTGAAGCAATTTAGTAAAATAGATAAAAATTTATTAAAAAGCTATGAAATGTGAGATTATATTTTCTCCCTTTTCATCGAATAATAGCATTATGAAAGAGTTTACAAGTTCTGCAGTTGATAGTTATTGCTAGAGAATCGTTCTTCCTCTTATCCGTAAGTTAATTTCCCATGACAGAATAGCTAGTTAAAAAATACTGACTATGACATATTTCTGAAAAGTAGAAAATAAAAACGTCGTTATTTCTCTGTGTTTTAATATATTTACAGTATGCTAAACTGTCATATAATATTTTTTTGCTTATTACTTGGTCTTTCAAGCCGTGAAATTTGGGAATAACACAGAATTTCCTTTTTCATACTTGTTTTTCTATACTAAAATTATTTACCTTGAGATTATTCAAATGTAGCTGTATTTATTCCTTAAATTTGCTGTAATTGAAATGAATTTTTCCAGGTACCTCAAATTTAATTTTCAGAATCCAGTGTTTCTATATTTATTTAAATGTGACATAAAATTTTTATATCTACAATTTCTTATCATATAATGCAACATAATACTGAATTTATGCAATAGATTTGTATTAAAATTTCTTGCTAGTAACAAATTTGAAAACTATGAATTAGAATACGGTAAATAGGATAATTAAATGCCAAAATTTATTTTACATATCACATGATATCAAATTTAATTTATTTGAGAAAGAAAAAAAAATAGTTTTTTGGATTTTGCTCTAGATTATGCTTTATATTCTATATGTTCAGATGATTTATTGTCATTAGTCAATATGTTTCCCAAACTATTTCATACGGGGTCAAAAATCAGATTTTCTTTACATGAAAGCAAATTTCATATCATAAAAAATGTATTTTACTTGCTATTTAAGGCTAAAGACTAGTGTATAATGGTCCAGGTACTGATATTTCAGATAAGGTATTTATAGCATGTAGCATTCCTGAACGTTTCGGTCTTCTTACCAATAGTGAAAACTGCAACTTTCATCGGTTTCGGTCGGCTTATTAATTATTGTGAGCACTGAATCTGTTAAAAAATTGACCATAAGTGTTTAGTTTCGTAGCAATAACACACAGGATATCAGCAAAAAAATTACATTGTAGTAATGACTGCCTGTCGGAAACAGGATTTGAATCTCTCTGTCTTAACTGGAGGCATATTCTTTACCAACTGAACTTTTCATGTCATGCGCGAACAGTTACTTTCAAGGACTTCACTTGCAGATTTTTCCCATTATCTTGCATGCCAACAAAAAAGACGTTAACCTGCATATTGTCCTTTTTATTTTTTCTTAAATCATTTGAAGGTGCATAATTTTCCCTGATTAATATTTGTTGTATTTTCCTTAATGGTTATTTTTGCTATTTCTACAGATAAATTTTTATTTAAAGGTTTGACCCCAAATCAAACCTTTAAATAGCACCAGAAGAAAACTACCTCTATGGAGACGCCCTATACAGCTGGTATTCTGTCAATTGAACTTTTAAAACTTCGCTTAATAAATAACACTAGGTCGAGCATTTCACTATATATTCCAACGTGAATGAAATAGCAAATGTGACACAATTGTTAATCCTTAATTTAAGTTCTCCTAAACATCATAATTGTGTAAAAACAACTCAAGAAATTCTAAGTGAACGGACACTTTCTAGCTGGCCAACAATGAAGGGCAGTTGGTTACAAGAATAAATAATTTATAGCCAATTTACCAAAATGACTTTAAAACCGTGTCTTTATGTCTAATGCATCGGTAGTTATAAAGTTTAAAATGAAAAAAAAAGAAAAAGAAAATTATGGGTTAAAAGACTTTTAAGTTAAAATCTGAGTATCAGAAAATTTAAATTTAGACAAAGTTATTTATTTCGTAACTGTTAAAAAAGAATGTGAAATAATGTGTTATAATTATTCAAAATTTAAGTAAGGTTGTGCTTACCTAGATGAGTTAGATAATCCTTCCAAAACTTTCAATTTATATAAATAAATACTTGAAATAAGTGTTCCTAATTTTTATTATAGGATATAAAACGCTTGTTTCGTAAATTTATTGAAATTCCATCTCTCTATAACTCATATTTTCTATGGTGAGGCCGACATTATATCAATTTGAAACAGTCGAAAATGTTTATATTACAACCTTTAAGAAAATTTCAAATTGACCGAAAAAGAATCATCATCCTGAAAAAAATCCCTCGGGATTACGAAAAAAATGACTAAGTTTAGCATGATTAGAATGCACTGCATATTTTAAAGTTATATTAAGTTTTTTCTTTGAGTCAGTTAGCGGAAGTTGTTGGCAAAGTTAATCAAATAATTTATTAGGAAGGAGATTCAAAATATTTAATTCATGACTTAAATGAAAGAATCATACATATCTATTCGTTGGTCTAGGTTCATCAGTTTTAATATGCTTTCTGTTTTTTTTTAAATTGTTGAAAAGAATTATACCCTGAATTGATATTCTAATATTCTTTCGGAAAAAACCTAAAGATGGAATAATAAAATTTCTCTTCTAACTAAATTTGAATACGGAAATGTTCTCATTCAAAAGTTGTGCTACTACCAATTTATATATGTTACCGTGAAAGACCGAAAACTGGAGAATGTCGACATTCTCCGGTGAATGTCAAAATTTACATAGTCGTTTGGTGTATGTCCGAAATATTTGCTAAATGTCCTCATTTCCCACTTACATCGGCAAATGTCGACATTCACCATGCACTGATGGTAAATGGTGAATAAAAATATTTTTGTTACGTTTTTAAATCATACTTTATTATTAAAATATATTATGATGTATGTGAAAATAAGAGAAAGATTAAGTAACAGCACATGAAAATAAACTGTTGAACTCTTGTTGCACGTGCAAACAAACTATTGTAACTAACTCTTGAACGAACAATACAGTCTAAATGAGAAAAGAAAAAACACCAATAATAAACTTACTTATGTGATTGTAGTTATGTAATCTTATTTATTGCAACAACTTAAACTGTTATGACACTTTGTCATTTTGCACAAGTGTCCCCTTCTTTTACAACTGCATTTAGTTGTGGAACACTTCTTTTTTCAATGACAACGTATATAGCCTTGACATCCACTTATGAACTAGTTCCAACTGCTTCTCTGAGCGACATTTCTGGAGAAGAAATCTCATTTATGGAAAGTAACTTTTCTTTACAAATTACGAACTGATTACGGGTATAAAGCTGCTTGAGGGTACCATCTTTGTTTGCTAATTTATAAAAGTCGGAGTCTTCTTTTCCAACATCAACCGCCAACATCTTTCGGGCGTCTGTACGGCCACGGTCGACATCAGGGACTTGTATTCGTACGGTATCACCAATTTGCGCAGGAGGAAATTTGAGGTTCTTTTGAGGTTTGTAACATTTTTTTTTGCTTGCTGTAGAAGATTCCCTTTCGCGGCTGCTTTTTGTTATAGAAATAAACTCCTATTGTTCAGTCAGGCCTTGATATGAAGGCGTGGTAGGTTGCATCTCCTCTTCAATATTTTCTTTTGGATTATGGTTTTCGGTATGGTCACTGCTCAAATATTCTTCAAAAGTATTAACAATTTGTCCGAGTTGTTCCTCGGTTTTAATATTTCCTATTTGTTCGCTAAGCAAATATGACGATGCTATACCTCTTTTTGGTTTAACGCCAAACTGAGCTTCATAAGGACTTCAGCGTATTCCTTCGTGGTATGAAGTGTTCTTGGCAAATTGAACAAGGGCAAACCATCTGATCATTTATTTGTATCGTTATCGTTCATCCGTGCATTTAACTTATTCTGTATGGGCTTATCCGCCCATACAGAATTCTCCTAATATTCTAGTGGCGGATAACTCCTTTTGAAGACGTCGGAGAGTATCCAAAACGAAAGCACTCAGAAATGTGAAGACGGCGTCGGCACCTTCTCGCTGGCATTGAGAGACGAACGATAAGCATTGCATCTCCAACCAAAGTTATAAAACTGATATTTACTTTCCGATTGACATGGCACTGTCGCGGAGATGAAAGATGATGAAAATGGGAAATTATATTTAAATTTTATATTCCTATACACTAATTTTAAAAAGAAAGGGGTTTTCTGAACGCGAAGTCAAATCCTGCTGGACTTTTGTCACGGCGCTTTCGCCGCGCACCCTCTAAAATACTAATTATCCTAAATGCAGTCATCAAACAGTAGGCCGGTGGAAGAACTAATACTTAAATAACATTTTAAGAAATATTTATTTATTAACATTAATTAATTACCCAATTAACCCAGCTAAATCGCCATTTCCAATCATATCACAGCTCACGCGACAGACGCACGTCCTGATTCTCTGTCAATGCTTAATTTCTTTCTCTTGGCCCTTCCCTTTCTCGAACATCCGATGGATTATGCAATATAAAGCGCGTGTGAGCAATTCGGTGATCCTGAACTCTCCACTGCGAAAAACAGTCTAATTCCTGAATTGGAGATGACACTAGGACTTTAATAGAAAATTACTGTTTAACGCTCATTAATATAATTAAATATAGCTTATGCTTCTATCATATATATATATATATACTTATATATAAAGAGAGAGAGATTTTGTATGTGGAGGGTAATATCCAGAACCACTGCACCTATTTGAAAAATTCTTTCACTGTTTGAAAGGTACATTATTCCAGATGGACATAGGCTATATATTATATATATCTGATCAGTAGAAATAAAGTTAGGGGCTTAATCCTAACAATCTCTATTGTTACCGCTACTCTCCTCTACCGATTTTTGTGTCGAAGACTCCAACGATCCTTAGTGTGGTGCTATCTCGGTGGGCTTCTGTTCTGACGTTAGCGGTTCGAATCTAGCCGTTATCCGGCACGCCTTTTTCTTTTAAAAATTTAACTTTAATTATTAACTAACGTAATATTAATTTAAGGTATTATTAAGGTAATTTTTAAGGTAAAAAAAGATTTACAATTTATTGGCTATCAACTGGAAATTTATTCGTATAATATTTTGTTCAACCCGGACAAAGTTGGGACGGGACGCTAGTATATATATACATATATATATATATATATATATATATATATATATATATATATATATATATATATATATAGACATATATATGTATTGCAGGCCTTCACGATCTACCGCCCTAACAGATGACGACAATGTCGAAGTACTTCCTATGCTGTGATTGTAAATAGTCGTTGAACTTTCCGAGATGTTACTGAAGAAATAACCATCAGCCTAAATCTTATTATCAAATTCAAAGAAACTCCAGATACATTGCGTCAGAGAAAAATTTCGTGCCGAATTTGTTGAGTGACGATTAAAAAAAGAACTATGTTCAAATTAGTCAGGAAATGTTTGTCAATACAAATGGTAATGATGACTTTCTTAAGAACATCCTTATTGGTGATGACACGTAGGATTATTGCCATGAGATCGCTTCCTGTTCCCAAATAAAATAAGTTCAAAGAACTTCATTTCCAACTTATAGAAGAGATTCTGTAAAATGGGATAAGAGAACACGAGACATTACACAAATTGCTTTCTCTGAAGCATTCCAAAGATAGAATAAACATTTGAAATGATTTATCGTAAATGGTGAGGATTATTTTGAAATAGGAAATTCTTAAAATTTTATTTAGTGAGCAGTTAACCCTTTATAGAAAAAGTTCGATCTTTCCTTGAACACGCTTTGTATATTTGAAAACCATTGTTTTATTTTAATGGTAGAAGAGATGATTTTACAATGTCAATCTCTTTTCTTCGGGATCAGTTCGTGATGAAATAAAATGTTATTTGCCTGAATTTTTAATCCCACAAAATAAAATGTAATTGGGGGACGAATACAGAAATTTAGCTTACTAAAACAATGTCTACGATCGTGCTAGCCCATTTTTTTGCTAGACGGAGTTCGTAACGGAAAGGGAAAAATATTTAAAATTAAATTTAGAAATATTAATTGCTCCAGTTACTTCAATAGCGTTTTTTACAAGTTTTTTATACATATCACTCTTAAATGTATGATTTAACATCAACTATAAAACATAATATTTCAAGACCATAGAAATGTTCTACTAAACTTATTTATAGCTTTTCCTGTTTTAACATTTTCCCATCTTGGTATTTCTTTCACTGAAATAAAAAATTTAATAATATGTTTGAAAAAGTATCCCCAAAATAGTATGAAAATCCCTATAAAGCATAAAACAAGAGATAACGTTTCTACTTTGTTTAAATATATTACTCTGTAACTGAAACCGTAAAAGGCAAGCAACAGATGTACCGTTATATATTTATTTTATGTAGTTTTATGGTCTTTTGAATTTTGTATAAGGCGGCGATCTCACTGTTTCCGACGGAATTTTCTTTTGCGATGTTCCTAAGCGATCAGTTATGCTCTACTTGAAGAAGATGGAACGCTTATATTAGCCTGCTCTCGTATTCACTTTGTATAGCGACTATAATAGTACTGCTCAAAAAAGAAAAAGTACTCCAATCCTATGAGATACACGTTTAATATCATTTTTATTTTACGCGTTTTACTACTAAATAAAAGCTTATTTTTGTGTTGTATTTTGGTGAAACACGTGATACATATTTTGAATGGAAGTATGTGTGTGATAGTCGTTGTGTTCGTACACATATGGTAGAAAGAATATAAGACTCATTAGATGTTACAAGCAATTTCACAAAACCAAAGAAAATTGAATATAATAAGGATCATAACCGAATTTGACATATATCTCAAATATTAGATTTAGTCCCATTAAACTGACAGCTTGAAATGAATATCAAATGAATGTTTTCAAGCGATAACGAATTTATTTATCATTTGGTGTCAATTAAGTTGTGTTTCAATATTTTTAAACTAATGCCTGATGCTATAAAGAGTGATTTTGTTCTCTGACATCAGTTATAAACAGTAAATGGTTTTTTTTCACTGAAGTATATTCCTTTATTGACGTAGGTATATACCTCTATTTACCAATTTTAATCCAGTAAATGTATATGCCTCACAAGTGTTCTTTGTTCAATTTCGTTACTTTACTTAATAAAAGGTATGTTAATTTGCTGATACTAGGAAACAAATAGTTTTAACGCAGATAAACTTTTAGCGGTATGAATGGAATGCCAAGTGCATAATTAAGTACTTCCTTTACCCTGCATTTTATCGATTAGAATGAAACGTTTCCTTAAAATGTAAAGGATCGCAGATTTTTGCATAAATGTATATTTGAATATTTTGTGCTAAGTAAGGTTTCAATGGGCGTTTTGAAGTGGGTGTAAAGAAAAATTAAACGTATATGTGTCTTTAAAGAATCATAGATAGATTAACAAACATATTAATGGTAAGATATCCTCTGGAAATATACAACAGGCATATTTTGTATGGAATACAAATCCACCATACATTTTCCTTACGGGGTGGGATGACATGTATCCAAAGAATACGGGGCTAAAGATTATATATATATATATATATATATATATATATATATATATATATATATATATATATACTCGTATATATATGTCAGTATATATTCTGGGGAGCAAACCGTAAGAAACTTTATAAAGGGGTTTATCTAGAGAAAATGGGAATTATCAATTTTATACTACTAATTTACGAGGTATCAGACAAGAAGCACCTCGGGGAAAACAAATAATATGTTCGGATTTGATTGACAGCTAAGCTCCATCCTCATTTTGTGTGCATACGTCATACAATATTCTAGAAGCTTTAGACAAACCGTTAAAACGTCAGAGGCAATGTGATTACCGATTACGAAAGACGATTGGCGGGCACGCATTTTGGAAAGGAACGTTAGTAAATTTAAGTAAATGGAACTGAGTAATTATTTATAAGTTAATAAAGATATTTAGGAAAATCAACTAGACTGTTTTTTGTTTAATCGTGTTAATCGTGTCGTTTATAAATATATATATATATATATATATATACAGTGGACGCTCGTTAATTTGAACTCAAAGGTTCTCAGAAAAAAGTTCGAATTATCCGATGTTAAGAGAAAACATATAACTTTAAATGTGTATCACTGAAGAAGATAATCTCCTAGTATGTATAACCCCAGAAAATATATTATACTATGTTATCAAAAGTTAAACATATTAAAAAGCAATACAGACTTACCTTAATCATAAAATGAAGCAGAAGATATGCAGTATAAAGTAAAAATTTATTAAAAATATGAATTACACTTTGGGGAAAAACTGTAAAATGGATGTTTGGTTCTGTTTATGATGCCTACATTGTTCACCCAGCTTCTCGATTTGAAGTAAACATTTCAATTCATTTTCATAGGAAGGTTCCATCTGAATAAATACTTTCAGAGTTTTAATAGATTCCATTATGGCTTTGTCCATTATGACCGCATTAAAAATATCTTTCGGCAGGTAAGTAGAGAAAAGCCCTGGCAGTTTCCTACCGAAATTAGTACATACGGCTTCGTTTACATCAGTGCTTTGGTCACATACAGTTTGATAAGAAATATTGTACCTTGACTTAATTCGAGAAAGCCATCAATCACTGCATTTAAAATCTTCAATACCCATTCGACTTGCCCATTCATCAGCCTTCGTCAGCACTAGGGGTCCATTTATCGGAAAATTTCGAGATCTAACATCCTGGAACCATAGCAGTAGAGCTTTTTCTAGAACTTCTTGGGACGCATTTCCCATGCGTTTCCTTCCTCTAGCAAATTTTGATTTTTCCCATGAATCTAAAATTGACTCCTTGTTTTTCAAATTAGTTGACAAGGCATTTATTTTTATTCCATAGTTAGCTGCTAACTTTGTTTTACATTCGCCATTCTCTACTTTCTTTAAAATTTCTACCTTTGTCTCCAAAGTTAGGGTTTTATACTTTCCACGTGTAGACATGCTGAATTTTTACACGTTCACACAATGAGGAAGAAAAACTAGATCACATTAACTTGTCTGCACTGCAGTTATAACTGACGCAGCTCCCTAGAATCTGTAGAAAAGACTAGTTTTTCTGAAATTCTAAGAAAATCGATCCAAATAAAGGAAAATTGCTTTTTCGGTTTAGCACTAATAAGAAGGACTATAGCTACTAACGTTTAGCGGACATGGAATAGTCTGGGAATGCACGCATGTGCCTCTTTACACAGAAAATAAATTTTGACACACAAAATAATAAATACAGTGTGTATTTTCTCCATTAAAGGAGGAAAATGTATTTTATTTGTCAAATTTTTAGTTCGAATTAAACGAAGTGATAAAAATTTAGCTCGAAATAATGACATATTTTTAACATTAACTCCCAGTTTTTTGGGTCCTTTGGATTAGTTCGAATTAACCGAAAGTTCGAATTAACCAAGTTCGAATTAACGAGCGTCCACTGTATATATATATATATATATATATATATATATATATATATATATGGAACAAATTTTAAACCTTTTAAATACTCCTAACATGCTTTTTCCAAATTCGTTTACCTTATTGCAACAGAATACATCCCCTTCACCTTGGATTGCGACCTAAATTCAACCAATATAAATCTATTTGTTCTCCTAAAGCTGTTGCACACGCGTACCATTGCATAAGCATTATATAACGAGCATCGCAACACCATCACCCCATGTGAAGCGACTTGATCATGTCTCAGTTTTTAACCAATTAAAGTTCTGCGCGTCTGTACTCAAGGACATACAACTAGGGTTTGCGCGGGTCTTTTTGGGTGTCTGTCTCCGTCCTGGAAACATGTCGTAAATTGCGCTGCGGTTTTTATATATTTTCATGTGCTGTTCCGGTAGCATTATGCCTGTTCTCAACTATGATTGTCCTGTAAATGCCGATCCCGACAGAGGCCGGAATAGGCCATAATGTACGATTTAATGTCCAGTAACGATGTTGTGCAACTGTATGACGCTCCACGAAAATTCCTGAAAAGTAAAAATTAAATTGAACTGAGATCGCCTCTTCCTTCCTTTCTGGTGGTGAACTTAAAGTTATTTGCCGTGCCAGCATCTCGTTCTTGATGCCAGCTACGACTGCCAGTACGAAACTCCAATCCCTTCTCTTGGATACATTATATATATATATATATATATATATATATATATATATATATATATATATATATATATATATATATATATATATATATATATATATATATATATATATATATATAACATAAAAACTCCTATATTCAAATCAAATTCTAAATTGCCTTGGTCGTTGTCGCGATTGAGCTATTTTCGCTTTTGATACCAAGAACAAAGCATGGGCAGCGTCCCCTCAAAAAATATAATTTCTAGCGCATCTTTACGTAATAATAATACGTCACCTCTGACATCAGAGTCATAGTTTCAGCCAATGGCTACAGACTTGTGATCACATGGCAAGACGCTTGTCGTGGAGACACGACATGTGTTCAGAAAAAGGGGCGATAGAGAATGTAATTCAGAGAATCAGACAAAAGAGATGCCTTGAACAGCGGGATAATGTACTGCGTATGCGAATCGGAAGGAGAGATAACAAGTTGAGAGGGGGCAATTGAAATGAGAAAACGGTCAACAGCTGCGTTTAACGAAGGGCCCAGCTGGTGATAATGAGCTGAGGGAAATCTGAAAACGGAGTCAGGGTTAGGGGAAAAAAAGGGGTGAGGCAGTTTACGAGGTTGACCGGCGTTAAAAAAACCACAGGAGGCCAGACGAGAGCGTGAGAAGTTAAAAATGTAAGAAACCCCAGACAGGTGCAAGGGCAAACGCCCCCGTCAATATTGATTGGAGAAAATACGAATATAAAATGGGTGATCGGCCAATGAAGGGGCCCCGGATCGACCTATAGGACAGAAGGTGGCCACCAATGAGGGCCTGAATAAATAATGATACAAGTTGAGCTCGAGAGAAAAAGTTTTAAGAGAGAGCAGAATGATTTGAGATTTCTCACGAGGAACACATAAGCCCCTGTAGACGGCGAAGTAAGAGAGAAGGAGATGACGGGCTGCTAACTTAATACAGGAGAGACAAGCCAAGTCCTCGGTATCCGAAATGCAAACCGATATAAGATAGATGCAGAGCCCAATACCGGAGAGGCCGACCGACTAACCTGTTATTTAGCGAGAGAGGAGCAGCCGTTCCCCTGGACCAACGCGCCCCCGAAGCAAATGATTAGATGCGGAGACGAGCACCCTGAGTCCGCCGCAGGCCGATGAGTGCAGCCGTTCCCCTGGACCAGAGAGCCCGATGACCGCCCAGCCATGCTTGTGATGAGGTACGGACCTTCGGATTGACGAACGCTCCCCCGAAGCGAGTGTGTTCTCGGAGACGTGCGCCCTGAGGCCGCCGCAACAGATAGTGACCGCCGTTCCCCCGGACCCGAAATCCATGCCCGGAAAAGTCCTATGATCCCCCCAGCAAGGCTTGTGTCGTCAGAAAAGGTAGGAGAGTATTTTGACTTATCCTAGCAATGCCCAATGCCTACTAGAGAGCGCAGTTAATTAGATAGGGCAGATTAGGTGAAATCTTTATATTTAAGCATAGAATATCTATCATAAAATAGTGATTGTGTATATCCATATTAATTGAATTAGTATCTTGCAATAATTTTGTAATGTGTTTATGTGTATCGATTAAGAATGTAGGATAATCAAACAATGTTAGGGAGTAGATAAAGAATGTTAGTATTTGCTATTGATGAGAATGAAGATTAGATAAATAATCATAATTAAGGTATTGATAAGATATAGGAAGAAAGGTAATTTGAAATGTATATATATATGGTGTTAATGAGATAGAAATTCGGAAATTTATGATGGGTTTAATAAATTGATTTGGATCTATACATATGAGCATCACTCTCTAATTACTCGTACTACCACTAATACTAACTATTAAATATATTACGGTGACAACGCTCATAAAGTTTATATAAGTTCCAGCATACCTCGAAGAGCGGATTTTGGCGTGGCATTGTTGCCTAATAAACCTATGTCATCGATGATAAAGAATGGATAAATAAAAGTATTTGCAGACGTGAAAAGAGAATTGTATTATTGAGTACGACTACGTATATTCCCGGTGTGATATGCCGGCTCCGGCTATCATTCCCGCCGGGCCGGTATATTACATATATATATATATATATATATATATATATATATATATATATATATATATATATATATATATATATATATATATATATATATATATATATATATATATATATATATATATATATATATATATATATATATATATATATATATATATATATATATATATATATATATATATATATATATATATATATAATGATATCGGTTAACGAGCACGGTAAACTTTAACTTAAACTATGTAGAGGAGATGAAACACAAACATGTTGTAGACGTAGCCAGAGTGTCAGGAGACCAGAGTGTCGCAACGGACCAGAGTGTCGCAAGACCATTTCACGAGAGCCGTTGACACATCGGGGAGGAAAACCACACACTGGAGAGGCATTGGAAGGATGCACACAACAGATATGCGACGCATATTAATTTATTCCGGATTCTAATGTAGACAAATATTATTCAGAAAAACACAGGTATCTTGACAACTTGACACACACAATAGCAACGCCACCGGTTCCTGCCGGGACGCATTCAGAACGCAGATTTTAAAACATATTGGACAGCGGAGCAGCGCGTAAACAGGACAAGACAGAAGCGGACCGCAGGTCCGACAGCAACGAGAGTTAGACACCAAGAGTCAGAAATCTTCTGTTCACGCAATATTAAATAAGTGCTTTGCGATATTTACGCCAGAGGGTTTAAACTACTTAATATTTTAATTGGGCATCTTTAGATTCGTGGAGTTCACGTATCCACTTAAGTTTTTGAACGGGGACTTTACTGCTAGATCCCGCGCTTGTTAGAACCGCGAACTATTGACCTGGGTGCAGGATAAGTGGCCATAAATTTCTTATAAAGTGTGGTTTTTGACGTTATAGAAGACATAACTTCAGAGTGGTTCGAGGGCTCTTCAAGAATTTTGACACTATACTGACATTCGGAATCTCATAACTTCTAACACTCATATCTGGTGATGTTATTGAGTTCAGCTACTTCACATGCCTGTATCATGATCAGTAGGGCTACAATAAATTATCTTATTTTACTTTTAGGTTGTAATTTTGGAAAAAGGGGTCGTGCTTTATTAACAGGGTAATTTTAAATACGCTTTAGATATCTAATGGTGGGCCGTTGTTATCACACATATATACACTCAAGAGCCAAAACATTATGGCCACCCCTACATTTTGCAATGAATTCGCCTGGATGACGTGGAAGGCACGTGATCAGGTGGAAGTGGTATTTAACTGCTGCTGGAGAGTCTGAAGAATCATTCTTTCACTTACTTCTGTGTGTGATGGGGAAGGCTGCGGATCTAAGCGACTTTGATAGAGGGCAGATTGTAATGGCTCGAAGGCTCGGAACAAGTATTTAAGAAACTGTACGACTCGTGGGTTGTTCGCGACCTACAGTTGTTAGTACTTATGCAAAGTGGATGAATGACGGTGAAACCAGCAGTAGACTACATGGTGTTGGACGTCCACACGCTATCAAAGAAAAAAGTCGTCAGATACTGTCTCGCATGGTGAAGCAAAACCGGAGCCAAACAGTGGCTCAGCTGACAGCCCAATACAATGCAGGGCCAAGTAGAATAGTATCGCAGCACACTGTTCAGCGGACACTGTTGGATATGGGGCTACGCAGCAAACGTCTCAGTCATGTGCCTTTGCTGACCAAGCGTCATCGCCAACTGCGCCTGCGCTGGGCCCAGGAACATCGCGACTGGTCCATGGATCAGTGGGAGTGAGTTTCTTGGTCAGATGAATCACCGTTTGTCATTCATCACGCCGATGGCCGTGTCAGGATACGCCGTCTTCCAGGCGAACTGTTGCCCCCTCAATGTACAGTAGGTCATACACAGGCCGGTGGTGGCGGTATTATGCTTTGGGGGACGTTCTCTTGGGCGTCTCTGGGACCCGTGGTTGTGGTAGAGCAGACCATGAATGCTACAGGGTATCTGAACATCATTGCGGACCAGTTGCACCATTACATGTCCTCTGTTTTTCCACCTGGAAATGGAATGTTCCAACAGGACAACGCCCCGTGTCACAAGGCTAAAATTGTGTTGGAGTGGTTCCAGGAACATGATGCTGAATTCCAGTTAATGTCCTGACCGCCTAACTCACCGGATCTCAATCCGATAGAACACATTTGGGATGTCATGGGACAGCAGCTCAGAGTTCAAAGACCACCAATTTGCAATATCTCGGATTTGCGTGACCGTTGCTTAAACATCTGGTACAATCTGTCTCCGGCCATCTACCAAGGACTTGTGGCATCCATGCCAAGGCGGGTTGAAGCTGTGTTGCTCGCCAAAGGTGGGCCAACTCGTTATTGATAGGTGGTCATAATGTTTTGGCTCTTGAGTGTGTATATATATATATATATATATATATATATATATATATATATATATATATATATATATATATATATATATATATATTTATATATTTATATATATATATATATATATATATATATATATATATATATATATATATATATATATACATATATATATATATATATATATACATATATACATATATACCTATATATATATATATATATATATATATATATATATATATATATATATATATATATATATATATATATATGTATATATATATGTATGTATGTATGTATGTATGTATATATAACCCCCTTAATGTCCGTTCTTACAAAGGGGGTATAAAATTTCCCGTTCTAAAGAGGGAATCGGAATAATGGGTCCCGTAAGCTAAAGGTTAAGGATTTGGGAACATAGTAAGTCATCTTCTAAGCCAGAATTTCGACAGAATTGTTAAAATATTTTGAACATTCATATGAATAAACCTTTTTGTCACTAGGTGTCAATTAAATTGTGTTTCATCAGTTTTGCACTACTGTGCGATACTAGCGAGAAATTGCTTCTCTGGCATCATCGAAAACGTTTTTTTCAGAGATATATTCCTGGATTTACAATCTGTATATTTTTCAATTTTATCCCTTATAACGTACTTCTCGATTGTGCCCTTTGTTATCTATTATTACTTTACTTGATAAAAGGTGTTTTAATTTGCTTGTACAAGGAAAAACAAATAGTTTAGCCGCAAATAAACTTTTAACAATGTGAATGGAACTACCAAGTGCATAATAAGATACTTTCTTGAGAATGCATTTTTCGATTAGAATGAAAAGTTCCCTTAAAACGCAGTGGATCGTAGAGTTTTGCATAAAATTGTATAAAATTGCAATATTTTGTATATACTAAGGAAAAAGTGGCCATTTATGTTAACAATAATGAAGTGTGAGTAATGAAGAAGTGAAGGTTTATCTACCTTTCTATGATAATAGATATATAGATAATAAAACATATTGATAGCGAGATATCCTCCAGAAATATCCAATAGGTTTCGAATAAAAAAAATAATCGTATTGTTTCTGAACATACTGAGTCATATTTATGCATAAATTTTGACAGAATTCTTTGATTACTTAAAACATGTAAAACCCTCAAATTGGTCATTGAAAAGTTTCCAGATCTGGCAAGGCTTCTATAAGTAATCAAAAATCAAAAATAAGTAATCAAAGCGAAAAATTAAATAGTTATTATCTTATTAAAAAATGAGCGGATTAGATAACTTTAATTTTACTAATGCTACTGGGAACAATGCTGATTATTTTTTCTTGACGTGAATCGTTATAAACCCTTGTATATCGCGTTTCTTTTGTTAACTATTGTATGTCTAAAACAATTTGCCTTGAATTCACGAAAAATAACCATTTTCAAAGTAGGTCTTTCCTAAATATTAATAAAGATAAAATTTGATTAAAAAAATATCATTATCTATAAAGATGATATTTAATTATTTTATATTAAAGCTTCTTTATTAATTTTCAAATTCATGTTCAAAAAGAACAGATATGCTTTCGAGCGCGAAAAATTCATGACACTTGTTAGGTACATTTAAATTATATTTTTAAAGAATCTGGATTTTATCTAAAATAAAATTTTTAGCTTTTGACTTTTTAGCTATATTTCGCGATGACAAATGCCTTTCCTGTTTTTTTATAAATTTGAGCTTTACAATTCCTACGCAAAATGTAAGAGATGAAATATCATTTGATAAAATATTTATCAAATGTAGCAAACAAAAGCAGAGAAGTTACTTTTAAAACATAAATTTCATAACATCAAAGTAGCACTCTAAGAAAGTAAACCATCTCAGAGTAGTTCATTTTAAATTCTGCATTTTCTTTATAACGATGTTGTTAGTGTGCTTTGAGATCAGATATGATTTCAAATATTATAACATCTATGTATGAATTTTCTATTTTAAGATAATAAAATCTATAAGGGGTCATACGACTGTTAAATCGTCAAAAAAAAATATATTTTTTGAAAAAAAATGCACATGAATGACTAACCTTTTCTAAGTATTAAGACAATTCGCTTTAAAAAATTCTCATAATTGCGTAAGTTATGAATAAAAACGTGTCAGATGTTTACTGTAAACAGATTTAAAGGGCAATACTTCAAAGGGATTTATCTCAAAATGTGCTTATTTTCACATAACGCACTTGTTATCTCTAGAACTATTTCATATTTTTGCATGAAATTTTCACAGATGGTACATATTATTATTTGCTTTAAACTGAACCTAAATTTGTTTACAGATATCTAGAGAATGCATTTTTCATGCATAGATAAAATTTTAATTTATTAAGTAAAAAAGTGCACTATTTTCAGTTTCATAGTAAAAATAGAAATATATCTTAAATATATACAAATTTAGATTCAAATTAAACTTAGTTCCTGCAGTATATGTTAAAAGCAGAAATTTTGTCTTAAACTCAATTTTGTTGGAGTATTTATGTGCGTTAGCTTTGATATCACTTTTATCCAAAGCAAACTGCTTATTATTTATGACTGTCTAACACACATTATTTTTAACTATCAAACAATAAACAGGTATATATTCATAAATCAAACATTGTTCTATTAGCACGAAAAAAATTATGATTTTAAATCTTATACTTTTCGTAGAATGTCGAAAGTGTCACAATTCTTATAATTTTTCGACTTCTAACAGTCGTATGACCCCATAAATTATAAAAACTTAATGTAAAAAATAAAATTTAGCTGGCTTTGAATCATAGTTCTAAAAGATACTCTATGAAATTCTGAAAAATGTAAAGCGGAAAAAAAATCGGCGAAAAGATTTTGAATTCAATTTTTTTAAATGTTTTAGCCCATTTATCTGCATATGAAATTGAGAATCAAAATATATTCCTTTATATGTACATGGTTCACTAAAACTTCATGAAGACATGTAACATCTTAAATTATTTGAAATTCAGAGAGAATTAATATTTTTTTAAAAACTTGACATATTCTATTAAACATATAACTACCAGCATCCTTTATAAAGCTATATTCGCCAATTTCGAGTTATCTGCCAAAATCCTATAATTTAAAAGATTATACGGACTTTTAGAAATTTTCCTACAAAAAACAATTTAAGACCTTTTCTATAGGTCGTAATATTATAAACGTTTTTAAAAATAACATTCCCTCTAGTAATCTTTAAGAAAACTAGATTACAGAAAACATTGAATACTATGTTTAGGAACTTTTACTTTAGTAAATAAAGTGCTCTATGTGTAACATTCGCATTTTACGTATGAATAATTAATTTAAAATCAGCTAAAATTACAAAATGAAAGTTTTTATTTAATCAATAATTACCTTTATAAATTGGTCAAAAATACTGAAGCGATCTTAGAAAATTGGATGTGTCAAGTTTTGATAACGTAGTATGCAATCGAAAAAAGATAAACTCATTATTCTATATTTATGTATCTATATCTACAAAGAGAGAAAAAATTTCCACATCTCATAGATAAACTGTTCTTCCGAAACTGTGTTACGATTTAGTGTGTGACGAAACCTGTTATAATTAATGACGAGTTGAACATGTGCATGTCATATACTTCACATGCTGGAAAAGATTTCTCTATGTTTATGCTGTCTTTATATAGCCTTTTTAAAATTTTATTACTAATTACTCCTTCACCCCACTCAAGGCTAGAGAAAGTTAAGATATTATTATTTCGTTACTATATTAATTAACAAGAATTAATTACAAAAACATGGTAATATAATGTTTGGCTGAGACAGTAAACAATTAGTAAATCACTGATATTTTAATTGGATCTTAATGCAAATTTTAACTAAACAGATAACTGGTATGCGGTTAGAGAGTTTGTACCTTCCAGATTTTGAATCTAAACACATGGCTAATTGTCAGATTTACTCCTGTGAACAATACAAGAGATCGCAACATCTGATAAATAGAATGTATTTATGAATTTACTTCCTATTGCAAAGAACTGGAACTGAACGTATCTAAACATTTCATTCCTCAAAATCGCCAACCAAAACAAACGCAAATTGCATATTTAAGTTCACTATAATTTTGATAATAATCAAAACTATTATAAACTTTAATTTAACATAGTTAACTATCATATATCTTGTTTTCCCATTTGTGTATATTTTTGTAGCAGAACTGAAGGTAGCAGATAGTAACTCTTGTAGCAGATAGTAAAGGTATCATCAGAAAAAGCCATTTTAAAGGCCACGGAATTAAGAGTAAGGTTACGTACAGCGGAATGGGTCTGCTAAGCATACGAAAATTCCTCGACGAGGCAGGAATTTATTATTCTTTCCTTCCAACAGTGTATAATTTCATCACGTTTCAGTCGACGGAACTGAACGTGTGTAGATTTCTCTATTATCTTAAGTTTAATTAAAACGGGATGTTGCTGACCATGTCAGCGGTTTTAAGGTATTATTAGGGGATAAAGAGCCTTATCTATACTTACTTAAAGGACTGAAAGTTACGCCAGATTCGTCATTTAGGGGCCAAGTTGTATAAATAGAGTTTCCTTTAACCATACCAGTTTAGCAAGAAGTTAGTCAACATCTTGATAACGTTAGTTAGTCATCATCGTTTACATGAGCGAACTTTAAATTTTAGCGGGGAAATTCGGAAAGAAACCTGATATCTGAAAATAAAGTAAAATTTAAAAGTTCTGATTAGACATTACACCTAATCCCACACAGTGATTAAGCATTCGAAAAGTGACAAAACAGAAAAGTTAAAATGTACAACAAAACTAATAAAAGTGCTGTATCGCTTTCTTTATTAATTTATCACTATAAATTTATTTAGTACCTGCATTATAAATGTAACTGCCTTCTTGCTTTTATTGATATTTTTGAATCCTTGAGATTAAGTTAAAAATAGTTTCACATTTGCCGATGCTAAAAATAAGTCACACGAGCCGATAATTTTAAAGTACAGTAATTGGAATGAAATTAGAATACTCTATTTTTATGAAAAAATAATGTTGTACTGTTCAATGCTTCAAAACATCTCTGTCAGAAATTAAAATTAAGTGCTCATGTTATTTATCAGTTTCACCACAAAAGACAATAACTACAATCAGTTTGATTGAGTAGGATGAAATGAAATTTGTAATTTTGTTTTCTAAAGTACAATTATTTTCTATATTTGGGCTGTTTTGAATTTGAAACAATTTTTAAAACAAGGTTTATATTTTTTTAATAAGTTTTGTCGCAATAACAACAATCAATAATGACAATCAGACTGATCGCGTAGGTTGAGGTAAGAGAAAATTTTAGTTTTTTTTTTTTTTGCTAAAGTATTTATATTTTTTTTCGATTGTTTGGGATTCGAAATAATTTTTTAACTATGGTTTAAAACTCATTTGAAAATTTTTTAAAAATCATCTGAAACATTTATAAAAGTAGATGTAATTCTTTTTATTTAGGTTTGTTATATTGCTGCTTGCTGCTTGATATCAGCGCCAAGATAATGAGAAAAAAATGCAAAATGTAAAATGCGAAAGATATTTGGGACATATTGAATCTCGAGGACCATAAGACCATAAGAAAATGGGGTCTAACTGGAGTCCCTAGTCCCCGCCCTCTACTGCAGACTTTCGGATAATAAGCAGAGGGAAACCATGAATGGACAGAGAGTGGAAAAAGAAGTAAAGTGATTGGCGCGCTCAGGATCCGTGAGTTCGAAGTAGTCAAAAGTGAGCAAGCAACTTGCAGGGACAGTAGATTGGTGGGTCCACGATCGATGCCAAGTTCTACAAAAGAGAGAGAAGGAAGTTTATGGATAGCAGTACATGTTTATTAGGTTTTAAAAGAATTTTATGAGTTTTTTTACCTTGGCAAGCCAAGTATCACTTTTTTCAGAAAGAAAGAGATGAAAAACAACAGTTAAGAAAGAGAGAGGATGGCTCTGGGCCTTCTCCTGTTTATTAGGTTAGCATGAACATAGTTTGATAATTATTTCAGCAAATCATTGTCGTTGTTGTTGTGGAAGTTAATAGCAAGTTTTTGGAGATAATTTTGAAGAGTTGGGAGACCGATCTCCCAGTAAATCGCGAGGAAAGTAAGGTATCCAAGATATATACACATGCGAATGTAATCAGGAAAATGGAGTCGTCTTAGTACTTCACTGGTTGTGGAATGCACTGGTCAGAATTGTTTTCGATATTGTGATTAAGATCCCTGTTTTATAGGTTTATTAGTCACTTTAGATATATTTATCTATTCATGAAATAAAGCCTTTGAAATGTTCAATTCATCTTTTTTCCGTTTCTTCAGTACTTCCATTTTTACAACATCGATATATTTAAGTTGCTAAGCCGACATTTTGGGCAATGCGTGAGAGAAAACTACTGCATCAATTAACTTCATTTTGGTCTTAAACAAAAGATTGTATTCTGTAAATTTGTCAAATTTGGTTTTTGTAACCGCAATTTATATTAATTACTATAATTTACAATTAAAAATTTATTTCTGCGCATTACAATTAAAAATTTACAAATCATTACAATTTAAAAATTATTTGTCTTTAGAAACTCACTGTTTCTGCGCATGCTCAGTGACATGTTTTAATGCTATTCGAAGAGTCTCTCTGAATGTCTCTCTGCCATTTTTGTTTTTATGATAATTATGTTTGTGAAATATAAGATTAAACCTGATAGATATAGTTTATTTTGCGCTGTTTAATTAGCAATAATTTACAATTAGAAAAATTGCTTTCTGCGCATGCTCAGTTGCATTTTAAAATCTTACTTTAGATAATTACTAAGCACGAGGTCTCTTAAACACATCAATTTGTTTCTGCGCATTATTATGATTTTAAACATTTGGCAATGATGTGTTGAGTATAATGGGTGTAGTAGTACATTCATTTACTATCTAGCTGTCATGTTTTGACGGGTACCAACAAGTTACCTTGTTTAAATTGCAAATTAAGGATTTCGAAATTTTCATCATTCAAGTTTTTATACTGATTTATTTTACTTTGTTAAGGGGTGTGAAGTTTGTCAACAAAAAAAGAAATACAAACAGAAAATTTTGGACTGATTGAATCAACTTCTTTGTACTATGTCTTTACACTTAATTATTATGTGGCGGCAAAAATATATCTCAGTGTTTTTTAAGATCATGAAGTTCTTCATGTTTTGATATGTCTATTCAAAAAAGTTTGCTATAAGGGTAACTAAAGACAATGTCTTAAAATATATAATGTATTAAACTGGATAATCAACGCAAATTTCCCCGAATAGTAACCCCACATTTACCTCTTCTGTCCTATATCTAAACCATATATATTTGCTGTCCTTAGATGCCTGAAATGTAGAACAGAGCACGATTGCCTCGGCTGCAATTTTAACGTTTAGTAATTTACAGCAGTTGTCTCCGAGTTTTGTGTTTCCAAACTATTGAGATGCGCGGTGAATATTTATCTAATTGTAGTTAATCAAATTGTAGTAAATCGCGTACTGACAGGCGAGAGGTTCGATTCAGTCCGCGTCTGTCTTTATATCTTATTAATTTTGTTTTGGGATATTTGAGATATTCCCATTGGTTTACTCTAAATGCTCGCATCGCAAATAGCGATAAAATGAGGTCATTAATGTAACTAGGTAATTTGGATATGAAGCAAAAAGAAATCTCATATTTCTTCCGGATTCAAAGAATTTTTCAAATTACAGAAATAAAACAATTAGGAACTTCAACCCTTCCTGCTTAAAATTACTGAAAAAAATGGTGGAAGAATAAATCATTTTATCATTTCTAGTCGCACGTGTTTAAAAAACTGTAATGAGGTAAGATTAAATAAGGTTTAGATGAGGTGAGTAATGGAAGGATAATTACAACATTAATATATATATATACTATATATGTATATATATATATATATATATATATATATATATATGTATGTATGTATGTATGTATGTATGTACGTATGTATATATTTATATATATATACGTATATATATATATATATATATATATATATATATATATATATATATATTGTGATAACTTAAGACTACGGGTAGCTAAAGATGTTCATAGTCAGTCTACTACATTAAAATACAATTTTATTAAATTTAAGTCGGAAACTTTTGACAACTATTTACAAATTTGGTGATCTACCTCTAGACATAGCGGGAACTGGCCTTCGTAATAGCCACATAATTTCGATGAGAAGATGTCGGCAAGTACAGTCACAACTGAACTATAAGGTCGGTACAGAGCCTCTAGAGCATACAGCTCTGAAAATAGAGTAACTTCATAAGGAAGTTTTAGCTAACGAGGAGCTTATAGAGCAGGCTGCTCTGAAATATAAAAATAACTTCTTGATGAAGTAACGTGCTAATAGAAGCCTGTAGAGCAGGATGCTCTGAGATATCTGTACTTCAGGGTGAAGTATTCGAGCTGACGAGAAGCTTAGAGCGGGCTGCTCTAAAAAATAAAGTTCAGGATGAAGTCAGTCGCTCCAAGACCTCTGAGACGAAAGGTGCTCTCTAGATGAAAGTCTCGCCCAAGTCTGCTAAAAAAAACTGGATATCTTTTCACGGCGTTTGCACTCGTGCTTCCGGTCACGTGACTGCAAATTTTTAGGTCGGCGGGCCCAATTTGTGATGTCATGTTCGTTGGCTGTGATACGCTTGACGACTAAACCATGTGGTCGGCTCTTATAAATCAGCTGATCAGAAAATCATTTGTACATGTCGGAATAGTTCATGTCCTCCCAGGGGCGGCGGATAGGCACAACAGTATTCTCTGCTTCCAGACACCTTAACGCCGATCTATAGAACTGTTCGCAGGTCACCTGCTGTGGGAGGTCCGGCTGTCTGGGTGATTTATTCGGAAAGGTCGTAACGGATTCTTACAACCTATGTATGTATGTATGTATGTATGTATGTATGTATGTATGTATGTATGTATGTGTGTATGTATGTATAAGTGGTACAAAATATGCGAAAACACTAAAATCGAAAAATAGAATCGAAAAACAGAAGTGCCTGCGTGTACAGCAACACACCTCCTATCACAATAAGGAAACCTTTAGTTAAAATAAATAAGAAGAATTAGGTTAATGGAGCAATGCACAATATTTATATATATATATATATATATATATATATATATATATATATATATATATATATATATATATATATATATATATATATATATATATATATATATATACAAATGAGACTTAATGACAGAATTCTAGATTTATTCTCACGGGTAAATTGCAAGCACTTTTTTTAATATAACTTGTACTTTATTCACCGTAATGGATTCCACTCAGTAAAATGACCACATTTTTTCCATTCTGCGAAAACTTCTGGCATTTCTCTTTTGGTGTGTCAAAATATAATATCATATGTACTCCAATATTTGTGAAGTATAGTTTGTATAAAAGTGTCAGTAGTGTTTTAAAGTAATATGATAGATAGTGAATTATATGAATTTTATTGTGAAAGTTTTAATGATTTTAATAAATTAGAGTGCCTTGATTTTTTTAAAGAATATATATTTGAAGAAACTGATGATTTTGATTTTTTTTGCAAAGATATGTTCATGTGCTGTATGTGTTTTTACATACTAAGCCTATGTGTACTGTTGACGTTTGTTATTATGACTTCATGTTATAGCGAACATCCCGATACGACGACCGGTGCAAAACGTTAAAAATGTTTAAACTCTCTGCTAAATGATTTATTTTTTTTTTACATCCTATTGAACGAGCCTGCAGATTCTTTAATCACAATCATTCTCAATTCACTCCATCAACAATTATTAAAATAAATAAAGACCTCTAAATATAGCCAATTAATTAGCTTGAATTATATATATATATATATATATATATATATATATATAATAATAATAAGTTAAAAATATTTTATATTTATCGTTCATTACATTTACTTCATGGGATAATCCATTGTAATAATGTCTTCTTTATACAGTCTTCTGGCGGTAGTGTTATTTCTTATTTTCAACTATTTTATGGATAATTATTTTTTCATTCGCTATTCTTAACCCTTGTTTGATGACAAAGTGTTTACTCTGCCAATTAGAACAAAATGAACCTCACACTAGTACGTTTTCATAGATGTTTTGAGGTGATTATATTAAAATTATAGAGAATCTATGCTCACTTCTACCCAGACTTGGGTGTATATAATTTGAAGTGGCACTCTATTTGAATTATATACAAACACAGTTTATACATGAAATAATGTTTATTGAATTCGCTGCACATATAATTGGCTTTTACAGCAATAAGCATGCGTACTACTTGTACGGAATGTAAATACAGCTTTTAAGGACAATATATTTTTATACTCACGAACAGTAAGTCAAACCAGCAGTACTGCCATGTAAAACTCCTGGCCCGCTAAGGACTAGAGCAGGATAACACCTTTTCAACCTTAACAACAACTCCCTTCTTCATTAATGACGCTGCGTGGTATTTATACTAAGCGCGTATGCTAAAATTAGCATATCTGAAGCAGCTTCTTTAATTCACTCAAAAGTTCGATTCTTGTGAATCGAATCTTGTGTATACCTTACACTGGCCTCCCTCGAAAAAAAAAAGTAGGTAACTGAGGTCTGAACGGCTTCAGTTAACTAATTGAAAACGCGTGCTGGTCTGACTTTTTACATAATGGGTGGCAAAGCCAAAGAACCTTCCACACGTTGTGTGGGGGAAAAACGCCACTACCATTTTACAAAACTAACCCCGAAGGGTCCAGGTGACACCATTACACAGTGGATTTGCAGAGTTGCGGATACTGGGCTGGCCAACTGCGCCCTAAAATATCTATTTTAATTAAAAGTGACAACACAATTGCACAGCATGACATTTCTTGACTGTATCTGCTCTCCCCCAATTTATAATGTACATGTGTTATGATTTGCGAAGTTAGTATGTTAGTTGTTTGTTATCTGTAGTTAGTATGTATTTTTTTTTTCACTACATGTCCCCTTCAAAAATTTATAAAACAACAGTATACCGTTTTTTTTCAGTGCCTCACCACTTCCCCTCAAAATGTTTACACAGTATATACACTGGGGAACTTCAAACCAATTTGGTTAGATTTTATTAAAGGGTGGGAGTTAGAATAAGAGAATTGATACAAGACTTGTTCCTCATGAATGCAGCAACTTCACTGCACCAGTTTGTCCAATCCGCTGAACCTCTCTTGATGGTCGCAGTCCTAGTAAAGGGGTTCGTTGACCGTGTGGGCATCCTTCGTGCAGCAGGTCGTAGGTCCTGAGGCGCTGGTCCGGCTTGACGATGGACAGGAGGTCTCTTGGGAGGAGGCCAACCTTGCTGGGCGGCAGAAATCTTCCGTTTCCTGTACTTATGCAAAGGAACTTTAAAATTGTCATTCTTCCTTTTGATAACCTTGTGTACCTTATCAGCGACGCATTCCTCCTTTGATGGAGTTTTTGTAGTGCACACTTTACCTTTCTTCGTACTTTTGCTTGTATCGGTATTAAATTTTAATGCAGATTCTATTTTTTCAACAACCTGACTCTGCTTTTCGTATTTGTGCTTATACGACTTCTTGTTTACCGCCTTAATTACTTCAGTATTAGCAGTTTTAATGCTGGAACCTGAAGGCTCTTTTTCACGTTTTTTATCCCCCTTAACTTTAGTTTTATCCTCTTTTGACGAAAAAGTCTCTTTGAAACTTGCGATATCAGAATCGTTATCATTTAAATTCTTTAACACTGCTTCAGTTTTAGGAAGATTAAGCTTTTCGTACTCGTGCGTTTTATTGCAAACTTTCTCTATAACTTCCGAAGCATCAGCTAAACTACCTACAGTATAACTCTGTGTCAACTTTTCATCCTGATTCTCAGTATGGTTTTCATGTACTTTATTTAAAACCATATTATCAACCTGGCCTACACAATCCATATTCGGCTGGGAACTTGAAATAATATCATCATTACCTAGCGAGTTCCTAATATCGTTTAAAGAATTTTTATTGTCGTCAACTAATAAGTATTCACTAACTTCCGTAACGCATACTTCGTCATCTACTAAATTTCCTTCATTAACAGATGTGTGAATATCATCTAAAATATCAGGTATAGCATCAATAATATCAGGTATAGCATTAATAATATCAGGTATAGCATTAATAGAAGTGTCAGATGATTTATTTTCTAAACCACTAGCATTATTATCGGCACTATTTTCAGAAATTTGTACTGGAATTACCTCATCATTCCAGCTAGACTCACTTTCTTTATAAGCCAAAAAATACCCTGACTTTCACTATTCTCAAAATAATGATTACTGCTCGGACAAAATAATACATTTGACCACACAGTTTCAACAGGTTGAACCATATCATGTGAATCAACTTGCCAGTGCAAGTAAGGTGCTTGCATATTTTCTTTAAGTGCACTAATTTCATTATAACGCCGTGCGCTTCTATTATTTTGCCTGCGGTACTGCTTACGCTGCTGGTTTGAAACTCGCGAAAAATTTTGGCGCGGCTGTATAAAACTTCTCGTACCTGAATGACGGTGAGGGGTAGCGAAGAAATGTCTATTGTCATATTTAGCTAAAGCTTGAAGGAGGGTAACCTTGCTTGTAATTGTTTGATTATCTAAAAAATCTTGAACACTTGGCTTCAAACGTTGGATAACTATTTTTAAGATTATCGCTTCCGTCATTCCCTCTAAATATTCCTCACACTTGGAAATCTTTTCCATAGCAAAATCTAATGCAGACTGACCTTCACGTTGCCTTAGCGAATAAATTTCCGCTTCAATTTCACTTTGATTAAAGGTCTTTGGAAAAACACTAAGAAACTGTTGCTTGAATGACAAATAGTCAAAAATCAGATTACTGCTTTTCATACACGTGTACCACTGATATGCACTACCTCTTAAAGCGGCTAGAGCAATTTTAAGTTTATCCCCCTCTGGGGTGCATTGTTGCTGAAAGTAATGCTCAATTTTCTTTAGGAATTGGCTTGAGGGGCCGCCATTGAAGGTGGCTTCGAATGGCGCAATTTGCTGAACCATAATTACCCGAGGAAAATTTCCAGCAGGATTTTGTTCTACAACACTCATTTTTTAAATAGTATATAAGTACTTGCAACAATTTTATCAATATACGTACACAGTACACAGTTTTTAATTTCAATTATGTTCTTCGTTACAAATTTAACGCTAACTACCAGGGTATATATATTTTTCGGGCGCCAGTATAGAGAATCTATGCTCACTTCTACCCAGACTTGGGTGTATATAATTTGAAGTGGCACTCTATTTGAATTATATACAAACACAGTTTATACATGAAATAATGTTTATTGAATTCGCTGCACATATAATTGGCTTTTACAGCAATAAGCATGCGTACTACTTGTACGGAATGTAAATACAGCTTTTAAGGACAATATATTTTTATACTCACGAACAGTAAGTCAAACCAGCAGTACTGCCATGTAAAACTCCTGGCCCGCTAAGGACTAGAGCAGGATAACACCTTTTCAACCTTAACAACAACTCCCTTCTTCATTAATGACGCTGCGTGGTATTTATACTAAGCGCGTATGCTAAAATTAGCATATCTGAAGCAGCTTCTTTAATTCACTCAAAAGTTCGATTCTTGTGAATCGAATCTTGTGTATACCTTACAAAATCAATGTAGAATTATTAGCTTATTACACAGTATTACGTTTTTTAATTACAGTCATTCATTTTTATGTACTTGTAAACAAATATGTATTCTTGAATTTTTATAGAATAGACTACTTATTACATCTTTCAACTTCACCAGTATATAAAAGTTATATAACTTCATTTCATGACATTTTGTATAAAAACTTTAGAAAGAAATATGACTAAATTTGGCAGTATTATCTATATTTAAAATAAAATTTTCGTCATATTTTATAAATATATAGTGTAATTATTTCTTATTCATTCTTGTTTATTTGACTTAGATAACTTATTTTATACTTACGAATGATATTCTCAAATTATTCTACCTGTTCATTACTATAAGATTAGAACATTCACTGCGGGATCCAAAATTTTCAATTAGAAACTTGCTGTCGGACAGTCCTGCCTTAAGCGGGATGTGAGTCCGAGCCCATGAAGTCATAGTCCGATCCAGTAAGTACAGCTGAATGGGCACGAAGTGCTTAGACATGGCCCAATTGTATATTTTAGAAGTACGTTGTGTGAAAATTTCTTGCGACGTATGTGAGAATACCTGTACATAATACCCTGCATACAATTCTATGTTATTTAGAAGTAACTGTCGGCGTGTGGTTAACAAAAGGAATCGCATCTTAATTATTTCTCTCTGTGCACACACACACACACACACACACACATATATATATATATATATATATATATATATATATATATATATATATATATATATATATATATACAGGCGTGTGGTTTGCCTGTTCTCACATTAATTTGCATTCATCATGTTAATACTGGTGGCGAGTGGTAAGTAGTCTAAATCCAATAAACAAACATAGTTCCAACGAAATCAAGTCAATTTATTTCTCCTTCCAGCAAACACTGATCCAAGTAGCGTATATTTGAGCGCTCACCATTTTCAAATTGTGGACCCAGCTGACACGTGTCCACCAGCAACGACTAAATCCCGCGTTCTGACCAAAGTTCGCGGGCATCTCCGCGCGTCAACTCTCCCTGATCATGCGCAGAGCCCAAACCAGACATCTTTCACGGAGAATTATATAATTTTCCTCCTCGAACGCAAAACCCACAGGCGCGCCAAGATTACATAATGAAAACGGGAATTTCCCTTTCCCAATTCGCGTCTTGAAATACGAACAATTAGATGCGAATTACGCCACGAATATAATTTAATTCCCAAGCCCCCTTTAAATTTAAGGTAATCATTATTTTCCCACTTAAATTCTGACATATATATATATATATATATATATATATATATATATATATATATATATATATATATGTGTGTGTGTGTGTGATGCTAGAAGCATAAACTAGATATAATTATAGTATTTAGCGTTAAACGACCATTTTCTTTTAAAGAACCTAGTATGTGTGTATTCTAATTCAGGAAGTAGCTTGTATTTCGCAGCGGAGAGTTCATGGTCATCGATAAATAATTGCTCCCACGCAATCAGAAGTTATTGTCCAAGGTTGAAGCGGGCAATGCCTGACTACGAAATCATGTGATGATGCAATCGTCGAATGTTCGAAAACACGGGAGAGGGGCTCGCGATGCTTGGCCTGTTTTTGCATAACGCGCGAAAAAGAACAGAGCATTTAGATTAGGGAGGATAGCTGCTTGCTGCGTACGTGTCTATCGTGAGCTGAGAGATGAAGGGAAATGGCGATTTAGCTGGTTTAGATGGGAATTCAATTAATTTTAATTAATACAGTTGTGAAAATGATATTTAAGCATTATTTCTTTCACCGGCCTATTTTTTTATGACTGCCATTTAGAGTAATTAGTTTGTTATAAAGGGAACATTATATATGGAATGCACGTGGGTTTTCAAAATATTCAACTAACGTTATCTACTTAGCTCATTTCTGTGAAATATTTTCTCTAATTATGATATATTTTCTGTAATAAACAATATATAATGAAGGAACCACTTCTACATAGAAATCCATATTATGTTATGCATTCAAGCCAGTTATTGATTCCAGCTTTTTTGTCTGGGTAAATAAACGAGATACTTTTATTTTCAATTTAGACTATATTATATATATATATATATATATATATATATATATATATATATATATATATATATATATATATATATATATATATATACACGGTGAAGAGCCGCGACATATATATATATATATATATATATATATATATATATATATGTGTGTATGTGTGTGTGTGTGTGTTTGTTTGTATATAATTAAAAAACAAATTTATTATTAAAGAAACGCATACTTTTACACATTATTAATTAATCTGTTTGCGAGTTACATTATATATGGAATGCACGTGGGTTTTCAAAATATTCAATTAACGTTATCTACTTAGCTCATTTCTGTGAAATATTTTGTCTAATTATGATATATTTTCTGTAATAAACAATATATAATGAAGGAACCACTTCTACATAGAAATCCATTTTATGTTATGCATTCAAACCAGTTATTGATTCCAGCACTTTTGTCTGGGTAAATAAACGAGATACTTTTATTTTCAATTTTGACTGAAAAATAATGAAAGAACAGATAACAGATAAAACTGATATTATGCCTAATGTTTCCAGACTTTAAAAATATTTTTAATGCGCATTATTGTTTGAAATATCCTCAAAGATTCATAACTGTCTCTCGATAAAAGTCAAAACTAAGCCAAATATTTCAGTGTTATGTAGTGATAAGCATTCTGTTCGAAGAAATTTGTCTTTTATACAGATGGTTTTACTTTAATTGTTTATAGTACTTGAATTCCTGATACTTCTTTTTGTTTGGAAGCATATTGTGCGTAACTTAAAGTAATTAACACTTATCTGAACTATTTTCAAAACAAATACACATTTAATTGAAATGAAGAAGAAACATGTATATACTTCATAGAAATATATTTTAAAGATGTTCTGTATGTAAGTTATTACTGTAATGGTTATAAACATTTTTGTTACTTTAGGTACGGTAGTTTTTATTTTAGAATGTTAAATTAAGTGAAGTAGATTATTTAGTAAACAGTTAAAATTGCCCATTTATTTCTCGCGTCAAACAATAAGAAAGTACTCTACGCTTTCGCATAGAAATCTACATTCGTTACTGATGTAAGTAATTTTTTAAGAAAATGTGTCATTTAAAAAAAATAGGATTTTATTTAATTGCTTATAGTACGTGGATTCCTGATATTTGTTTCTTTTTATGGGGGCATATTTTGGGAATTTAAAGCATTAAACAGTTATTTTATACAATTATAAACTAATATATGTTTCATTGAAACAGAGGGAAAAAAAACGACTATGTAATTCGTAGAATTATTTTTTGGGGAAAAGTCTTAGCAAGTAAGATATCACTGCAACTGTGACGGATATTATTGCTACTTTTGGTACTTTTGTTTTCTTTCCGAAAGTTATTTATAAAACAGTAATTCATTTTGTAAACTCTTCAAATAGCCCATTAATATGTACGTCAGATAGTTAAGAAAGTACTATTCTGGTTAAAACTTTTTTCAACAGATAAGTACGTAAACGTACCGTAAGTAATGTAACGTAAGGTAACGTAAATAGTTATTAGTCGAAGGTAACTCGCAACAGGAATACTGAATGGGGCATTAAATAACTGTTGACAGAAATATTTTCCATATTTTAATTTTTATTACATATGCACCAAAACGAAATGTAGCCCTTTAAAAATGTATTCTATGACAAAAGAAATAAACTAGACATGATTTTACCCCATTCTGCCATTAAGAAATATTATGTCCATTATGCCAATACAGAAATATTTTCCATATTTAATAATAGTTTTTATTACATATGCACTAAAATGAAATGTAGTCCTTTAAAATACAATCTATTATTCAACAAAAGAAATAAACTAGACATGATTGTACCCCATTCAGCGAATAAGAAATATTATGCTAATTATGCCAATACAGAAATATTTTTCATATTTATTAATAATTTTTATTACATATGCACTAAAACAAAATGTAGCCCTTTAAAAAACAATGTATTATTTGACAAAAGAAATAAACTATACATGATTGTACCCCATTCTTCCAATAAGAAATATTATGCTAATTATGCTAATGCAGAAATATTTTCCATATTTATTAATAATTTTTTTATTGCATATGCACTAAAATGAAATGTAGCCCTTTAAAAAACAATGTATTATTTGACAAAAGAAATAAACTAGACATGATTGTACCCCATTCTGCCAATGAGAAATATTATGCTAATTATTCCAATACAGAAATATTGTCCATATTTATTAATAATTTTTATTACATATGCACTAAAATGAAATTTAGCCTTCTAAAAAACAGTCTATTATTTGACAAAAGAAGTAAACTACACATGATTGTACCCCAATCTGCCAATACAGTACTAAACCTTCCCACAGTTTGAATTTAACAGTTTTTTTAAGAAAATGTTTGTCTTAGAACAATAAATACCTCTTCATTTATGCACTATTTCAATCTAATCTGTGTTACATTTCATGCCAACTTCAGATGCTTAAATATTTCACTAATATTCAAGTGCATACAAAATTTCAGAATTATGTTTCGACTGAAAAATTAATGCCCGTGGAAATGATCTTAACAGAAAATATCCGTGACTCTCCTCTACAGGGGTATTTTAGTTGTTATATTTCGATGAAAGTTTATGTTTGATGCTTAGACCTAATAGACGGAAAAAAAAACTTAATTACAAGAAGCTAAATTCAATGGTTTTGATCTTCCTGGAAGAAATACCTAAATTCATCATTACAACGGATTTCTTAAACAGGATTTTACTACAACATAAAATATCCTTCATAAAAAAGTTGTCGTTTATTCAATGGGTAACTGTATTACCATGTGATATTATTGTTCATAATTGAACCTACAGTTTGAAGAAGGGAACAAGCGCCAATTTGTTTTTTCCGCAACGCACTGTTATTTACATATAGACTCCTTGTAAGCTGTAAAAGGCACTGGAATAGCGGGTGAATGTAAATAATTTTATATAAAATATTAGTGAAGAAAAAATAATAAATAAGAAAGTTCCTTTAAAGTTTTTTTTTTTTAATTTCCCACAAAAACACTTTTTAGATTCGTTCCCTTCTTCAAACTGCCGATTCAATTTAATCCCTGTTAGAGAAAACCAAGATTTCACCGAAATCTCTGCTAAAATATATACTTGAGTTTAACGTTATAAAGGAAAAAATAGTAAAGTTGATTTAAAAAAAAAACATTATCTCTAGAGTATTTCACCTACTTCTGAGCCCCAGGCTCCCCAGAAAGCAGTTTCTACAAATAATAACGCCATTTCCAACAAATATCCACCTTTATTTTCTCATTTTACAAAACGCAACTAACAAACAAGCGAGAGTGATGCCAAGTTCAAAGTTTTAAAATAAAAATAACAATACACCGCACGCCTGCATTGCTGCCAATCTTTTGAACCTAACAATCCCGATCTGCAAACGAGGGAAAAGTTTTTATAAACGCTAAATTTCATGCAATAATCTAATAAGAATCAGGAAAATATACTTTAACTTAACAAGTACCTCTTCGGGGCTTTAAAATAACTAGTAAGAGAAGATTAGACAGTATCTTCTCCAAGGAAGTACTGCGACAAATAACAGGCTTAACAACCTCTTACAACAGGCTTAATATACCTCTCTTACCCCCTATTTTAACCCCAATATGCCCAAAAGTGTCACCGAAATAATATGATTTAGCAGCGGAGATAATTTACGCTGAGTTTCAATTGTTTTGGCTAAAGGAAAGGACGATTTGCAAAGGACGATAGGGAAGAGTGGCCATCTACTGCTAGTTACTGAATTGAAATTTTGCACTCTGGGGCTAATAGAGCATTTTTTTGCTCAATTATATATAAAAGGTATATATTGAGTTCTTATAATTATTTTCTTGTTTTGAATTACATATTTATAAAGAAATAAATTTTCATGTTTTAAAATGGCGAAAAATGCGTATTGGCGAAGACTAATCATAACAAGATGTTTGCCAGAAGATAAAATTCGTTTAAAATAAAAATTTAATTTATTTCCTCTTTCTAATTTTGTCTGTGATGCTGGTGTATATGAAGATAATAATTTTATTTCTCTAAAATTTTCAATGAAAAATTTTCTTTTTCCAGATCTTTTTTGAATTCAAGACTCTTCCCATGTCCCAGAGGGCTTGTTGAAATACGAAATAAGAATTGTGTACTCCCCAACTTATGGCAGATCTATAGTAAGAGAGATTAACTGAAAGTTAACTGGAATCTGTTCAGAAAATCAAGAAATTAAGAATCCGTGAAGGACTTCCTTTTTTTTCGATTTCTCTAATTTTCTAAAACAAGTGAAAACAGAATCTTATGAAGCCCTAACTCATATGTTTAATGTGATTTACACCTAAATAAAAACGTCAATATGAAGAAATTCTTTATCCCCTATTTACTAGACAGAATTGTCATTGCATAGAAATATAATTTAGTAATAATTAGACCAGTGGTTCTTAACCTTTTTGAATACTCAGCATCCCCTTTAATCAGAAAATAAACACTCCCACCCCTTTGAAAAATGTTTCTATTTTTATTTCGGAAAAAGGCATTTATTGCAAGATAATTTATTTGTTGCATAAAAAAAAGTATAAATTTACAATACATACTATATTATTACTTATAAAACAATATCTACATTTTTAAGGGCTACGTTGTTGTTTGTTCATAATTATTCTTTTCAAACGACGCTCTTTTTTGGATAGAGCCACACGTAAATTATCAGATGCATTTGAGTGATTTGTCGCTTTTGTTTTGATGTGCAAAAGTGGTGAAAAACTCATTTCATGAAGGTAAGTGGTGGCAAATAGTAAAAGTGTCTCTAATGCTAATTTTGCCAATTCTGGATAAAATTCTGACTGCGTACAACAGAACCGTTCTAAGTCCAGTTTTTCAAATTACATTTCAATACGTGCATTAGCTCGTATTGCAATAAGATCGTCTTTTAATAAAGCGTTGTCGTCCATTGAATTCAGGTAAAACAAAAATGGATTGAATATCCATCTATTAATTTTACTTACATTTCCCGGTGAAAAATATCCATCAAAGGATTCACTCAATTGGTAGTATTCATTAAAAATTTAGAACCCTCTGTCGCACCCCTAGAAATGCTCTCTCATACCCCAAGGGGTGCCCGCACCCCCGGTTAAGAATTACTGATTTAGAAAATCACTTTTAATGTAACAGTTCGTTTGGGGGCAAGAATGAGGCGAATTAACGTTGATGGTAGAAAGACGGGAATATTTCATATTTTATTAAAGATTTTGGAAAAGAGTATATTATTTATCGAATATGGTCATCGGTAAAGTCAGAACAGTTTAAATAAGGTTTTATATTTCAAGAATTTTGGGTGGAGGAGGTGGAATTTGGAAAAAAATAAAATAGGTATGTTGAAATTATCTCTTTTTTTTCAGTTTTTATCATAGTCAGTAATTCTAACTACACCATGGCTATCTTAATTCTTTTTAAATTCAATAAAATACAAGTATAAAATATTTATCAAACTTGTGCACTTTATAAGTACTGACATTGAAAAATAATATAAGATAAAATCATGTAGCAAAATGAATCCCAAATTTCAAATGTTCAAAGAAGGCTATGGTATAATTTCGACGCATAAAAATACTGATTTGTATTCATTGCTTTATATTATATCAGTATATAATAATTATTTTCATACCTATATTGTTGTTTTTTTCTTTTAATAACATCCCTTGATAAATTTCCATTGGAGTAAAATATAACCCACAACAGTAAACTTCACTCTAACAAATGGCATGATAAACGATATTTATCAAATTTGTGCACATTCTAAGTTCTTACATTCAAAAACATATATATGATAAAATCATGTAGCAAAATGAATCCACAATTTCAAATGTTCAAAGTAGGCTACAGTCTAAATTCGACGCATAAAAATACCGATTTGTATCCATTGCCTTATATTATATCAGTATATAATTATTTTCATACCTATATTGTTGTTTTTTTTCTTTTAGAAACATCTCTTGATAAATTTCCATCGGAGTAAAATATAACCCACAACAGAAAACTTTACGCTCACAAATGGCATGATAAACGATTAAGGTTAGTTCATTTTTCACATCTGAAGTTTGTTTACGGAATAGAGCCCTGCATGTAGGGACACGGGGGAAATCAAAATATCGATATCCCGCGGTTGGTGGGAAAGCAATTAGCGACGCTTATCACAGACCACCCACAATGACCAGGCTCTGAATAGAAGAAAGTAGTGAGTGGAAATTTCCCGTCTTAAAAGGACGATAGATAGTTTGCATTAGGAATAATTTCTCTAGATAATTCGCATAACTATTCCGCATAGTTTAGTAAAGAACTCTCCAATAGAGAATTCGCACAGATTGCATCCTGTAGGAAAGGAGTTATTAAACACTGTAGTGGATATGGCGATATAATTTTGCATAAGAACTTTGGTCATTTGATCGTCATACATTCGTTTCTTGAGGTGGGTCTGAATGGAACTCTTTCATTTTTTTTCAGTGTTATAATATCCTTAGATGACAGATACGTTGATTACTGATAAAGGCGAGTAAAAAAGATGGTAATGAAGGTATCACATACAGTTTGATTTCAACGAATAATTCAGGCTGCATGTTTTATTTCATTTTAAATGCACAATGACCCCCGGAGTTTTTGTTGAGATTTGTTCCAAGGGCATGTTGGTTTTAACTAGATATTGTGTTCTCTGATGTTCTATTCACCAGCGAATTATTTTATATATTTTATGAGATAGTAGATGAAAGGACTGACTATGTTCCTTAGGAACATTTTTGGTAGCTTGGCTACCTGACTTCTTTGTTTAGCTTTGCTTAGCTTTGCTAAATCTTGTTTTGTGATTGTTTGCTTTACTTGCTCTTTTCTATTCTAAATCTGTTAATTTTGCTTGACAATTTAGCTGAATTTCTGTTTTGACTTAACTTATGCTGAGTAATTAAATGTTTATAATTTGTTGTTAAATTTATTTTAAATTAATCTCATATGCTTGTCGCCTTTTGGTTGTCTGTACTAGATGTACAGACTTTATTGTTTATTGCTATTTTGCTGGTATACGATTTAATATGATTGAGCTGTCATATTGTTTATGTCAGCCTATACAGGTGGTATAGGACGACTGTGAATTTGATCGCAATTGGATTTAATAAAGTTGGATAGGGATATAGATGGCAGGTGGTGGCGGCGCTATTGGAACAGCAATTGAGGATTGGAGGGTTTGTTTCGTTTGACCACGAGTGGACGGTATCTAGTGCCATTTGGACTGGAGGAACGAAGTACCCCACGGACACCGGGGGCGAGGAGTCCGGGTGTCCGGACCGGTGTATCTGAAGTCGAGGGAGGTTGACGTCGTGGCAACCACGAGTCAGCAGAGAATTTTGCCGTATAAGCTTTTTTAAGCTGTGGTCGGTTTTAATTACGAATTTGTATGAGATAGTAGACATTATTAATGTGGATAACACAAGGAAATACTATTTTAGAAATATAGTGCTTATAAAATCTGTTTAATTCTGGTTTCATTTATCTATGGACTAGGTTTTCCCATCGAAAGTTATCAAGAATTATTAGTCACTACAGCGACGAAGCTATGATTTTGTACTAATGTCTCCGCCTTTAAACAAATCCATTTCATTCTTCTCAAGTAGTAAGTTCAGAAGCATTAAAATTTTTAGAACTGCCTTTTAAACCATTAGTGATAGAATCTTGCATTTTAAGATCTTGGAGAATAAGGTATTCGGGATCGTCCTTATTTATTCATGTTTAAGTCTAACGAAAGGTAATATACCCAATCCATGTCAAAAGATTTCTATTTCCCCGTTTTTCCTTTCTTATTTACATCATAAACAAATTTTCTCTAGCTACCTGCTTAACTCTATCAGTACACAACAATCGGGACAATACTTAGCATGAATATTTACAACCGTTCGTGCAAAATCAGCCTTTAATCGCAGTTCCTGGTCTGTTTGCACTACGAGAAACAATTGTCACCATAACACCTCAAAACGTAGATGAAATTATTTTTTTCTCACTATAAGTTCTTCCTGAGAGCCAATTATATCTCCTTTGGGGAGGCCCATCAGCTTCGTTGGTTGATCGCTAAGTAAATAATAATTATCTGTAAAACTTGCCAGCCTGGAGCCCGAGGTAGCCCCTAGTGATACCGCGTCGAATTTAGCTGCAGAGGGTGCTCGGTTCGGTTCCCGACAAGCGCCATGAAATACCTCTTTGTCTGGGCCGGTTATGGGCATGTTAAATCCGTACACTGGGGAGTCCGTCTATGATGACAGAGACGGTAGTTCAGGGTACGTTCCTTTCAGATGTCACCCCTGGGGCGTGCTCGGTCAAAATTGAGATGGCGCCTAGCTAAGAGGGACTCGGACCCTTCTATTAGTATTTTAAACCGGACCCACACTCCTTAGCCCGCAAAGCCTATATGGACCTTCCGGAAAGGAGGCAAGAAGCATTCGCAACACACAACAACAACAACTTTCCAGTCTACTAACACATTGTAGCACGTTGTTATGTGATAAAAAATAAATAATTAAAATCAAAATTAATAGTTTTGTAAATAATATTAACTTAAAGAATAACGTACGAAATAACAGTTCATTGGCCACTAAAGAAATGCATTGTGGGTTTCTTTTATTTTAGTGCAATCTCTTGTAAAATATAAAATCATTTCAATAAATATGTTTAAATTTAAATTAACAAAAAGCCACAGTAAATGTTTACAACAAATAAGTAAATAAAGAAGATTTAGAATAAAATTTCCATTTTAAAATTTTGAGAACGAGATATTCGTAAAATGAAAATAATTCTTTATATTTTAAAAATATCTTATTTATTTTTTTAGCACATTTAAAAGGTATTATACATTAAAAGTAATGTTAAAAAATTCTCATAAATTTTAATTAAAGCACATTCTGTGAAATAATTCTGTTACCTAAAGAATTCCTTTGATTCGAATAAATAAATTGTTCAAAACAAATATGATGGATTAATTTAATGTTTTAAAATTTAAACGTAAAAATGCAATTACATTTTTCCGTAGATAAAAAAATAACAAATATTGTAATATAACATCTAGAAAAATACATTAATCCCCTGCATAATACAAAATGCAATGGAAAATACTTTTAATAAATTTCTTTTTTTAAACACGATTTTCTAAACAGACATAGTGTTAGAAGGAAAATATTTTAAATTTATCCATTGAAAAACTCTGTCAAAATTAAACATTTTTTAAACCTCCAATAAAATGTATAAATAATTCCTTTACGTCATACCGGTAAATTTATGCAAATATGACAGTAATTAAAAGTTTTTAGATTTATTATTAAAAGAGTAGTCTCATTTCCTCTTTTTATAAAAAAATGATAAATATTGTAATTTCACATGCGGAAAAAGGTATTAATTCTCTGTAGGTTTAAAAACTGTATTTCTTTTGCTCTATTCCGAAGTGAATTATATTACGCAGCAGCCGAAAGCAGAAAATTTCATTTCCTTTTCCGTATGAGAAAGTGCTAAAATTCAGAAGACTATATGAAAAGCAAAGTAGAATGGCCAAATTCTTAGTTATACGCTTCCGTTTCAATTTCGTGGAAGAGGCAGACAGAATGCAATTTTAGAATATACTGCTTCCTAACGGTAATATTTTGAACTGCATGGAGGAACAATAGTTGTGTTTTGTTTCAAAGAAACACACTTCTGCTCTACAGTATAAATGACATTGTTACTTCTTTTGTTGCGTTGCTAGAAATTGAAGTATTCCTCTTAGAAAATTTAAACTCATATTAAGATAAGTAGCCCTTCTTTCATTTTTATGTTTTTAGATATATATGTTTTATAAAATAAATTCTTTCAGTTAAAAAACATTCACTGAACATGTTTAGGTTGATGGATGTTTTGAATTTTTTTTAATTTCCTATTGTTTTATTTGTTTACATGCCTATTGTTCCTTATTAAATGTTTACATGTAATTAGCAACAGCATTGTTACATTATTGTTGCTTGTTATTGTTGGATTGGTTACATGTTTATTTGTTGTTTTGTTTGTTATATGTTTATATGTTTAGAAAAAAAATTCTTTCACTTAAAAAACAGTCACTGAAAATTTTTAGGTTGATGGATATTTTGAAATTTTTATAAAATTTCCTGTTGTTTTATTTGGTTACATGTATATTGTTGCTTATTAAAGGTTTACATGTAATAAGCAACAATATTGTTACATTGTTTATATTATTGATGCTTGCTCTTTTGGGATGTTTACATGTTTATTTGTTGTTTTATTTGTTATATGTTTATATGTTTTAGAAAAAAAAATTCTTTCAGTTAAAAAACAGTCCCTGAAAATGTTTAGGCTGATGGATTTTTTGAATTTTTTTTCCTGTTGTTTTATTTGTTTACACGTATATTGTTGATCGTTACATGTTTACATGTAATAAGCAACAATATTGTTACATTGTTTTCATTATTGTTGTTCATTATTGTTGGATTGTTTAGATGTTCATTCGTTGTTTTATTTTTTATATGTTTACAGGGTTTTATATTTGTTGAACTCGATATAAAAGTGTATTTATTTCTAATCAAAAGTAAATCTGAATATAAAGGAAATTGATTAATGTAAGGAAATCACGAGTTAAACATTTGGATTCAATGCAGGAATTCTAAAAGTTTAGTGACATATTGTTTTCGTACTTATGATTCCTCAATAAACTTTTGAATAAAATAGCGATAAAATACTACAAGGGAATAGAAATTCACCTAATACTCAAAATATTGTTATTTTTATGTTATGGGATATATATGTTTTAGTAAAAAAATTTTTTAGTTAAAAAGCATTCACTGATAATTTTTTGTTTTAAGGAATTATTTGATTTTTTTCCTGTTGTTTTATACGTTTACAAGGTGTTGCATATGTTGAACTTGATTTAAAAGTGCATTTATTTCTATTCAAAAATTAATCTGAATATAAATTAAAAGGATTAATGGAAGGAAATTATGAGTTAAATATTAAGATTCCATGTACGAATTCCAAAAGTTGTTTGACATGAAATTGTGTTCCGACTTATGATTCCTTGATAAAATTTTGAATAAAATTTTGAATAAAATAACAATAAATATATTATAATATACTATAAGTGAACACGAAAGAAATTCACCTAATAATCAAAATCTTCCCAATTTTATTATTTCAGATATATATATATATATATATATATATATATATATATATATATATGTGTGTGTGTGTGTGTGTGCGTGTGTGTGTGCGTGTGTGTGTGCGTGTGTGTGTGCGTGTGTGTGTGCGTGTGTGTGTGCGTGTGTGTGTGTGTGTGTGTGTGTGTGTTTGTTTTAGTAAAAATTTCTTTTAATAAAAAAACATTAATTGAAGATATTTTTCTTTATGGATATTCTGAATTTTAAAAAAATAAAAATACCGTTGTTTTATATGTTTACAGGGTTTTACAGATATTAAACACAATTTGAAAGTGTATTTATATCTAGTTAAAAGTAAATCTCAATATAAATTAAAATGATTAACTTAGGGAAATCTTCAGTTAAACATTAGCTTTAAGGTTCAATGCACGAATTCCAAAAGTTGTGTGACATTAAATTATTTTCCTACTTATGATTCCTAAAAAAAACAGCTGAAAAAATAACAATAAATGTGCTATAAGTGAATGCGAACGAAACTTACTTAACCTGTGTTTATTTTATAAAGATTCAGAGAGTTGCGACTGATAATAATTTCTGCAGACTCATTTTCCCGGAACGCAATGGGAGACTTGGCCATAAACCGTAATATACCCATAACCAGAATTTCATAGCCCCATTATGCTATTGATAATATAAAATACACATGTAAAATAGTTTATTTCATCTTATGTAGTTAAGGTTCTAAATCGGTTTTATCAACTTTTCTTGCGTAAATAACTATTTCCACTCATATGGATTAAACCTTTTATTATTGGGACCTAACAATTTATTAAGTTCAGGGTAACAGAAACCCGAGGATTAAAAAAAATCCTTGTTTCAATATTTGCTTGCCACTGCATGCGAATTTATGGTAGAACGTATAAGGAGTGCGTATAACACTGCGCTTAAATTCATTAATTTATCTCTATACGCTTTTCAAACAATGTCACTAAAATTAACAAATCTCGAAAAGAAAAAGTAATAGACAAAATTACTGCGATGTTTCATTGATAAAGGATTTTGTAATTTTAAATTATGAAAATACACCCGTCTTTATTTGAGTAAGACATTTCAACTTCCTTGATTAGAATTAAAAATGTATGACTTCCCTTCAATACTTCCGTTCCCCGAAATGCAACCATTTTTTTTAATGTGTGAAATTTCCAAATCATAAATTATTTTGGTTTATAATAAGGTTTTTATTATCTCTACAAGTCTGTTTATTTCCTTTTCATAATGATAAAAATTGTTATATTTCTTTAATTTTGTGAATTTTTTATATGTGCACTTCTTTTTATGATTAATATTCAGAATTTCTAATTGGCCTTTACTGGACAATTAGTTTCACTTGTAAGACCATTATTTCCCAACCCTCCTTTCAAAATTAATGTCCCCCTCTCACTCTGGGTATTACCTTGTTCTTCAGTAATATGTAATGATACTTCTGATGTGTATATAATTTCTAAAAGATATTTTTAAAGGAAGGACAATGAATTCAGTCCCTATAGAAGGGGTGTTTTCAAACTTTTATAACAGTGTACCGTATCAGTGAATTTATTAGATAACATGGGAGACATCTGCATATTCGTGACTATGTGGGCCGCACGTTAATTGAAAGAATTGCTAAAAGCATGTTTGGTGTGACTTTACCTTATGAATCAGAAAAAAAAAATACAACTCTTGTATTTCGCTAGTTTACACGTAAAGTTCTAGTTATGATACCCACGCCTAAATGGTCCTCCCATAATAAAGTAGCAAGCGAAACTGCGTAGGTCCTCATGGGCCAATATCAGATAAGAAGTAGTACTAACCATCAGAGGCAAGTGTTTGCCGCACTGAATTTTTTTTTTAAGTTACAACTCTAGTTTTGGGTTTCTATGTTCTCTTTTTGATCCCGGATATAAGGACTGACATATACAGAGGCTGTTCGCACATTTTTTAGACGATTTTGATAAGCTGTAACAAAAAAAACGTTAGCTGCAAAAGAAATAATTGCAATTGTACTATGTTTTTTAAAGTCAAAATTATCGTCTGCGGCTTGAAAGTTTTGTTTTTATTCAAAATGGCGTTTTTAACAAAGCAGTGGTTCGAAGGCTACATTTATGCTCTTTCCGAAGAGAAATATGCATACTCCATTATGCAAAAACGATGTAAGACTCATGGTTTTGTGATATCTAAAGCGTCGATAGGTAATATCGACAACAAGAAAGGAAAAAAACGTCAAATTGGAGCCTCAAGTGGGACAAAAATTCCAAACAAGTATCCAAGGAAAAAATGGACATCTTCGACTATTGCAAAGGTACGTTGTTTAATGTTAAAAGAAAATCCCCCTAGTCAAATGACAGTTGCAAAATCATTAAAATGCTCGGTATCCACTGTAAACAAAATGATAAACGTTGATTTAAATCTTAAGAAAGCGAAAAAACGCAATGTGCATAGTCTTCTTCCAAATCATATCGCTGAAAGCAGGACACGCTGCAGAATTCTATATGAAAACACTTATCCAAAGAAAAATGGAAAACAATTGTCACAATAGATGAATCATGAGTGTATTTAAATGATTGCAACAAAAAAAGAGCCATTTATTATCATAAAAGGGGAGAAAAAATGGTTCAAAGAATCGAAAGAAAGTTTTTCTAAGGGATTCATGATTGTTGCTGGTTTTTCTTATAATGGCAAGTTAAAAATAAATAGAGTGGAAAAAAATGTCAAGATTAACTCCAAATACTATCAGGAACATATTTTATCGCCAATTTTTCTGAATGAAATACCATCGCTTTACCCACAGTGCCATCAATCTCTGAGAGTCCATCAGGACAATGCTAGCAGTCACACATGAAAATCCACTGTAAATTTTCTAAAAGAAATGGAACAAAAAACTGGTATCAAGGCCCTTCACTGACCCTTCACATACCCTTCACTGACATCCCTACTAAATCTCCCGATGCATCACCTATGGATTTTTGTGCTTTCGGACTTTTAAAATCTGTATTATCCAAACGTCGTCCAAAAACCCTTACAGGACTCTGTAAAGCTGTTCAGGAGGAATGGATAGAATACCTCTTCTGACACTTCAAAAGGCATTATTATCCTGGAAAATGCGGTGTCGAAAGATAGTTCAGAATAAGGGATGTCAAATAGAACATTTAAAACACAAAAATTTTATGTAATTTAGTTTTGTGAATACAATATACATCGTCTAAAAAATGTGTGAACAGCCTCTGTATAACTAAAATGCATTAGTTATATAATTATAGCCTCAGAAATTTCATGAGCAATTCTGAATACTTTTATATAATCTAGTTTTCATCGTTGTCAGAAAATGAATAATCATATGCTTATTTTCTTAGAAAGCTATGATTTCTGCTTACTTACTTCTAATTAATATACTTTTTAAGTCCGAAAGATGACTGCAATCAAAAAGTTTTGTCTATACGAACTAAAGAGTCTCATTCATGAATTTGTAGCTGACGTTTAACACTAGAAAGACGGCTGCCGTCATTTTGACGGTTTCAGACATACTATTGAGCGCTATGTCTGTATTTATGTCCTCGGGCTTTTGAAATTTTATGACTTTTTTCTAATTTTACGAGAAATATGCATAGATATTTACAAAATTATATTCGATAGTAAAGAGGGGGAGATAATGTCTTGTATACCTACTGAGATAGAAAGCCGTCGATTTGACGGCAATATAGAAAACAGGCAGAAACCTTTAAAATAATACCGGAAAAATGTTAGTTACTTTTCGATTCTACCCCCTTTTGCAAATAACAGAAATATAGGCTGTTCGGAAATCTAATAATCTCGTAAATGTTGAAAAATAAGGACTGCACAAGCCATGCATCTATTTTTACGGATAAACCGTACCAGGTTGTCAGCTCGGCATACTTGCATAAAAATATATCTACATTTATACTAATTTATTATTTAATGGTATGAGATAGTTCAAAATTTAAAGTATTTAACCATTTTTTAAATTAAATATTTTAAATCATTTATTTTATTTTTAACTGTCAAAATGACAGCGCTTAGTCTTTATGGTAAGAAAAAATTCCCGTCTTTCTAGTGTTAAAGATACATCATATTCAATTTTTGGCTTTTGATTACTTCCAAAACGTGGCTAATTTAAAACGATAATACCAAGAACAGGCCAACATGACACTGCGTTTGTCGTGCATTCTATTTTGTTCAAGAATGCAGCATTTACGATCTCACTTCGGTTCGAACATTAATTACGGGGAGGCTAGGAATCTATTGATAATTATCCATAGATTCCTAGCCACTTTAGTGTACCGGGTAACGAAAGAGCTCATAATGTTACTAAAGGCAGTTGAAGGTTACCATAACCCATGTACTCTTTCCCTTATCTCAGTTAGGCAAAACATTCATGGAAGCAGTTGGCAATGTACATAAAATGCAGACCGCGGGAAAGACTTGAAGTGAAATGCTGTCTTGCCCTATCCATCATGACGTCACAAGACAGATTGGTGTTGAAAATCTTGTTCTTCTCTTTAAGATAAACAGTATTAGTCGCAAATTTTTCTAATAGTGCTCTCCTGCAATGGTCTGTCCGTGCGGGATTTCGGTACCTGCACTTTTTCCCGAAGTAAAAAAAAAAGAAAGAGAAAAAAATCGAGTATGTGGCATTCACGATTTTTAGCGGGATCTGATTTTAACGCAGATTGATTGGCGGGGAAAAAGGAGACAGACATTTACTTACTTACTTACACACACACACACACACATATATATATATATATATATATATATATGTAATATAATCATTACATCTCCTTCTTAAAATGCAACCTGAAAAGGAAAACTAGCTCAAATTTACATGGCTGGAGCTAGACTCAGCCTGAAAGGAATTAGAATTTTGAAGCAGTCGGGTCGAATCATTTTATTAGGAGCGATAGTAACATACGTCCTTTCATTTCAGATGCTCGGAGCGAAGTGTAATATCACCTTTCAACATTACGCGCTAGAAGCGAGGTACATGTGGCTGTTGTTTTGAAATGTCAGCGGAATTTCGGGCTGGCAATGCGAACTCATGCCTTTCTCGGGACGTATACACGTGTAGAAATGCAACGTTTGCTATTTTATGGGAAGTTCTGTTGCTATGGGTTTTTAAAGCGTTAAAGTAATGTTACTGGGGATTGGATTTAGGAAAGGGAATTTAACTGATAGAATGGAGGGCCTAATATTTAATTTATTACAAATCCCCCCCGAAAAAGGGAAAATCGTCACGTTGAAAGGTGACATTTTCACAAACAATATACAAATGAACTCTTATATAATAAAGTGAGTACAATTATAATCAAATATAATCAAAATTAACTACGTTATACAATTACATGTCTCTGAATGCAACATTGGTGGAAAGAAGTCACGATAAACAGCAGGGTGGGTGAGAATTAGAACACATCAAGGTTACAGAGTCAAGAGCTTTGTCCATAACCCATCATAAATTAACTTCACCGAAATAAAACCAAAGTTAAATCTCTTGAATCTTTACTATAATACTAAACTCACTCTTATGACTTCGTTGCACCATCACACAAAATATATGAAATTAAAGGAATATACAATGAAATCTATAATGAACATTCAAAATATATGGAATTAACATAGTATGCAATAAGTTTATAATTATTATACAATGTGCAATGAAATTCAAATAACTGAAATATTATTGGCTAATATAATCTAAATAACTTTTTAATTAAATCAAAGTTCTTCATTCAATAATGAGTCCTAAAATAACGTATAATTCTTGGAGTCCTTAAGCTCAGTTTAAATTCAAGTCATTATACATTGTTTATCAAATAAGTCCTTATTGTATGTGGTTTATATTCAGTGTTTACATTTTACACATGATTTCAAAACTTCCTCGTCTACATCAATTATACATCGATCTCCATTTTTCATATTCCTAATCTCGAATACTTACATAAATTTTAAAATAATTCACAATATATAATTCAGAAGATATTTCAATAAGTTCAAGTTCAAAACAACATTACTTTAGACAATATTATTACAAAATTGATTTCTTATATTATTCTGAAAGTTTCACTTCAATTACAGCATAGATTTAGATACCTGTCAAGTTTTTTAACAATACATAAGATCATAAATTAAACAATTCAAAACAACTTGTTATAAATCCTTAATTAAGTAAATGGGCATCATTTTCACATTAGGTAATTTTCAAAAACATTATGTGCTTTAACATCGTCACTAGTTTCAATTCAAAATATTCAAATTCTAAAATCATTGGTACCAATCATGACATCAGTGACAAACCTGGAGGTGAAATGGGCTATCCTCTGTGATGTCCAACGTGAAAGATTGTTAGTGATCACGAGGGTGCTGTGATGCAAAGACAGCAAGAGGCTCATCCCTCTGCGGGAGGAACTACCCCTTGTGCTGGCAAAAGGTTTCTCCGGTGTCAACAAAAATAACAACTCAGATCATCAACTTACTTGGCAAAATTAGGGGTAACCTGTGACATGTCATGTTAGCCCTAACATTGACAAAATTTTTCTTTAACTTAGCACATCAACATTTTCTTTTTAATAAATATTGTTTAAAAATAATTCAGATGGTAATTTGTGGAAGGCAAACTAGCATCAAAAATTCTCTAAATATGAATAACTACGAAATTTAGGTAGGCATCTAAATCCATCAAAATTAGGTTTTCTTCATCAACAGTCTGCGTCAACAGTCTTCATTGGGTTATCAAAATATCGTAGGATTATCGGAGTCATAGTCAGGTAGTTATTTGAGTCACAGTTGGGTAGTCTTAATCATCATAGATAGGGTTTTTTTTTTCTTAACACTATTAATTTTTACTTGGGATCTTGGGCGTTTTGGGGTTTACTGTTATTAAAATAGGAATTTTACTTTTTCTAGTTGCTAATCGAAAATTATCTGCAGGGTTGAAAGGTCTTAGTCTAGTACAGTGTACAATTTCCGAGGTTTTCTTAGTGAGGGAATTGGGTCTGTTAATTTCAAAATTTACTCTAGAAATTTGTTTCAAAATTTTATATGGACCAGAATAAGGGGGAGTAAGTTTAGGAGTATTTGGGTAACGAAACTCTTCGTACATTACTATATCACCTACCTTAAATTTAGATTCCTCAAAACGAGTGTCATATCTTTCTTTATTTACTTCATGATTTCTTATAGTTCTCTGTTTAGCAATCTTCCTAGCTTCTTCAATTGGTGGGTACATGTCTTGATCATCAAGTAAATTTTTGTAGGGTGGTTTTCCATGCATTAAATAAGAAGGGGGAAATTTTGTTACGGTATGGGGTGTGTCGTTATATTCATTCGTTATTTCACGTAATAATTTTGTCCAGGAGACTTTACCAGGGTGTGAATTTAATTTACATTTAAGCCTAGTAATCAGGGTCTGATTTACTCTTTCATTTTTTCCGTTTGTTTGTGGTCTATGCGAAGTAGTTAGCAATTGTGTAATATTATTGTTTCTCAAAAAATGCTTAAATTTGGAGGAAGTAAAAGCACTATTTCTATCACTTAAAATTTTCTTAGGTACTCGGTGTTGAAAAATTTGTGTTAAACAATTAATATAAGTATCTGTATTTTCATTTTTAGAAGCAAAGGTCCATATATACCTCGTGGCATGATCTATAACTATGTGTAAATATTTCTTTGTAGACTCATAATAATTTAAGCCACCAACAGTGTCTATGGCAAGAATTTCAAAGGGTTCACTGGTAGGGGGTAACATTTGTAAGAGACCAAATCTTTTTTGTCTAGACTTCTTATTTAGTTGACATACTTCACAATGTTTCACATAGTTACTCACATCTTTAGTTATTCCAATCCAATAATATTGAGGAGATATCAGATTTAACATTGCCGAAACTCCTAAATGTCCATAATTAACATGGGCTTTTTCTAATAATTTTAAACGTAAAGAGAAGGGTACAACAATTTTCATTAAACCTTGTTTTTTAATTGTCCATACATTATTAACTTTTTTAAACTTCTTACCGTTTACATTATCTAAATTTTGATGATGCTCGATTTCTTGCAATGTCAACAATGGGTTACGTTCACGTAAAATTACATGGTGAGAAATTGGGTTTCTAGTTAACATATCGGCTTCATAATTTGTAGAACCTTTTTTATATTTAATGTCAAAATCGTACATGGACAGTTTAAGTGACCATCGGAATAATCGTCCAGTTGGGTGTTTAATACTTTTTAACCAGACAAGTGCAGCATGATCCGTATGAACGGTAAAATGAGTCCCATGTAAATAACAATAATATTTATCAACAGCGTCAATAATTGACAAGCATTCCAGCTCGGTAATGGCATAATTTTGTTCATAGGTTCTAAGTTTTCGAGAATGATAGGCTATGGGATGCAAACTTCCATCAGGGTGTTGTTGTTTTAAAATTGCGCCTACCGCTTGTCCGGACGCATCCACGAAAATATGACATGGGTAATTTGGGTTATAAATAGATAAAACAGGTTTAGATATTAGAACGTCTTTTAAATCCTGAAAAGCTTTCTGGCAATCATCTGTCCATTCAAATTTAGTGTCTTTCTTCAATAATTTATTCAATGGTACTCTTAATTTAGCATAGTTGGGAATGAATTTATTATAAACATTTACGCTACCTAAAAATCTTTGTAAGTCTTTAACATTCCTGGGAGGTTGAAGTTTCTTAATAATTTCTATATTAGCGTTACTCGGGTGATAACATCCCTTTTCCACTTCATATCCCAAAAATTTTATTTTTGTTTGGGCAAATTGGCATTTTGAAAATTTCAATTTTATGTTTTCTTTTTCACAAATCGAGAAAATAGTTTTTAAATGCTCTAAGTGTTCTTCGAAAGAGTCTGAAAACATAATTATATCGTCAAAATAGTTGAGCGCAAATTTAATTTGGTATTTATTTAAAATTTGTCTGAGTGTTCTTTGGAATATGGCAGGAGCGTTTTTCCAGCCAAAAGGTAATCTTTTCCATTCATATAAGCCAAAGTTTGAGGTGAAAGCTAATTTTTCTGTATCTTTTTCATTTAGTTTAATATGCCAGTAGCCACTCGCGAGATCAAGGGTGGAGAAAATCTTAGCATTGGTTAGTTGATCTAAAACTGCGTCGATTCGGGGAATTGGTTCCGAGTCCGTTTTTGTAATACTATTTAGTTTTCGGTAATCGATACATATTCTGGATTTTGAATTTTCATCTTTCTTGTAAGCCAAAGTAATTGGGGAAGCATAGGGTGAATGAGATGTTTTTATTAAACCTGCAGCTAAAAGCTCGTCTATTTGCTTCTTAATTTCGGCATTATCTTTTGGCGACGCCCTGTATGGACGAAGGGAAATTGGTAGTTCAGAATTCAAAATTACTCTTTGTGGTTCAAGACGTATACATCCAACATCATATTTATTTTTCGCGAAAATATTATTATACTCATTCAATATTTTGTTCAATTGAACACTTTCATCATCAGTAACATTATTTTCATTTTCAATTTTATAAAAACGAGTATCACAATTTCTATTATATTTAGTATCAAGATTTATAGTATTATGAGAACAAGTATGTGGCACATTAGGATTATCATATGTTAAAAATATATAGCAATTATTAGTAACATTTTCCAAGGACAAAGTAGATGAAATATTATTTTTTCCTTGGTAAACACAAAAATTTTTAAAATTCAAATTAATTTTAAATAGATTAATAATTTCCGACGATAAAATTGCATACTTTAAATTTGTTTCAATAACATAAAAATTAACAAATCTGTTCAACTTACCGATTCGGCACTTTGTAGAAATTATTTTATCAGTTTTTATTCTACCTGAGAGGGTACTGACCTGTGAATTGTCCGATGGAAGAATTTTCACATAATATTTAATTTTATCATATACAGTTCGAGAAATAATGTTAATGGTGCTACCTGTATCTATCAGGCCGATAATTAGTTCAGTACCGATTTTTAGGTGTACGGTGAACATCCGTCATTGTCGCTGTTCTGTCACGTTGCTGTTATAGTTGTTTGCATGTTGTGGAGACTGGAACCGAGTCCTAGGACGTTCCTCTTCTCGAAAATTCTGGGGCCATCTATGCCATGGTCGCGGTTGTTGGTGCCGGAATCTAGGTGACTCGTGTTGTGGGAATATGTCATAGTCATCTCGCCGATCGAACGGTCTGCGAAAACGGGACTGTTGATTACGCATGTCTCTATTATGGTGATCTTTCCTCTTATCTTCGTAGCTGTTGATCATTTTCCTCGCAAGGGAAATCCACTCAGTAGTTGTACCAACGTTACTTATTAAAAATAAATCCCTGTATCTTGTCGGCAATCCGTCTGTGAGACCTTGAATTATAATTTCTTCTTCAAGTTTTAATGTTTTACCGATATTCATTTTCTTTTTGAAATAATCATTTATATTTTGACTTCCAGAAAGGCTCAACCTGCTGAAATCTTCGAATGAAAACTGTTTTTCTTCTGAGAAATAATCACTGATTTTTATTTTAACTTCATCCCACTTTTGTGATTCTATTAGGTTTTCGATGTAAAATTCCAAAGCCTCGTACGATAGAAAATCCGGAAATATTTGTAGTTTTTCTTCTTCCGTCAATTCAATAGTCTTTTTCTCGAAGAATTTCAACCAGTTATTAATTTTGACCATTCCACAAGGGTTAAATTTCGGAAGATTACTTAATTGATTTGGTGAAGATATAGCACTGTTTTCCAATAATTGTTTGTCGTAAACTCCAGAATTATCCCCTTGTTTTTCTTCAGGTTGGTCAGAGTCACGATGATCAGCCAATTTTTTATTTAAGTCTTTCGATGTCATTTTCCTTTGCTCGTTTCGAAAAGGGAAATCAAAACTAGGTCATTTCATTTTCAAGTGGCGAACTCCTATTGCGCTTCTATCAAGGTCGGTATTTCACGCGCACACACATAGTCCGAGGCAATGGATTCGAAGTCCGTTGAGGTTGATACGCACGTGAAGAATCGCTTTCGGCTCTATGTAATATAATCATTACATCTCCTTCTTAAAATGCAACCTGAAAAGGAAAACTAGCTCAAATTTACATGGCTGGAGCTAGACTCAGCCTGAAAGGAATTAGAATTTTGAAGCAGTCGGGTCGAATCATTTTATTAGGAGCGATAGTAACATACGTCCTTTCATTTCAGATGCTCGGAGCGAAGTGTAATATCACCTTTCAACATTACGCGCTAGAAGCGAGGTACATGTGGCTGTTGTTTTGAAATATCAGCGGAATTTCGGGCTGGCAATGCGAACTCATGCCTTTCTCGGGACGTATACACGTGTAGAAATGCAACGTTTGCTATTTTATGGGAAGTTCTGTTGCTATGGGTTTTTAAAGCGTTAAAGTAATGTTACTGGGGATTGGATTTAGGAAAGGGAATTTAACTGATAGAATGGAGGGCCTAATATTTAATTTATTACATATATATATATATATATATATATATATATATATATATATATATTATATATACATGATTTTAGGTCCTGCATTCTGTAATATACCTTTACGATCTGGTGTCATGAATAGCTACTCAAGAGATATTATCTTCCAAATATATCTAATGAACTCTAATAACATACTTAAAAATGTACCTAAAAAAAATTAGCCTAATAAAGATATGAGGGGATAGCATGGAAGAGATCATACGCGACGGTCATTACGAATTATCTCTGTTTCGACAATGATTATTTTACAAGGTTTATTTTTGGGAAAATAATTCTACGTGTGAAAAGATATTTTTTGCTGACTTTTATTGCTACTGGATACAAAAAAACTAAGCATTTTAAATATGTCCCTTTTTAGGTACGTTAATTATGATTGAGGTATAAGAAATACGTATTAACATAATGTTAGGATATACACATTAAATTAAGTCTTGGAATTACCTGCACCAAAGTAGATAGTAAATCATTACGAACATATTAAATAAAAATACTAGATATTACTATAAGCTTTGCTTCAATATCCTTGCAAATGCAGAAAATTTATATTTAAATCAAAATATATGCCACATTATAACGTTCGTAAAGCACAACAAAATTAAATTTTCATTAAATTAATTTTTCATTAAATTAATTTTATGCTTAAAATATTGTGTATTTATTTTCTTTAGTGCGGAAACGACCTGGACAGATTTATACATTCTATGTTCTTTAAAATATTGATTTAGCTCCCAGTTCTAAGATTAAAATCAAAAGGAATAACCAACGGAGCTTGTAAGTTACAATTTTCTAGCATATATATCTAACATGATTGTCTGACAGATATACATTATCTTTCTCGATTCTTCTTTTATCGCACATATTCGTATTTCAGTGATGTATTTGAAATCTAATTTGGGTTTTCTGCAGGCTGATACATTACTCTGCAATCAGATTCCGCTAGTTTAATTTGGTCTTAAATTAAAAAGAAAGTTTCTAAAGTCTCATTTATTACTTAAAATTACTCTTACGTTCTTTTAAATCAGAAATTGAAAACCAGATTTAAATATTTTATCAAGGATTAAATTTCAGTTATTGAATAAAGGGCCCTAGAATTTTCTGTTTTTTCCCTTTTACTTTCAGTTTATAGCTAAATAACATTTTCCTTGAATGGGGCCGTCATAAAATACTAAAATATTCAGTGAAAATATCAATTACCTTCCGAAATACCGCTGATAAGAAGGGCAATGAATTTTTTAAATTTTATATTACAAAATTATGTTACATTATGGTCTTATAAAACAAACACACGCACACACGTATATATATATATATATATCTGATTTTAGGTTGTGCATTATATTATGTATAATATTTCTTTACTATCTGGTGTCTTGAATAGCTTCCCCAAAAATATCACAGCCGGAATCGAAATATAATAAAAATTGTCAAGTAAATGAAATGTAAATTGAATTTAATACAATTTTTAAATGTCTGAAAAACATGTCAAGAGTACGTGTTCTCAGCCTTGCATATATTTGTCCGTTTAAAAGAATAAAATACACTAAAGAGGCGTTTTATCCGTATAAATTATAACTTCATGCTAAGTAAATTTATAAGTAATATGTTTTGAAATACTACAGATTATAAACCACGCCAAATGAAATAATATTCCCCCTGGCATGTAGCAGAATATTGCCCTTTAATAATTTGAAGTCAATGTCTATTTGCCTTCATTAGTCGCAAAATTAAATTATTCCTCATTTCCAGGCATCACCACTGTTTCCCAGCGGGACAATACGCTCGTTTCTCGAACACCTTATATTCGTCATGCCATTTAAATAAACAGGGTAAAAAAAACTTGGGACGACAGTTATTACAGATCCTTCTTTTTTGACACTACTTCCTTAAAATGAATACTGTCCATCACTTCTGGAAATACTTTAAAATCGCAGTGCAATCCGGAAGACAGCGGTGTTTTCCTAGTTGGTAAAAAAGTTCATGGTGTAGCCACGAATTTAGTTTCTTAAAACGTGTGGTGAATTTCGACAATCATAATGCCATTTAATGCATGTCACCACAGTGTTTAACGTAAGATTTTAATGCGATGTAACAATCTTCATTCTTTTTCGAATATTTAAAAAAGATGCGTTTAGGATTTTCAGTTCCTGTTTTGATGGACTTAGAATATAATGATGAACACAAGTGTAACTAAAGGTCTTCATGAAGAACGTTAAGAGAAAAGAGGGACAATGATTTTGAGAACGAAATTGAGAAGTCGAATTGATTTCGGAGACATAACAGCTACCGAAGTAATTTGATCGTTACGATAAAACCCAAGATAATACAGGAAAATGGCCGAAGAAGTAACTTCGAAGCAGCAGATTCTTCGTAAAAAGTTGAATATCTAAGACTTGCTATGTCATGATGCTCAAAAATAGTCTATAATGTTAGTTATTTTGAATAGTTGAATTGAAATAAATAAATTAATGCTTAAACATTCTGTCAGAGTAACAAGAAAAACGTCAATGAGAAAATGCATTCTCTAGAGTACATTGGTGGCTTTTTAATTGGTGACATCAAAGTTACAAAGAAAAGTGAAAATGTTTAGAAACATACGAAACTGGACATGTGCAATCCAGTTAGTTTTGGGTATTCCAGAGATGAATGCAGAAAACACGTATGTTGTACACTGCACTTTGAAAGACTTTCCCCCATTTAACAAATGTTATACATGTTTTAATTTTAAGTGCGTCATATTATCATGCACATTAAAGTATTTTCCTTTTTTTGTTGTTATGTATATCTTAAGTGTAATATAAGCATATTTTTTCACCTTTAATAGAGTTTTGTTTGGTATTGAGGACTCAGAGTTAAAGTGAACGAACTGCATTTATTGACCATTAAGTACTAATACTGCCATAATACAGTAAAAAGTTAAACTTTTCAATGCAATAATATCCCCAGTCCGTAGTATGAATTTTACGTTATTGAATCAGGAAATGCAAACAGTTGTCAACAACTCTCAACAAAAACAACCTAAAGATCTATTATCATTGAACTGACTCTCATGGACTTGGTTCGCTTTAACTCTGAGCCCTCTATAAATAATTAAAACAATAATGTGTGTGGTATTTTCAATGACTTTACACGACTGGTCCCCCAAATTAGTCCAAGTTACTGAGGTTTAATAACATGTTTTGACCTTTAACTCAATTTTACTACTGATTATATATGGCAGAACTCTGCAATTGAATAACAATAAATATCACCATTATTTTTGTCAGCAATCTGATACTAAATAGGATCATGTTAAAGATGGAATACAGTACTGTTTCTTACATTACTTGATCATCAAATGACATTCGCCGATCATACAAATTTGTGGTTAGAATTCAAATTTAGAAATGTTATACTTGGCAGACCATCGCGACTGTCAACATCAGACTATCGCGATTTCCGAATTGTCCGCTACAGATTGGAAAAACTTGGAGAATTAGTGACGACAACACATTCCCCTCAAGCGACGGGAATTCCCGAGGCCAAAAAATACGCGATTTTTGACATTCCGGGAATCATAAGGGCTCCACCACCTCCGCGATGTATGCGACCCCATAGCGCAGTAGACAGCGCAAAAGACATAGCGCTAAAGACTTCTTTAAAGTATTTTCTAAAACCTTTTTTTTGTATTATAATCCAACATACTGCTAAATGTATCCCGAAAACGAACATGGGGGGGGGGGGTATGTTTATATCGTCCGTGAAAGCGACGACGTCAGCGATTCAACCGAAATACCAGTTTATCGTTTTTTGTTTTGTTACTCAAGAGGAAAAAGGTGCGCCCGAGTCCTTTCCTCAGATGCCCAAACATGGGCCGTTGACATAATCTCCGAATTAAAATTACATTCATCTTAGGGGAAAAATTATAAAAGAAAAGTAAATTCACACATATTCTAGAAAGTAAGGACACTAGGTAACTAGTGGTAGCACGTCAGCTTTCGGCCCCCCAGGGTGCTCGGTTCGAACCATGACAAGCGCAATTAAATAACTTCCTGTCTAGGCACGTTAAATCCGTAGAACGTAATTTCATTCTATCAGGTTAGAGAGGATGGGAGAAGGTACGATTCGTAAATGTTGCCTCGACAGAGTGGTATTTAAAAAATTATCGTATCTTTTAGGAAAAAACAAATATGTGTATTGAAAATATGAATAATTTAGCAATTTTATTTATTCTATGGGATGGGATAAATCAACAACTTTTAGAAAATATTGCGATGTGTGCAACCATATGTAACTCTACTGAAATTTATTTTTGAAATTCTAAAAGGTAAAGCAAAGAAAGATTCTTATTAAACAATACTTCTGTGAGAAACAAAAACTCTTAGAAACGTTATAATTTTCAAAGGTTAACATTCAGCGATGTTTTTATATTTTTATTTTCAATGCGAATTTGAGTTTAAATGCATCTTTCATAATGTGTTGACGTAATGTGTTAAAGTTTCCTAATATGTGCTGCAGTAATATCTGATAAAAGTATCTCGCAGCATTCAAAGTAAAATACGTTTATTTCCAATAACTGCGTTTTGCTTCTAACGCAAACAGTTTTAAAAAATCAACAGATGAGTTTATAAGAATAAAATTCAGAATACCTACAAGAAAAAAATGCAATAAAAACGTAAACCAATAATATTAAGTTAGGACCAAACATATCTGAACACATTTACCTCTTGCCGTATGAATAGTGAAAAAAAAATGTTTACAAGCCAGGAGGACATAGCTAAAATGCCGCAGACGCATGTATGATGAAAGTACAAGGTTGAAAAACATGAATTCGTTCAAAAAACGTGATTGATGACTATATGAAGAAAGAAAAAAAGAATGGAAATTTATTTAGATTACCATCGAGGTCATTTGAAAGGCATTTTCCTATAGGTGCATCGTAACGATTATGTGCTACTGTATTCAACTTGTTTATTCAAAATGTGGTTATTTAATGATTTTAAACTAAAAATTTAATAACTTTACTTTAAATTCCGCTTCTTAAATTACAATATACTAAACTGAAACATAATGTTAATTTTTACATTATTCCTTTTGCGTGCTTTAATATAATTATGAAAAATTCTTAATTATAGATTTACTTTCAATAACGTTTTAACAATTTAGTTACCAGAAGAAAAATTAAAAGTCCTAATAATAAAATTATGTTTAGTATTTTTACACACTCAATGCAAAGATCGAAATTTATTATTGTCAAATTATTTATGTTTTTAATATTTTTGTATTCTTGTTCAGTTTCAGTAAGTATAAAATAATACTTACACGCATGTATATCTCCATATAAATAATGCATTTATACTAGCAAATTTTCTACATTTGTTTGTTAATAAATATAATTAACTTTCGTAGCACATATCGATGATTAAGTTTTTATGTATAAAAGATATTGAATATTTCACGCAGAAGAAAAATAAGCACACGATAAAATGTAAACTTTGCTTAAATAATTAAAAATATCATTATTTCCTCTTTTTGTTTTAATATTTTGTTGGGATATTCAATGCTCATTCCCCGTTTGTCGCCATAGGCTGCGATTGAGCTCAGCAGCAGCCAAGATTGGCGTACTTATGTCTGCACTTCGACTCTTGTCTCTCTGACGTGCGGATGTGTTTACAAGAGGGGCCTTTTCTGTAGGCGCCCCTCGTTTAAATTCTTTTACTTAACCCCTTAACAATAGCATAGTTTTCAAAAAAACGTTAATAAAAATGCTTATTTTTTTCCGGATGATTCTACTTACTTCTTGATCTGCCACATCTAGTTTAAAAAAGCCCATCCCCAATTGCATTATAAATAGTCTGGTGCTGCCACCTGGTATGTAAAATAAGAAATAAAAAAATTTCTGGGTAAATGAAATGGTTTATTTTAATCTGTTTGTTGCGTTACTTTTAAACACTCCAGCCTGGAAAAACCACGGGAACGAGAAATAGAAGTCGAAACCCCGTAATTTTAACGGGAGCGAGAAGGAAGAGGATAAGGTATATAGTTGCTGCTCTTAATAAATCTTGATATAACCACTCTGCTAGACACCTTTCCTAATAACCCAACAAGTTTAATTTTCCATTTTGGAATTAAGCATAATCTGACAAAGGAAGTTCCAAGTACATATAATTAAAAGTTTATAGTTTAATTTATTGCTGCGCTATAATTTGCAGCTCCCATTAAAATATTTTAGAACTTTCAGATATTTTTGAGTACTTGCCACACAATATCATCCCTGTCTGAATGAGTTTAAAATTTATCTCATCGGTAAGCAAATATTTAAATTATATTTAAAGCGGAGGTGCATCATATGTCTTTATCCCACTCAGAATGTGGAAATTTTAATACTGGCTGTCATTTCAAGATTTCTGGAAAGACAAACGGAAGATGACATGCCAAATTTCTGACATTCATTGTCGGCTTAGGCGGTATGAATGGCGTTTATAAGTGGAAAATACAAATAAATGAAAATAATACAGTAAAAGAAAAAGAAAATGAAATATAATGAAAGAAATAGGAGAGAAAATACCATTATATTTACACATATATACCTTTATCTTAACAACGCAGATATTCTCGCGAATACTAATATTTATAAGTCAATTAAACTAATTAATTTCTATGGCAAACATAGATGGTTTAATTTATACTTAGCTTTTTTAAATACAGTTTTAACCAAATAATATATATATATATATATATATATATATATATATATATATATATATATACCAGCGATTTCCTATTTTCGTCAATGTCCATAAAATTACTCCCATTCTAAAGGAAATATAGCAATGCATTTATTCACAAGACGAAGTCAATAATGAACAATGTCCATCATTATAATTAGTTCTATTTTGAATTTACAACAATGTAGTGCAGAAAACGCTTTTGAATGCACTCATTCTCAAATCAAAGAGAGCGTTGAGAGATTCCAGAGGATAGAAAACAGGACTCGTAGTACCAAAAGTCAGCTATTTGATTATATATAATTGTTCTCGTGATGAACCGAAAGGGTATATATATTGATAAAATTAACGACCATCTAACTTTCAAGGGCTTATTAGCAAGAACAGATGTGTAAATTGTGCTGTAAGAATCGATTCAGCATTAGCTACACAGATAAGTATTATCGCAAGTTCAGACAAGTGATCTTGATTTTATTTCAGTATCCCCAATATTCATTTATTAAACAATACTTATAAAAATAGATGTTTGGTTTAGGCTAATGTTTAATTACATATTCTCTTTTGGAATGCCGTAGTTTGGTATGTCTGTTTAACTGAGGATTATACCATCACTTAAGAACAAACCACCAATCGAAATGTCTGTTCCTGGGTATCAAGAGGATGAAAATGTACAAGGCTAGCTTTTTATCCAAATGAATGCACACTGATCTCTCAGAAATTAAAGGGGGGAAAAGTTTGTAAAGAGAGAACATCGTTGTTAACATGGCCTTCTATATTTAAATTAAAGATCTAGACCCTTACAAATATGGTCGTACCTTGGTACTCGTTAACTGGTTTCAGAAGGCATGACGAGTACCATAAATGACGGGTACCAAACGAGTTCTTCTCCTACGGAATAATATAAATTGAATTACTTCGTTCCTGTAAACCAGAAATTTCCCATTTTATTGGGCAATTTACACTCTTAGACAAAAAAAAAATAAAGACGCACCAGGAAGGAGTTATCCGAATGGGACGAAAATCGGTAGATGTGATGTGCATGTACAGAAAAGCAAATGATTACAATTTGAGAAAAATGTGATGATTTATTCAAGAAAAAGAGCTTCACAAAGTGAAAAAGTCAATAACGCGTTGGTCAATCTCTCGCCCTTATGCATGCAGCTATTTCGCATGGCTTTGATTGATACAGGTGGCAGATGTCCTCCTGCGGGATATGGTACCAAATTCTGTCCAATTGGCACGTTAGATCGTTAAATTTCCGAGCTGGTTGGAGGGACCTGCCCATGATGCTTCAAACGTGCTCAATGGGTGAGAGATCCGGCGAACTTGCTGTCCAAGGTAGCGTTGGGCAAGCACGAAGACAAACAGTAGAAATTTACGCCGTGTGCGGGCGGGCATTATCTTGCTGAAATGAAGCCCAAGATGGCGTGATATGAAATGTAGCATAACGGAGCGTAGAATATCATCGACATACTTCTGTGCTGTAAGGGTGCCGTGGATGACAACAAAAGGGGTCCTGGTATGAAATGAAATGGCACACCAGACCCTCACTCCTGGTTGTCGGCCCGTATGGCAGAAAACAGTCAGGTTGGTATTCTACCGCTGTCCGGGGCGTCTCCAGACACGTATTCGTTGGCCATCGGGGCCCAATTCAAAGCGGTACTCATCACTGAAGACAACTCTACTCCAGTCAGGGAAATTCCAGGTGAAATGTGCCCGACATCACTGCAAAAGAGCTTGTCGGTGTACAAAGGTTAATGGTAGTCAGCGCAAGGGGCCCTGTGAGCTCAGCCCCTTTCTCTGAGCCGCCTATGATGGTCCTTGGGGTCACTGAAGCACCATTTGGACGTACGATCGATAATAATGATGAATTTAAGGCTGTGTGTGCCGTTCTGTTGATTGCTGGGTCCTCATGTTCTGTCGTTTCTCTAGGTCGACCGCGTCCTTCTTGACGTTGTGTTCGGCCATGGTTCACCCATTCTTGCCAACATCGTCTAATAGTGGAGCGATTCGCTGATAGACCAACCGGCTTCTTTGAGCCCAACTACACGCCCTCTCTCAAATGCTGACATATGCGCATATTGTTCGCTTACCTGCATGCGAAGCATAGTTACTGAGTACACGGGATGTAATTACGAATTTATGACCTGGTATCTAAATTTCTCCTCTTTAATATCCTGTTAGTTGCGCAGTTAAGATTCGCTGCAGCATCACATGTTCATTCATTGGGCGCCAAACTTTAAAATTTTACATTTTCTGTCGAAACCTGTAGGCATATCAATGTGTGTCCAATTTGCATTACCCTTCTTGAGGCGTTATTTTTTTGTCTAACAGTGTATAAATTGATGGGGGGGGGGGGTTTATTACAATATTTTTAAGCGAGACTGACATAATTTATAACAATAGTGAGATAAAGTAAAATTAAATTTATCTTCACTCAACCTGTACTGAAATGAGTTGATGGCTAATGCTATAGTGGCTAAGTAGAGGAGGAGCGGGGTTATTGCTTGGAGAGTCCCCTTCCAAAAAAAATCCTTGCAGAGGGATTCTTCCTCTTTTCTTAAACCTATCAAGCGTCATTTCCTTCTGCCTACATTTGAAGTGAAACATTGTTTGATCATTAATTATGTCTACTTTTGCGCTTGCTAGAGCATAGTCAGGTTGATACTTTTGAACAAATTTCTCTAATTCAGCCTATTTCGGTCTCTCTTTTCATCTGGAGAGACAGAAGGATCCCGTCTGGTCTCATACATGTTTTAGCATTTGCGACGAGAAACCATGCAAACGTGGAGTACTTAAGCATTTTTTCCCGTCAAAATCCGACAAGTACTGGGCAAAATTCGTGTACCGGAGCAATTTTTTTCGCATTGAAATGCGTTGAGTATCGAAGCAGACGACTACCAAATTTTACGAGTACCGACGCATGACTGTATAAGAAAAGAGAACATCACAGAAAATTAACACTACGTTGTAAAACGTATCAGGTAGCTCTTTAACATCACCGAGCTGAACTCTCAAAGTATAAGGAGTATAATATTTTAAAAGTAAGTGGAAAAACAAGGGATTCTTATAGAATTATATAAAAGTTCTATATAGCAAAAACTGGGAGGACCATCTAGGAAATTTGAGCTTTCTAATAGGGGATGTTTTATATTAACACCATGAATATGAATTTATAAGGTAATATTGTTGAATATACATATTCAGTTATTGCACTTAACGTATTGTCCTCCAGTATGAATATAACATCCATCTAAAAGCCTTTATTCTCATAGATCTCCATTTATTCACATTTAGAAACGCAAATTAATAAATGCATGTACATGCAACTAAACAGGTAATATCTGCGTCATTAGCGACATCATTCTCATATAAATATTGACTATGCAGAGAACGCAATTCGCAGCTATTGACAACTTCATTCTAATAATATGTGCTGACATAATTCAAAGCAAACTTCTAAGTGTTTGTGTTATGGCTTGTTTCAAAATTAGCGTAATCTAATAGTAACATATATCAATTGTCCTGGGAAAAGTTAATTTATTCTTGTTTTAATTATTATTTGGGGTCTTCCAATAATTTTAAAAATGAAATAGAATAAAAATGAATTGGTACAAAAGTAAAACAATAAAATATACATATTTGACTCTTCTCTTGTTAATAAATTAAGTTCCTCGAGATTGTAATTCAATAATGGGAGAAGGTACTGGAAGTCTAATTTAGAAGACATTCAAAAAATCATCAAATTAAAAAGACTAATGAAGATAAAAAACCTCGTTCAACAATTAACCAATAGGTAACATTATGGTCTGATATAATTATCCTTTGAGTAAATATTTTAATATTGAATTCAAAGGCAATCTGATGCCCACTTGTTTTCCCACTTGAGGAAAAATTTGCTTTTACAGGTCTATTAAACTTATTATATATTGAATTGACAAGGAATAAGCCGATGGGTCTGACTTAAAATACCTCTTTTAATGACAATGCTTTGGTCACGCACGAGCTAAAAGATTAGTGAAGTTATTTTATTAGTCTCGATTGAAGTCAGTCCTGGAAGTTCAGTCAATGGAAGTCAGTAACTGGGAATTTTATCAGACATTGGAAAAGTTACAATATTATTGAAATTAAAAAAATGCCGATTAGCTTTCCAACGAGAGGAAAAAAATCAAGAAAACTCATCAAGAAAATGTATTTGAAAAGACTGACTCTTTAATTGAAATCAGAAAGAATACGTCCACCTATTCCTAACGAAACGATTCAGAGCATTCCTGAAAAACAATGGCATGAACCTCACGTGAGTCCAGTTCTATGCTCTGCCTTAGCAGGAACACGTGAACATTGTTCCGCATAACGATAACATTAATTACATGGGAGATTTGAAAGATGCAGGTAGCGTATCTTGTAAGAAACATTTCTCCCGGCCGTTTACAAGTTACTATACTGCACACAGTATTTAGAGTATAAGGTATAGCTGACTACAGTGTATATGGTGTGGGCAATATCATAAGTTCAATAAGCTTAAAACTTTGCCTCCGAGTGTTTAATAATGTTTAAAGTCAAATTTTTTAATCATCAAGTACTTTTTAATCAGAGCTTATATAATATACTCTCCCTAAATGGTTTGTGTTGAAAATACAATTTTTAACCGTTTTCTTCCTCATTGTCAGTTATGAAAATTTGGAGTTCAAAATTTGGAGATCTAATTTTTTTCTGAAAGACTTTAAACATATGAACTTTAATTATAAACATCAAACTAAAATGATTTGTTCAGAAATAAAATTAGCATATTTTATAGTAAAATTTATTCTATAAATAAATTTTTAACAAGCACGTAAAAAGGTATAAGCGAAATTCTTTATTATTTTATGTTTTAGATATTTAATCTTTTCACGAAATGAAACTAAAAGTAAGATTTTTTTTAAATGAATGCTGATTGATCATTTTTCAGATGGTGTGATATAAAACTTACCATTAAAATGCTTCTGTAGATATAATCATAATCAGCATTTTTTCCTCTTATTTAAAAATATTAGGCTAAAGATAAAAAATAGCATTTTGTTAACTGTGTAAATAATTAGATACCGTAATTATCTCTCATTATGAAGTACAATATAATTAAGATAAATAAATTTAATTATTTCCTTTCTTGCTAAAAACTTTTTGTATACCAGATTCAAACATAAATATTCTTTAGGTTTTCATTTATTTTCTCCTATTTTCTTTCCTTTTATCTTTAGACGCATGCTGAAATTTTGTGAATCATTTCTTTCAGGTAATGTTCATATTTTAACTCTTTTGTTTTAAGAAATATTAAAAATAATGTTATTTGCTTTTAACTAAATGTGAAACTATTAAAACAAAACACAAAAAAATAAAGCATCAGAAACACATTTAATGAAGGTTGTTTTTTTATTTCAAGAAAAGCGAACACATCGCAAGGAGAATATTTAAGATTCGATCACGTTTTTAACTTTGAAGAAGATTTTTTGGTTTTCACCGAACTGTTCCAATAAAGGTAGATAAATTTTCTTTTGTCTGGTCACTTGTAAAAATGAAGTATGGCTGCATTTATCCATAAATCAACTGCAATTATTTTAATGAATGTAGTGATTATGAGTAAATTCTGAAAGCTTTAATCATAAATCACCTGCGAAATTGCGGAGGAAATTATGAATGTTGGTTTTAAACTTAGATGTGGGAATAATAGTTTTTTTTCCCTATTTCTTTTCTTTAGAAGCATTAGATTGCTACGAAAGGTCTGGATTTTATATTAATTATTTTCTTTAATTACAACATGAATTGAATTATTTATTTTAGGTTTTAAATTCCATGAAATTTAATTATTATTTTAAGGGCGTAAAGCTGGATTTTGTTGTACTTCTTTTCATACCTGATAACCATTAAAAATTAATCTAAAATTGTTTTCTTTTGAGGACAATTTATTTAAAAATACAGGTATTTCTTCAACCTACGATGATTTACGACTGTGAAAACTCATTATAAGGTGTTACTATAGAAACTTATTGTAGTATATTTAGCTTGCCGAGCATTACAAGGGAACTGTTAAAGGAATCAAGTCCCCTGCATGAGTTTGCAATAATGTTTTTTTATATAATAAAGAAAATAATCATGCAATTAACTGCACTTAAAAAAATTACGTACACTTTGACCTTACGAATCGCAGTGGAGACCTGAAGTATATTTGAATCACTGAACTAAAATTCTAAAATTAATAGTTAGAATATCTTTTTTTCCTTCTGAAGACACCAAAGAACAACTTGATGAAGGAAATAGTGCATACAAACTTGTTAATGGTATTTATTTGGTATTGGATATTTCAGAAATTAACTAAACTATTTTTCCCCACAATTTCACAAATACTAAATAACATGCATTTCTTCAGTGATTTTCCCGTAACAAACTTTCAATTTTGCCACGGCAATTTCAGGTGCTATCTCAAGAAATTTGGATTATCGGACACTGATCTGTGCTCCTGCAGCGTGGGCGGAGTTCAAAATGTTGAACACTTGCTTTTTGACTGTTCCAAGCTTACTAAAGGGAGAAGGGATTTTATTGTGGGATTGGATTCCTGTAACATTAGGTTTCTTCCTCCGCTTCATGCTTTGATCGACCGCAAATTCACATTTTTCTCTTTCTGTAAATTTATTGCCTTTGCTGCTTCAGTTTTTAATTTGTCTTGTTTGAAATAATATGCTCTCACTAAGTTAATTAGTTTTTTTTTCTATTGTTTTTTTCATTATTTTAATTTATTGTTTCTACTTACTTCTGTAAGCCTTGTGCTGTACTTTGTGGTGCACAGGGACTGCCTTATTTATTAATAAAAAATATTTCTGGAAGATATATCATTTAGGCTATCCGGTTTGTTTCATCTATTAACATCCAGCTTTTTATTTTGCATATTTCCCTAAAACAATCAAAGCCATCTTTTAAATATTTGTCAGTTCATTCATATGTTTCATAATTGGTGTTTTATATTTCAACGGACGCACAAAGGTTTCAATGTCAGAAAAATTCTTGGTTCTATGACATACATTCTTTTTTTCAATAAATTTCAATCATGTTTAGCTTTGCTGTATAAACACTTTAATTAGGGACACGTAATTTTCGAATTTAGGAAGTAGATGCGAATAAATGCGAAATTTTCCGATATGAACGAATACACGCGAAAATTATTTTTTTACTACTTTTCGGCGAAAAACTCCGTGATAAACGGCTTTTTAAGTGAAATTAGGTACTAATAATGAAAATTTAATATAATTACTTAACTAAGACCATCCACGGTTTTAAAATGACATCTTACTCTCGAAATTTTCCTATTACTTATTGCTGAAGACTTAAGGCTGCTATGTACTAACCCCATTGGATTCGCTCACCTCAATGTTAGCCTATGGAGAAAATTTGTCCACGGATTGCCGACTTGGATATAAAGATTTTTTTTTAAAATTGTACTCTATCATAGAGAAACAAATTTTACATTTGTATACATTTTTCGTTTTTGTTTAAATGCAATTAATTTTTTAAAATTTGAATTATTCGGGGAAAAATATGGTATAGTTTATTTTAAACGCTCATAAATTCCTTCCGTGGATGATATTTATAAAATGAATCCTGTAGCGCTTTGCAGAAAATTTCAGGCTATCTGACAATACCAATTTTATTTGATTATCAGCATTTATGTAGCTGTAAATAGTTGACAAAAATATATTTTTAATAAAAAAATTGGGTGAAGCACTTAACCCCCCTATATAGAGAGAGCCATTACAATCCCTTAAAATGTCAATCCTAAGGGGGGTGGTATTCTCGAACTGTCAACTGGTCTCCTCCCACCAAGAGGAAAAGGGAAATACGATTTTTTTTCTTAGTACATAGCAGCCTTATGGAAGATAATGTGGAGACTACTACAATGCTTGCTTTTAACTAAGAATTTTGATACTTACCTAACCAAGTAACAAAAATTGTGATTTTTTTAATAAATGTGAAACATTTGTATATATATATATATATATATATATATATATATATATATATATATTCTCTCTCTCTTTATATATATATATATATATATATATATATATATATATATAATTTAATTTTTTTGCGAATGAATTCAAAATTTTATATTATGTAATATTTTTCTTAGTGAAATTTACAATACGTCTAACTATAATACGTGGATTTCGGGAGCTGCCTCTGTTATTTCATTATTATCATTTACCACTGTTACTATTATTTCAATAGCATACAAGAAGGGGAAAATAAGACGAATTTCTGTGAGCGAAAGTCCTCAGCAGATTCTTTATCGTTTTCAGAGTTGAAGTAACGATCTCCTCGTCGGGCTTGATGCACAGTCCCTCGACGCAAAATCAATATCTATTGAATGCACATTCAGCCCATTGTAGAGTCAAATTCATTGTCAGTTGAACCTGTGTGAGTCGGGGTAAACCACTGGTAATTGGATCTTTCTGACACCTGCCATCCACCAAATATAAAAATTTACGCATATTTATATTTTTCCAATTTTAATGGCAGGAAATAAGTATGTGGCATTTCTCTTTAACTTTAGAAAAGTCAACAAACCTTATTTAAGTTCTGAAGCTTTTCCGTGAAAAACCTTTTAACAGCGTTCTTGTCTCATAATGTGAAGTCCTTCCCTACCCCTCAACAAAAACTCTCAACTTACAATAACATTTGTTTCATAAAACTGTTTCATTGTTTAATAAGTGTTGTCGTGCTAATTTACTCGGTACTGTAAGCCATTGCCTTAAAGCTTTTGTTTTTGAATAGGAGAAATCTTTCTAGATCATGAATTCAGATTAGAGTATGAATTCATATTTGGGGAAATCTTTAAAAATTCTTCCAATGATGTATTATTTCTCATTATTTGAAATAACCTATCTCTAACTCTTACCTCAAAATTCTATTATATATTATCAATATTATCAATAATTGAGAAATACATCAGTGTCAGTTTCATTGATAAACACTGATAATCAATCAATGATTTTATTTTATTGGGTCTTGCAAATTATGAGAGAATACTAGCCATTTAGTCAAGGAATTATCAGGTTCAGTGGCCCTTTTAAACATTTGGTGTATATTAAAATTTTTTTGAACTCAACTGAAATACTTTCTTTAACAATATTTGCTTCATATGCAAGCACATGTTTCGCATAGAAACAAATTACCCTAAAATAATTCCTCCTTTAGAACATTTCGCTTCATACCAAAGAGTAAACTTAAATCCAAGTACCAAGAAATATTTATTACAACGCGGGCAAAAATAAACATATGTGGCAGATTTATTGAAATAACTTACACTAAAAATAGTTTCATTACCATGAGAAAGAATTTATCATTGTTAACTTTGAAATAATATTATCTGTTTTACTTTTAAGCATAAAGTGAGCCTAAGTTTAATATTTATGCTTGATATGAACGAACAGAATAAGTTGAATTTTCTGAGGAAAATATCTGCATTGTTTAATATTATACCAGAATAAATTGCAAAAGGGAAAACTTCGTAAATATTATTTTAGAAAGACGAAGAGAAAAATTTTAAAAACCACACACAATATTAATTTATATGCAATGTTTTACTAATATTAATATACACACACACACACACACATATATATATATATATATATATATATATATATATATATATATATATATATATATATATATATATATATATATATATATATATATATATATTTATATATATCTATATATATATATATATCTATATATATATATGCTGTCCGCCTATATGGTGCCCCCACAATAAAATGGGCAGTAACATTGCGGCGTAGTATAGGCGAATGCCTCACGACAAGTGCCTCCTCAGTAGAATATATATATATATATATATATATATATATATATATATATATATATATATATATATATGAAAGATTTGTTCTTGGTGTAAAAAAAAAGTTTATCGAAATAGTTTCAATTATATTTACGAATTGATATTTCTAAATCATACTTAAATGAATGAAAACATTATGGATTCAAATATCAAAAATCTGTAAAGGTATTAGGAAGAAAATTTTGACTATGTTTTTGATATTTTTTTATTGAATTACTGTTAAAATAAAATAAAAAAATGCAATATTCCTACTTGTTTGGCATGATAGCTTAGGATTTGGAGTTTGAAACGCTTAAGATATACCAAAGGTCCCAGACATGCAATCACAGCAATAAAACACACACATTTCAACAGAACTGATAGTTACGCTTTGATATACTCTTTAAGATAAACTCAAGATTCAGACATCTACGGATTTTAATATTTGCAGGATAGTGAATATAAACGCTGCAGACAATATTTGATTTACCAAATGATAACAGAGTATGTTGGGCAAGAGACTTCTATAACACATTAAACATTTTATATAATATATTTGTTGAAAAATATCGGCATAACTTCAAAAACGTGAAATTTTACATCTAAAAAATACTTTTTTCTTATTTGACTATATTACTTAATTATAATAAATTTTTAATACGTATTTTAGATTAAAATATTGTTAATAGGAAAAGTAAGTTCAATTAAAATTTTTCTAACTATTTTTCTGATGGAATTTAGTTACTTGGTTGCCACAGAATTCGATCAATGTCATGTAGATGCTCTTCAGGAAAGTTTATGGCATTTTAACACAGGAAGAGGTTGTTTCCTGACAACAATAGTTCCTTGATATTCACTATACATATACAGGTGGTTATTTAAATAATGGAGACACTAAGAAACATCATGAAAACCTTTATTAATACGGCGCAGGAGCACTTTTGTCATGTAATACCACCTGATTCACCTTCAAATTGGATTATACAAGTCATAAATAGTGATTAAGAATATATTTTACCATTTTTCAGGGAAAAATGACAAAAGTTCCTGTAGAGATGCAGTGGTAGATATCTATACCTTTATCTATCTGCTTATACAGATCACAGTGGCTGTATTATTTATAGTCGGGGGGATTGTACAGGGCAAAATATTTGACTTCTTTTTCATGCTCTTCAAACCAATACTTGATAGATTTAGCTGTATGTATAGGAGATTATCATACCGGAGAACGCTATCTCCTGCAAGAAACAACCTTTGCACCATAGGATGGACTAGTAGCTAAAAATTCGACATATTCCTTCTCATTCAATCTCCCTTTTAGGGATACAATAGGGCCTTGAGAAAACCATGAGATGCCATACCAAGCCCTGATGGATCTACACCCATGATCGATAGTTGAGATGAGACAACCAGAATCATACGCTTGTGTAGGTATTCTCCCGACATACGCACGTCGTGTTGCGAGGAAAAATGTGAAGAATGATTCATCGGACCAAATTCCTTTTTTCGACATATTACTCGACCAGGTTTAACTCTCGTGGCACCATTATGGACGATATTTTGT
>OU015496.1:62041942-62076942 GCA_907164885.2 Dolomedes plantarius | reverse complement strand
TCTGAATATTTTAACAAAACAATAGTCAACAGTACTGAAGATAAAAATTCAATGCACTAAAATAAATTTATAGACATTCAAATAAGTGAAAAAATTAAATATGCTACTGCTTATGAGAGTATAACAAATTAGTTCACTTGTATTTTTCAATTTAAAATTTATCAAAATCACGGCACGCTTGACATTTTCTCAGCTAAAATATCTCCGTTTCACGTAAGACAGAAGTTAATAACAATCATTTGTATTTAATGTGTCACACGCTCTGTATCTTAGGTAATTATTAATGCAAATCACCATAAATTCGAGAGCCATTCTGCAATTTTAGAGTCAATTTATGACAGCGTAGGAAAGATATTACGGAAATGCACTAAGTTCTCTCTACACTTGTAAAATGGTTTGGAAAGCAATATCTGAAATGAGTTTCTGCATGTATGGCAGAATCTATATCACAAAATGCTACGGATTTAACACTTTAGACAAGAAATTAGCTGCGAATTGGATACGTATTTGGCAATAACTGACAAGTGCTCTCTGAATTTTGAAATTTATGTCAGAATCATACTTTTAGTGAGCACTACATGGATGCCACTGATAAGTAAAATATCCACTTTTTGCAATCTGTGTGGTAAAGGGTGCCACAGACATTAAGTGAAGGCTATTTTTGCAAGTGTAAAAATTGATACTAAGCTCATGATGATATATATTGGTTAAAAGTATTCTAGCATGGTGCAAGTAGAACAAGTTCAATGGTGATATAAGTCTAATGCAGGGCTTCTTCAACTGAGGGTCACGACCATATATGGGGCAAAAACTTCATCAACTCTTTCGGAGGAGTGTCGATTCATCTTGAAATGTCTCTCTCCGCTAGGTTTTTCAACACTGGCTAGCAAAAATAATTGCGAGACACATTTTAATTTAAAATATTTAGTTAAAATAATATAACATTGTCTTCGCCTTCCGCCCCGTGGGCTTTGGATCTATCCGGGAGTAAAACGTGTTTGCAGCATGGGGTAAAGCCAGTCTTCCGCTTGAATTTGTGAAAATACTACTATATATTGCTGGTGTCATCATTTGTGTAAAAATGGATTTCTCTTATATCTGTATCTGTGTATTTCTTTCTGTACATTGTCTTCTCTCTCATCGTTTGTGCTACGAACTAGGGACCTTTGTACTACTCTTCATTTGTGATACGACCTGAGGTATCAGGGACAAAAACAACATCTAAAGTAAACCGTTCGTACATCTTTTGTCGTTGTGCATATTTTTCTGCCATCTACTCTGAACGGCCATCTTTATGCTGGCTTTTTTTCCATTCGGGTGGAGTGCTAAGTTCAGAAAATGATTACTTTTAATGATTAGACTGACTACTACATATCGTTTCCGGGATGAACAAAAGAGGAAAAAATTAATAATTAAAAATATGTAATTATTTATAATAGCAGATTGAAAAGAAGAATTAAATAAAAGTATAAATGAAAATAAGAATAAAATTAAATATAAAATGAAAAAAATTGTGCGTTCGGGGGACCCCCGTCAGAAACGAAGTTCCTTACGTTATTTTTTCAACTCTAAACGTGATTTAATATGTAGATTTCTATTGATTATTTTAGTGTATTTTTGTCACGCCAAAAAGCTCAACCCTATTTTATTCAACCAACTCCAACCAACTATCTCTCTCTCTCTCTCACTTTAATTTGTATATTTTATTTTTATTTTTTATCATTTTTTCAATGCAAAAATGTATAGTAAGGATTTAAATTAATAAATTTCATTAAATATTTTAGGAAAAATAGTCATTTATTAAAAATTAAATATAAAATAGTGAGTTATAAATGATATATAAAAAATTATAAATAAGAAAAAAATATTTTTAAATTTTATCATTATATTGTATCATGGTAATTATTGCCTTATGGTAATAAGATGCATATGTTTGAGATTCAATTTCATTATTTATTAAGTTACTTTTCTAAGTTTGCATTATTTACAACCTCTGCAGTTTCTATTTCTCAACTTTACATAATAAAATTGCAATAACGAGACAATATAAATTCCGTGTGAATTAAAACAATAACAAAAAAAAATTTAAATAATATTTACACGTGTTTAGAATTGAAGTTATACAGCTGACCGCGCACAATGCTTGCTGCTTGAATCTCGATACTCGCACGAACACACGCACATACAACCGTATATAATAGAAAGAGAGGGAAAGGTCACCTGGAGAGGAGTGGATCAAGACAGCTCGTTTGCTCTATATTTTTCGTGGTGTTTCTCTTGTTCAAATATGACAGATAGGGGCGTCATATCGTATTAAGAAATACAACTAGCTTCCATTAGAATCTTCTGTCATTTCTGTTTTTCTGATCATCGTTACGAGATTCGTTAGGAGAATTTAACCAAAAAAATCATTCAAAATAAAATTATGTCACAAGGTTCTGCTTATTTAATGGTATGTTATTAAGCAAAATATAGGTTGTAATTATGTATTTATTAATTTAAGAGATATTTCTATTGAAAAATGTATCAATTTTTTTAAAGAAAACCATGTTGTGTATACAAAATTTGGTATATTTTAGTAAAAAGAAGAGGTATTGGTAATCATTTGCTTCATAACACAGATAAGTGATTTACTAATATATTGTTGAAAAAAGGGGAAATATATTGGTTATATTTAGCTATAGAATGTTTGGCAATCCATAGTTTTGTTCCCAGTTTTAACTAAAAATATGTGTTTAATAAAAATTTCGCATTTTCAAAAAATGTGCCCAAAAGATAGGCACATACCTTAAAATCTCATTTATTACACACATGTTACGATTTTCTTTCAATGCCTTTTCAAACTGAAATGACGAGTGAAAACTTTGCCACAAAGGTAAAGTTTAGAATTAAAATTGCAACTAACTGTATTCATATTATCACCAAATAAAAAAAGATTGAAAAATATTAAGAATTAATAAATAAGGAGAAAACATTAAGTTAAGACTAAGTTCAGATTTTAAATATCAGAAAAGCCGGAGTTGAACATCCGCGAGTGCAGGAGGTGAAACAACGCACCAGTGAGGATCAAACTCACGGTGACAGGGTGGGAGCCAAAAGTGATCGCCACAAGCCAGCAATAGCAATCTGAGGAAGGTCGCCTGGAAGAGGCATAACGCTTTTTCCTTACGTGACGATTTCTGAAAGTTCACTCTACTGTAAGCCGCGTAAAAGAACTTCGTTCCAAAAATTGCAAAATAAAATTTAGTTGATAACATTCCGTACAGATAGTGCTCGCGCAACGATATTCCAGAATGTTCGATTTGTAGCAAAAGTTAAAACGGGGGGTAATGAGCATATTACGTTTAATCACATCATTCGGGAGACACTCTTAGATTTATTATAAGATTTTAATGTGCTCAGGGTTTCCAGGCCTCAGTTTTTCAATGGCTATATAGTTGTATTATTTTTTTTCTCTATTTCAAAAATATCTCAAAATCTCGGTTTTTGACATGAAAGTTCAAATTATAATAAAAAATAATATTTCATAATTTGCATAATTTATCTATCGGTAAGTAATTATATAAATTATTTATGTAATTATGTAAATTAATTAATATAAAATAATACAAATGGATATATCTCCTACAAAACTATCTACAAATATTAATATTTGTTAGGTGATATCAAATTTGGTTCCAATAAGTCAAAATATGAAATCTCATTATACTTTATCATCAATTTAACTATTTTATCTCACTCTTCTGAGTGCATAGAGTGATATTTTACAAACTAGGAAAATTTCAACAAATTCTCTAATATTTTAAACCGTAAATGATCGCAAGATGGCAAAATAAACAGATGTCATACATGGAGATCTAAAAAAGGACTGGCAAAAATGTAACAGAAGGGGTATGTTATACATAATAAGAAGCATGTATAGAAAAAATTTAAATAGATTCAGAAAAATAATTTGGAGGTGAATAATGAATTTTTTTAAAAATGGCAACTAAACAAAATAACTATTAACATGTATTAACTATTAACATATAAAGTTAACGTATTAATAACTGAATGTATCAAGTTAATATACAAATTAACTTCATTTAATTGCACTTCAAGTAATCTTATAAAATGTGATGCGTATTATATGATTATATTTTTAATGGTTTTTTATTAAAAAAAGGAGTGTTTTAAAAAGCTAAGTTTTTTATTACAATCTAGGATCTTTTTTATGCAGTTTGGTTTTATTACTTATTTTTATGGGAACTGTGGTTGTGATTCGCGATGCTATTAAAATCATTAACATCATTAAAAGCCGTAACATATATCTGTTTTAAAATCTTTGCAAAGACACTGACTCTCATCATTATATGCACACATAAAGTAATTCTCAAGAGGACGAAGTTTAAAAAGATTTTTGCGATCAAGTTTTTATAATTTTGACTGAGCAGAAAAACGACTTACCTGATTTTTTCACAATGATTTTTGGCTTGCAAATCTGCATTATTTGTCAGCTATTTTTGAAAAGCCCAATGGCAAAAACATGCCGCTTCAAAAGACATAGTGAAAAGATATTTCTGTATTACATAATATATTTATATCTCTGTATAAATGTTGTATTTTCATTTTAAAATTGAAAATTATCTTTCCAACGATATTATTTCAAAAGTTATAACTGATCATTTGAATTGCTTGGGGACTTGGAACTGAAAATACTTCCTTTCAAATTATGGATTATGAAACACTAATTTAGATTCAAAAACCATGCACCATCGAAATGTAAAATACCAGTGATTTGCCATTGAAGCCTCAACAAGAATTCTATGAGTTATCGAGTGACACAGGTTTATAAAAATAGTTAAATGGAATTTAGCTCGGGATTAGGGCAGAATTTCTAAAAATTCCAAAAATTTCGCTAAGCACACTCCTGCTATTTTGTGCAACGTATTTCTACAAAATGACGTTTTCATCATTGTTGAATGTGAAATCAAAATACCCATCAGTTTTGAAAACTGTTGAAGATTTCTTGCCTCCAGAAATATCAGATATTCCATCAAAATATTTTATGCAAAAACAAACACGGCCATCTTATTAGTATGCAAATCTGCATTTTTACCATGTTTTTATTAACTTGCTTTCTTGTTTGGCTGTGTGTTTGTGTGTTTGTCCAGTACAAAACTTGCAATCGATTTTTAACTTACTTCCAGACTAGCTAGACATTTGAAAGTTTTAGAATAGCTCAGAACACGATGACAATGCCATTTTTCATTACTTTTAGCCATCTTTAAGCATATTTTTACCATGTTTTTATCATTATCAGTTAATTTTGCTTTACAGACTGGTCCAGCCATCTGTAGACCGGGACGGGAACGAAAAGTTAAACGCAAGTTAACTTCCAATTAATTCATTTTTTTTTTAAGTTGATGGGATTTTTTAAAGTATTTTTTAATACATAGAATTGTCAAGTTCAACAGAAAATTTGAAAACATGGTATATAAAAAGTTCTTTTTATCTTGTAATTATTCTTAATTAATGGTAATAAGTGGTAAAATTGCAAGGATAAATAATTACAAGTAACACAAGTCCGTTGGTATATTGTTGAGCAACCGTATTTAGAATAGTTGGCCAACAGTGGGATTTGGACGTTGGGGTTATGTTGAAACAACTGTTAGGATTGCAGCTCACCCAACGAATGGATCCTACCTCTTTGAATCATTGGGAGAGCAGTTCAATTCTCATTTGTAATTGGGACAACATAATTTTATAATTGTTGGCAAAAAACACCTAATTGCAGTTGGGACGACATTGTTTTTAAATCGTTGGCCCAGCATAACCCTTTTGCAATTGGCCCTTATTTGTTTTTGGAAGTTCTGTGAATGGTGAGCATTCTTCAACGATGTAACGAAAATTTGCTTTTAGGCCAACAATATGGATTAATTGATTTTTTTTAAGTAAAATTTATTTAATTTTGTGACATGGAACTCGACTTTGTAAATATTTTCATTAATATACTGTTTTGTCTCTAAAAAAATATATTTTCTAATCTTATAGTCTCGATACAGCATTAATTTGGTTCCATGCACATGTATAAGTGTATCAATTTTAATTTGTAAATCCTAAATTGTATATGTGCTTAAATTCATGAATGTGGTTTTTCGTATCGGTTTTCCCGGGAAGAAAGGAATGTTCCTCACGGAGACAATTTAGCGTAACCTGTAAGAGTACGAATAGTACCCAAGGTCATGTGCACAGAAGGGAAATTTACTTGCCCCCCTCTGGGGCATTTAGGGGGGGGGACTTAGCTTCACCATAGCAACGGCCTAGCAACATCTTTTAACCAATGATAGCTGAAAGGTGTTAATTGTTCGAGAACATTTTCTGACCTCTTCTTTTCCGGTGCTGAAAATTTTTTAACGTTTATTGGGCAGTGGAAGGACAGGCAGCGACTGATAAAGACCTCTAGGTTGTCCGCTCTTCAGCGACGCGCGATTTCTTTTGTATGCTGATTTATCTGTTCTACTTTAGAAACGATTTTAGAGACAACGAGATATTATCTTCAGTCTCCAATGAGGGTGGTGATGAGTAATAATTGTGTTATATTTATCAGGCGAGAGCACAGAAATAATTTAATATGTGTAACTAGGATTTTATTTATTCTAATAATTTTTAATGTATGAAAATAATTAGTATGATGATTTCTGTGCATATATGTAATCAGTGATAAAATTAATGTTAAGTAATATGAAGAGAAATTAAATGTTAACATTACCTATTAAATTTGAGTTTGTTTCTTTTAGTTATTCTCAGACATATGTCAGAATGTGTTTTTCTCACATTAATAATTTTGTAAAAAAAAGCCACTATACGATTTTTTATTTATTACATTTTCTAATTCCACTTAATAAATTTATTATCAGTTAATGTTTCATTTGTGTATTTATTTTATGTGCCTACATATGTATTTAGCTGGTGTCAACTCGGGTGAAAAGGTGTGGCAGGTGAAAATTTTTAAGAAGCCTGGTATATTAATTCTCCAGCAGTTTGAACTGTCATTAGGGTGTTTTGTAATTGAATTATCCAATTGAGAGTTGAAAAAACGAAATGTATTTTAGAACAAAGCATTAAGAAGAAAGTAATCACAATAGGGAATTAATCGCACATGAAGTTATATATAAAGCTATTATTTATCCTTTAAGACGGCTTTTAAATGTCCCGAAAAGTGGCCCCAGAGATTTTAATAATTATACTCAAAAGTGGTTAAATAATTATATTGATCACATCTGAAATTATAGTTAAACTAGTATTTCCTAAGGCAATGTCCTTTAAATGTCGCGGAAAGTACCCCAAGAGAATTTAATAATTTAAACAGAAAGCGGTAGGTTATTAAGCTTAATATGAAATATAATTATAAAATGATTCAAAATTATAGAGGTGGAGCTTCGAAAAAAATTATATATATATATATATATATATATATATATATATATATATATATATATATATATATATATATATATATATATATATATATATATATGTATATATATATATTTTTTTTTTTATTCGGAGAAAAAACATACACAATTTGCAAACTAAAGTCTGTTGTACCCGTAAATATCCGCTTTAACACTTGTCTGGTAATTAAGGCACTGATATATACGAAAATGTACACGAATAATGTCATACATAGAGGGCTTGTAGCGGCCCTGTAGTACAGCGCGATGATTTTCGGTGCTGAGGGTGTTCGGATCAAATGCCGGCGTCATGGCATAAAAATGCCTCCGTTTGTGTCGTCCCTTCATACAATTGGATACTGGTCCACCTATATGGTGCCCCCAAAATGATGAGGCCAGTAAAATCGCGATGATTATTTGCGAATGTTTCAAGGGACAAGATCTCCGCATTGGAGAAAAAAGTCATATATAGTGCTATGATGTAACAGTCAGAAAATCATTCAACGTTATAGCGAAATCTCTGTTTAAACGGCACTCTATTCCTACTGCAAACGAAAATAGCTGCATCCATGTATAACCTCAGCGGAAGCAATATTTCAAACGCAAGATATTATGTTTTTAAACGATGAGATGCAAAGCAAGAATGAACCATTATTCAAAACACTGTAATTTTATTTTTCAAAATGGCAATTGACGGTATTGCGTAATTCTTCAGTCACAATCATAAATCAGAATATCAAAATCTCTGAAAAGTATCAGGAACATCACAGAGCCCTTACAAATTAATTATATTTCCATACAAACTTTTTAAATTCATGATCAACATTCTAAGCTTGTTTTTTTGGTTTAGGCCTTAATTGACTTTCGGGATTGTAACAAATGCACTAAAGATGTACACGGTGAGGCAGAATGGACTCCCCATTTCTAAAGGTCATTGGTAAGGTAGTGGTGGGAACAGTTCGGGTGGATTTTTTACCTTTGAGTAAGCACCATGAGTTGGTCCGTTGCAGATCGCGGTTTAGCTATTGCAGAGCTTTAAAAACAACGAATCTATAACCGCCACATAGAGGTCATTTTTCATGCGCTTCGGACTCTGTGCAAATGTTGCCGTTCCTAAACAAAACACAATTCTGCCGCAGGATTCTGGCAAGCAAGTGGGTCTGTATTACCAAGGAAACCAAGAGGACATCCTCGGAACATTAGAACACCTGAAAATGTGAAATGATTCCACTATTTGCAAGGGAGATGCCGCAGTTTCTCAAGAAATGATCAAGAGAGAAAACTTTACCCCACTGATTCGGTAGTACATCCCAAATAACGGGGAGCCACCTGAGTGATGTGATTTTCAAAACCTAGTGGTAAAAAGTTTCTAGATTATAATACATTTCGAAAATATAAAATGTTTTTCTTTAAACCGTACGGTTCATTTTTTATTACCCATTTAAATGTGGGAATCCATTACGCCGCACCTTGAATGAATTTTCCCAGGATGTTAAAAACATTTTCTACGGCAAATGTTATGCAAAACGGAAAAATTTATAAAAAATACTCTAAAACTGAATGTTCAAATCTCTTTGAAGTTTACTGCAATTAAAAATACAAGAAGCGTTATTTTGCTATTTGCCCGTCAGATAAAGCATATTTGTAATTCAAATCTTTTATTCAGTCAGTAAGTAAATTATGAATAATTATGGATAAAAAATTATATCAAAGATGTTACGTAAAGTAGTTAGGATTATGATTCAAGAATGATTTATAAAAATTTTCTTAATGTTGACTTTCAACTGTAAATGCAAATTTTCATTAGAGAAAGTGCTCGATTTCTTTTTATTTAAAAACTGAAGTTAAAATATTTTATCTAATGACATTGGTAAAAAAATGCTGAAAATAAATGTTTTTATTTCTGACTAAATATTTAGGGTATCGGTGGCCTACAGCCAAGTTACGCTTTAAGGAATATTTCATAAGGATGGTGTCTATAGCATTTTTCTAAATATATTTCACTAAATACGTATATTTAATTGATCTTCAAATATACTGCTGAAAAGGGATTTAATTATATATATATATATATATATATATATATATATATATATATATATATATATATATATATATATATATATATATATATATATATATATATGTATAATATGTATGTATATATATATATATATATATATATATATATATATATATATATATATGTAGACTGGAATTTGCCACCACACCTCCCCCCCCCCCGATCTGTGGAATGGAACTGGCCCTACAGACGTTAACTGAAGCGACCTCTTCCGACCGCTACGACTATAAATACTGCAGTCTGACTATAGGCAAGATATATGATGATATGAGGTGATGTGATGTGATATCTTGAGGCGACGTGTTAACATTTAGTTTCTGAAGACTTTCTAACTTTTTAATTCTTAATGTGTTTAATTATAATCCTGTGTATCTTTTAATTCTTAATGTTTGCGTTTCGTTATTAAATGTAATTAAATGTCAGCTGTGTTTTACTTCACTACTATCCACCAATGGCCATTCTGACAGCGGCCACAGAATCAGGAGTGGGATTCCGAGGAAGCGAGATTCGAAGCAAGAACTAAAGAACGACCTGTTTGTTTTCATCGTGGGATATCTTGTTGGTTCCGAGACGACGTTCTATTTTCAACGCGGTGAGTAAATGCAATTTTGTCTTAATCCTCTCAATACGTAGATGTACGACCCTGAAGAGGGCCTCTTTTATTTTCGTTTCCCTAGGCATTATTTATTTAATTACTTTTTATTAACTATTTTCATTTTATTCGAGCCATTAATTTATTTTTTCTTTTTTTCTTAATTACTTAAATTTTCCTCCTCCTTTAAGGATTAATCTCCTTATTTGTTCTGATTCTTAACTTAACACTTCCTTAACTTAAAATTTTAATTACTGAGCACACATACCTTGATGACAATTAACTTGCTTACTGAAGATAAAGTCCAAGTGGACCAAGGCACTTCCATTCATACCCCACAACCAGCTCGGAGGCAAGATATATGATGATATGAAGTGATGTGATGTGATATCTCGAGACGACGTGTTAACTTTTAGTTTCTGAATACGTTCTAACTTTATTTCTTAATGTGTTTAATTATAATCCTGTGTAACTTTTAATTCTTAATGTTTGCGTTTCGTTATTAAATGTAATTAAATATCAGCTGTGCTTTTCTTCACAACTATCCACCAACGGCCATTCTGACAGTGCCCACACACACACACACACACACACACACACACACACACACATATATATATATATATATATATATATATATATATATATATATATATATATATATATATATATATATATATATATATATATATATATATATATATATATATATATATATATATATACAGTGGTACCTCGACTTACGAGTTTTTCGAGATACGAGCATTCTCTCGGTAGATTTTTTGCTTCCAGTTACGAGCTAAAATTCAGGTTACGAGCAAGCTTCAGATATCCAACCGCTAGTTTGAGCAGCGAATGCCATGTTACGTGCTCATTAGATGAGAACACGAGAAGCATATAATATTTACAACTTTATGTACAATTATTATACAGCTGTATATATATTATTCTGAGACTACTATCCAGTCTTAAACCGAGATATTAACGCTCAACAATTGCCACCCGGGGCAGCTTGCTCTGCCCAAATTTGAGTCGCCCTCTGAAATTGAACAGCGCCCAACCTCTCTCGCAGAGAGATAGCTTTAATTCCCTCCCCAACACTGGAACTCCCCATGAGATCTAGGGGATGGGATGACCTTGGTCCTAGGATCGCAAGCTCTACCCCTTCTGCGGGTTCTGAGAAAATGTTCTTCGGATTCTCAGAGAGAAGAATCTGGATATTACAGCCACAGTGAACGATGAAACAATCGCCTAGCTTCCGTGTCTTACTCGTTCACTTTAAGACAGCAGCTGGTAATAAAAGCGAAAGTGAGGAAAGCGGGGAGAAAAGGTCGAAAATCAAGGAATAAGATTAAATTTTTCAGTTCAGCCTTTCTCCTCCTCTTCCATCGGCATCTTTAAGTCTGATCTCCGAGGTAAATGTTGTACATTACACTTAATATAACAAATTTATTGCAGTACATTCTATTGTATTGCATTTTATACAATGTTCATTGTTTATAAGCTCATTTTTCCTATTTAAAAACATGTAAACAAATTGCTGTGTTTTGGGGGAGCCCGGAACGAATTAATGGCTTTTCCATTCATTTCAATGGGGAAAATTGATTCGAGATACGAGTATTTCGAGTTACGAGCTGCATCATGGAACGAATTAAACTCGTAATCCGAGGTACCACTGTATTTATTTATAAGATTAAATTATATATATATATATATATATATATATATATATATATATATATATATATATATTTATATATATATATATATATATATATATATATATATATATATATATATATATATATTTATATATATATATATATATATATATATAGGTCAAATACACATTGAAATACACAGTCAGCATCATTATTATGATATGTAGTATAACTGTTATGTATTACTAAACGTTGAACATACGCAGTATATTAATCACCGATTTTGCCTTCCTCGAAGTATCCAAAATCTTTATAAAAAGAGCTAAGGAAACACGTGATGACTACTGTTGATATATTGATTTAAACCAAATGAGTGTGTTAGAGAAATATAGACGAAAAGATCTGAAGATGGCGGTCCACATTAATGGCAATGCGCCGCAGAGAAAGAATGCTTTTCTTGACATAACCATTCAGGTGAAGTACTAAGAATTTATTTCATATCATTCAAAAAGTCAGCGAAATGTAGCGCATTCATTTTTAGTAGAAACTATCAAGATAGAAATTTATATCACTTGCCAGCATAGAAAAATAAACTGATTTTTATTTCGATTGTATGTGATTTTACCCATGAAAAGGTTCTGTAAGTCTAAGGAACCGGACTAGAAATTCAGAACTTGGTTTCTGCTCTCAAATTTTTCCAAAACCTGGTACCAGGATATCACATGAACCTTAAAATGTTTTCCTTAAATATTAATGAAAAACTATATTTTTTATAATGTAAAAATTTTAGTTTATTGCATAAGTAAAAATAAATTTATTTTAATTTATATTAATTTAAGTTAATTTAAAGATATGGGCTTGAAAATCCGAAATTATCGTATTCCCTGTGAAGATTGTATGCATTTACTTTCATTTTCCCACTAAAATTAGAAGCTCGAAGACTAGATTGCATAATTTTAAATATATAAAAAATTCAATCTATTTTTTCTGTTAATTGCAATAAATATTATAAAAAATATTAAATTCTGCAATAAATATTAAATTCTTTGGAATATTATAAATAAATCAATAGAAGTCAAAGACACTGGATGGCATAGAATTAGACAGCAGGAGGGGATTCTCATCTGAGATGGCTAAGATGGATCTAGTCGAGGCTAACAAAGTTCATCCCTGAGAACAAAGATTCACAAGCCTATGTAGACGAAAATATGAATAATAAGGATGCTGCAGGGTTTTTAAACATACATTGTTTTCCTGAATAGTATTCCAAGTCCTTCGTTTTCCCCAGTTTTCTATGTCACATCCGTTTCTAATCACTCCTTTTCAATATTTTCCAAGTCAATTTTCAGGTCAACTAATTTTTGCTTCGTGATTGAGTTTCTCTGAAATTCAAACAAATGCTTTTCACCCATGTCTATCTAAGAAATCACCCATGTCTATCCAAGAAAACATTAGGAAGTTTAGTTCATCCAGTTTGATACTGTATGGAAAGTTAATGAGTTTTACTTTCTCTCAGTTCTCTGAATTTAGTAAAGCCTGTAACTAACTGCCCAATAGTTGACTCTATGATGTTTATAAACAGCTTTTGAAGATATTGGTGGTCTTTTCTGTCAACTTTTTGGAGATCATTTATGCACATCTTTAATGTGGGGAAGTATTGAATCTCTCATTATCTACATCACTCTTAAAAACTTTGTTTTATTTGAAATGCCTTTAAGTAACCAAACATAACATAAAGTGCCATACCACAGACCAGTATCTTAATATTCAATTCATTTAAATGTTCACAAACATCTGCAAAAATCATCAGTTTACAAACCCATGTGATGCCAAGCATTTCTTGGTAAGACACTTGTTGGTCATTCAAAAATAGATTAAAATTATCTAAGCATTCAACAAGTCTTTTCAGAACCAGACCTCGGCTATGCCAACGAACATTGTTTTACATTTTCAGTCCTTTATACACGAAATATACCTCATTCAGTAGAATTTGAAATTGTCTCTTATTTAAATCCGAAGCAGAAATGTAACTAAAACCTTGGTAACTGGTTTCATCAATTCCTGAAGTTCCTTTAGGCCAGCTTTTGCACATAAAGCCTCCTCATATAAGATGCAATGAAAACCTATCAGTGAATGACCAAAATTTTTTTGCAAACAGATTTACAAATCCTGCCTTCACACCAGTCATGCTGGGGACGCCAACTCTTGTGGCGGATACTACTTTTCAAATGTCCTTTTGTCGAGTAGATAATTCTTCCACAACTGCTTTACACATATCAGTCCCGGTACTACGCCCAGGCAGTGTTAGGAGGGCAACCATGTTTCAATTTGCACCTGACGGCTGTTGTGTCAGCCAACAGTTGCTAATTGAATAATTGGACTTTTTTCTGTGCCAGAAACAAGTCATCGGGGTGCCAAGGGTTGTCCACCCCTGATCTTGTAGTTAATAATATGTATGTGCTTAAGACTAAGGGTTCAAGATCTAGATAGTGGAAAATTTTGAAGAATGGTAAATCTGTTTATCTCCATTAAAATGCTGTATTTTAAACCAGCGATGTTTATTTTTCCAATGTATAAGCACTTGTCGTCAAACATTCGTCTATAATACGCGGCAATTTTGCTGCACATTTTATGGTGGGGGCACTATATAGGCGGACGGCATTACCCCCTATGAAGGGAAGACACGAACGGGGGCAATTTTCGTGGCGTGACGCTAGGATTCCATCCGAGCACCCTCAGTATCGAAAACCAGCGCGCTGTACCACTGGGCCGCCACAAGCCCAAACCAACCATGTAATAATTTCGAATACCCAATCCTACAACTGGTGGAACCAGGTTTTCCTTTCCAATAATTTACCCTGGGTTCTCGAAAACCCGGTTCTCAGGTAGCCGATTCTGCAATTTCTGCTTTAGTCGGAAATATGAATTTCACAGAAGAGAGAAAATAAATCTCGTTCAAAGCTCAGTTACCGGTTTTCGGGTTTGAATGTCCTCTGATTTTAGTAGCTTTTGTCAACATGTACACAAAAGTATAGGATTCTACGATAAGTAGTTATCTGTGTTGGTTCGATATAATCAAAATGTTATATTCAAAGTATAATAAAATTGTCAAAATAGAATCATAGCCAACACTATACATTTTTAAACCAAACTTTTAAAATGCAATTTTTACTTCATTTTTCAACTTATCGAGATGATTTTCTGTGAAATACTCCCGAGTCTTCTAAGAAACATGCGCCAAAAAGCTAGAAAAGGATTTTCCCGACTTAAGGTATTTGCATCACATTTGGTGAAAATCCATTAAATAGCCATGACAGAAAAACTAAGGATATCTAGAAATGCAATTATTTTTTTAGTTCAATAAAAGCTTTCAGTGTTGCTCCAGGAATACTGCGTGCTATGAAGTCAGAAATAAATTCCTTCTCTATTAATAGAGGGCTTAATTGTATCACGTTTATGCAATATTTATAATGAAGGGAATTTCTGTCTTTCCCCAATGGGAAACAGATACCTTTGTATCGTCCAATTAACTGCAGAAATATTGCCATATGTATTAAATGCAATAGTATCACACTAAAATATTAATAAACCCATCTCTTCGCATTTTATCAAAAACTTGTCAATTTATTATTGACACACATATATGAATACTCATATATATGTGTACACCGCACATATAATTCTCTCTTATCTTCGGCGATTCTCAAGAGACTTTATTACCAATGACTGACGTGGTTGGAAGTCTATTGAAGAGAAAGGCCCCAGGAGAATTTTAGGGGATTTGACGAGACAGTATATGATACCGTGAATCGCAACGGATAATATTTAAGATATAATTAATACTTGCTCGTCTCTGACAACTCTTAAAAAACATCAACAGAGATGCACTGCGGAGTTAGGTGTTTCTGTTTTAAATTTAATGTAAACAGTTTCTGTGTACATTATAGTACTTGAAAGTCTATGTACTGACTTTATATAATACCTGCTGTCACGTATGTACCCGAAACAGTGAATATGGCAAAAAGTAGAATATCTACCTTATCCTGGCTTGTACTAAAATTCAGTTTGGCGATAGAAAGTAAGTCCAGTAAAATATTTTTATATACACACAAATATCTTTATATATATACAAACAAACAAACAAGCAAACAAACACACACACACATACACACACACACACACACACACACACACACACACATATATATATATATATATATATATATATATATATATATATATATATATATATATATATATATATATATATATATATATATACTAGCATTATTGTAGATATATAGATACAAAGTTTTTCATGCATTCCATCAAAAAAATACTGGGCTGCATCCCCCGCTCTTCATGTTCATCTGGCTAGACAGAATGCGCTTAGCGCGTTTCTACTGAAATTATATACAAACAATAAGAAAGAAAGAAACTTTCAGACTGCGGACCTTCTTCTGATTATATGTCTGATTATATTGAGAATTAATAACACAGTGTTGCGTGATTCGCACGTTTGGATTGAATAAGTTTACTGTTTAATTATATTTGTTAGATACTGTTTAATTAGATTTACTTAGATTTGTTTGATCCACTGTTTAATGAGAAATAAGTTGTATAATTTACATTTGCCTTCATTTTTTATTTTTCCCTTAAAACGCATTTTTTTCCACATCACCCAAGAGAAGCACTTTTTTTCCTCATCACTCGAAATGTAAAGTGCAAGATACGTTATTCCCTTTATTTAATCAAAGGCGGGATTCCGCATGAAGCATAGGCTCAAATTTTCTTTCTTTCTTCTTGTATGTATATCATTTCAGTAGAGACACGCTAAGCGCATTCTGTCTGGCCAGATGAACATGAAGACCGGGGGGAGTGCAGCCCAGTATTTGTTCGATGGAATGCATGAAAAATTTTATATCTATATATCTACCCGGCCAACGCCAGGCAATAATGCTAGTATATAATGCTAGTATATTTAATAGCAATAATGCTAGTATATTTTTATAATTTAACAAGATTCAGCCACTAAAATATCTCTGGTGATACATTTTGAAATTTTGAAAACGCTTGTGTAAAAGAAAATGCACGAAAAGTTTTATCTTTCTGTATCAATTACGGATATTTCCAAATAGTTTAAATGTCAAATAATGAATCCATTGCGCAGCGCAGAATTACATTTCATATTAATATATGCACATATAAAAATATATAATCTGTAACTCATTACATTTCATAGTTCGATAATTATGAATAAATGATATCAAAGTAAACGTGAAAACTATTATTGGGAGGAACTGAAACAATTTAGAATCTGTCTCAGTAGCTCATTTTCATTCATTAAAATGATCACTTTATTTATTAACTTCAGTGAAATTTTCTGGTATTTAATGACACTAGCAGCAGCCATTGTTACCTATTTAGTCCACATCAGAATTGATCAGCCAATCTGTTTGTTCATAGACGCAAGGGAATAAATTGTTACATTTCATGCTAAAGTTATCTTGAATAATTAGATTTTTTGTCATTATGAACTCGCCCGTGATAATTATCAAGTCGATAAGCTTATTAAAGACGTACTTTTGTTCATTACTAGTTAAATAAAAATTTAAATAGAGGAATTAGAAGTTGTATTATCAAAGCATTACTCGCATAGGGTATACTTAACTACAAAAGAATTAAAACAGTATAATTTAATCTATAACTGTTTATAGAGAAATTTGGATGACTTTATATCAGACATTAGAGCCTGTTATGAAGGCACATAATTTTATAAATCTAAAAAATACTTCAAACTATTTTTATATTTTAATATTACAAAAGAAATATTTAAAAAAATTAATATAAATATATATTTTATTATTAAAATAATCAGTAATTTATTTTTGGTTAAATAAAAAGTCATTCGCTTTTCCATCTACCATATTTTATATAGGCAAGCAGAATGTTTTAATCGATAATCTCTAAAGTAATATGACCCTAAACACATTTCATGTCGAGCAAGCCCTTTTTATATTATGAACATGTAGATTTTACATTTTGAAACTCTATCGTTCGTAGACTAGTATTTGTTCCTGCTAGATAACGTAAGAAATTTCCTGTAGTTGCTGTGAGCAATCTGTGAGAGATAACGGAATATTAGAACTTAAATTATTCCTTTATTTATATTGTGCTTGTTTATTTTTATTTATTTTCCAAAGGTCAGTGATACGTTATTTTCTTATTTATTTCTATTTTTTATGGGAAGTAATGAAATTTTTGATTTTTTGCATTTACAATACTTTAAAGAACACGATTTGCAATTTCCCCCTGTTTTTTTCACTTTCTTTTATTTTGTCGATGTCTTTAACAAGAGCGCAGAATCGCAGCGTCTGAAAATTTTTACTGCCATCTGGCTCGATAATGATTCTGATAATGGGGAACTATAATTCATGCATCATGATAAAACTTTTGCAGTAGGAAAAAAAATGAGAAACTATCTCTAAATATTGCACGTGCAGTAAATCCTGTAACTAGCATAGTAGTCAATACGAAGGAAATGTTTCTTTATTTCCTAGTGAGAAATACTTAATTCAATGAAAATAGATCTTCTGTTTAGAATTATTTTGCCTCGAATCCCTAGAGTGAAGAATCTAACATTCTCTGGTTTAAATACTTTGTTTCTACCACCCTTCCCTCTCATAAAATCAGTGATAAAATGTTGCACTCACTGTTCTTCTTAATGTTCACCTTTGTATGGAAAGTTTTATAGATGTACTTCTGAGAAACTTTAGATAGTCAGTGAATGAAGGTCATAGTTTGATAACGGAACAGTATGGGGACTTGTGTCGTATAATCATTAGTAAAGGGAAAATACATGCATTGATAATATATATCAGACACTGCTTTCTGTATTCAAATTGCAATCAAGTAATTTATTACCGGAATAAAATAAAATTTATCGTATAATTTTTCTGTTTTGTATTGTGATATTTTTCTATCCAAATAAGAATTCTTGTAAAATATACAATTAATTTAAATCAATATCTGAAAGCCAAAATTCAAAATGAAAATATTCACCAATACTTCATAAACAGTGGTAATTGTAGAATACTACGGTGAAGAACAGACATGTATCATTCTTGTTTGCCTTTCGTGTTCCTAATGCTTCTTTTTTAAAAAGGCTGACCTAAATGAAAGCGAGACTTTAGTATTAATGTCAATGGTTAAATAATCAAAAAGTTTGCGTTTGCTCTGGTAGATGACCTTGTATGTCACTTGTTTTGTATTGTGATATTTTTCTATCCAAACGAGAATTCTTGTAAAATATACAGTTAATTCAAATCAATATCTGAAAGTCAAAATTAAAAATGAAAATATGCACCAATACTACATAATAGTTCTAATTGTAGAATACTACGGTGAATAACAGACATGTATCATTCTAGTTTGCCTTTCGTGTTCCTAACGCTTCTTTTTTAAAAAGGGGACCTAAATGAAAGTGAGACTTTAGTACTTAGCGGCAATGGTTATATACTTAACATATATGCGTTTGCTCTGGTAAATGACCTTGTATATCACTAAGCAAAGCTGTTACAGCAAAGCATCGTATAGCCTGACCTATCGCTCTGCGGTTACCACATACCTGGGAAAAGGACGTGAAGAAAAACTGGTTCACTAGCAATGCAAAGTTCTGGGACGCCGTTCAAGACTAGCTACGCAGTCAACCGCGACCATTTACAGCTCAGAGTATTTAAAATCTAGTCAACCGCTGAGACACTTGCTTAAACCTACAAGGCGACAATGTTCAGCAGATATGTAGCTTATGTACCACCATTACGTCCTACATCTTCACATATTCTATACAATAAAACGTAGCAGAAAAAACCAAAAGTCTAACTTTCATTTCGGCAACCTTAATATTTTCAAATGATACGGAAGCCTTGATATAATTCCTAAAAAAAGCTTTAATAAGATGAAGTATCTATTTCCACTTTTTCATTTGAATATTTAAATAAAATTAATCATAAATTACGAATCCAATATTTTAATGATCATTATATGTATATTTTACTTTAACAACTTTTCCGGAACCGAAAATTCAAGATTGCACCTTGCCCTAGGGGATTGTATACATGATCTAGTAGTGCAAAGCTTTTTAGACATACAGCAAATTTACCTGTTATAGACTTCTTTGATTGTTGTGAAAGATACTACTGTACGATAAACCCCATTGTTACATATTTGTAGATAAATGTGCTTGTTGTTGCTAATTCAGAGGCACATGTCCGAAGACATTCGCTATAAATTTCCGGGACATTCTTCGATTTCTCTCAATGGGGGCACCGTATAGGTAAACAAACACCAACAATGCTACAACTATAATTTGGAACGTGCACCCCCAGGGCCGAGATCTGGATAGTTCGTACTTTCCCCCTCTCCCTGACAACATGGGAGGATTTATAGGAGGGAAAAATATAAATAACCCGTTCGTTGCAGTTTTTTTAATTAATGTAAATATAGTTAGAAACATATATTATATAAATATAGCATAAAATCTTCAGATAAAATTCTTTTCAGACACACTAATGCAGTTTTCAAAATTAATAACTTTTATTAAAATGATATAACTCGAGGATTCCCGAAATTTCTATGAATGCAGATATAGTGTAAAGATAAAAATATCGACATGGGTATGATTATATATATATTGTTTAGTATAAAACATGTCACATTTAATCTACATTACTAATTTAATTATTACGAGTATTTTTCAATATATGTCTAATGTAGTATATAAAATTATCAAATATATTTTTTCTTAGCATTAATTCATTACTTACACTTAATGATCAAGATAGGGTGTCACTGTTATATACGCTTAAAGCCTTCCAAATCTGTTTTATTTTCTTCCACTTTTTCAACGAGGTTTCAAGAGATTAATTATTAAGAAACCTACCAAATTTTCTGGTAATTATGGCATCCATTAATATAATTACAGAAGATTTATGGCCAAAATATTTTTTTTTTCTTCGTAGACGTAAAATAATGTTCGTTGTTTTTACATATAATTTCTTTTTACAAATTATCGAGGTGAGAAAGCATTGCAATTTATTTCCCACTTGGTAAATTTACTGAAAGTAAATTTCATAATTGTTTAAAATATAATTGTATAGTATGCGATTATAGCGCATTTTAGATCACACAAAAAGAAACTGTTGCATAAGTGATGGTTTAGGTTGTTTCTACACTGAATAAATCAAAGCATAAAATAATACACATATATGACGTGACATTTTAAAAGAATGTGAATCAAATTAAGCAGGTGAAATAGCTGAACAGATGGTGGACAAAATAATACGAACACCTGTGAAATAATGGAAAATCTTTATTAATAGGGGGTTGGACCACCTTTTGACTGAAGTACAGATTTAATGCGACGTGGGATAGATGCATAAAGGTCATGGACAATATTTAAAGGAATATTAAGCCATTCCTCCTGCAGAGCGGTCTCTAATTCCGAAAGTCCGGATGGAGGTGTAAATCGGGAACGAAGTTTGGACTCCAGATATTGCCATAAATGTTCAATAATATTCAAGTCCGGAGACTGAGGGGGCCAGGCGAGATGTTCAACTGCATCGTCATGCTCTTAAACCATTCTTGAACACACCTAGCAGTGTGGATAGGGGCGTTGTCGTCTTGAAAAATCGGTCGCTCTCCAAGGAGTACAGTCTGGACAAAAGGATGAACATGATCCCCTAGAACGCTTAGATAGTGATTGGATTTGATCCTCCCGTGCAGAATAACAAGTGACCCAAGACCGCGCCAAGATATCGCACCCCATATCCTAATGGAGCGACTCCCATGCTTCACAGTCGGAAAGAGGCATTCAGGATGAAACGCTTCTTTGGGCGTTCTTCAGACATAAACGCGTCAAGTCGTCTGAAATAGGGTGAATGACGATTCATCTGACCGTATTACCTGTTGCCACTGCTGTGGGGACCAGCCTTTGTGATCGTCGCTTGAAAGCATTAGTTGCTGTCACCAAAGGTTTACGAATTGCTACTCTGCCATAAATGTTCGCAGCATGAAGTTCCCTTTTGACAGTTTTTGTTGAAACGGGGTCCTGGAGATAACTGTTCATTTCGGATGTTATCTCGGATAACGATTGCTTGTGCTTTCGGGCTACTATGCGCTTCAAGACCCGTCTATCCCTATCAGCAAGCTTGGACTTTCGGCCACTGTTGTGCTTTGAAAGCGTCGTCTTACCCTCTTTCGTATACGCTGTCATAATGGCTGATACCGTACTCCTTGCAAACCCCAAAAGGTTTGCTGTTTCCGTAACCGATGCTCCACTTAAACGCGCTCCAACTATCATTCCTCTTTGGAACTCTGACAGGTCTGACATTTCAACTTTTCACAGACAGTTCGATAGAAGCATTCAACGTAGGTGACTGCTGTTGAGAGACTGATACCTTCCTCTTCACGCTCACTTGGTGGCAGACTTCTGTTGCAGGTGGCGTGGCTGTACTGCAAATGTGAAATACGTCATACTTTTTCACAGGTGTTCGTATTTTGTACTCCATGTGTACATATATATATATATATATATATATATATATATATATATATATATATATATATATATATATATATACCATATTCCTTCGAATCTAAGCAACCATCGATTCTAAGCCGCACCCCAACTTCTCAACACGCTTTTGTGAAAAAATGCCACCTTCGATTCTAAGCCGCACTCCAAATTCTTAACACGTTTTTGTGAAAAAATAAAAAAAAAATAGTGTAAAAGGTATACCGATATTCGATATTTACGAAATTTTTTTAAATGAGAACTAATAAGAAGTGAAAAATTAATTTAGTTTACCAGTCTTAAAAACTTTTAAATACGTACATGAACCTGTAATTGCTCTAATCGTCAGTATCATGTTCCGAAAATGATTCGTCACTTCCACTGTAAGAGCTGACTTTCGAACTGGTGCGGGCGTCGCCATTTTCCCACACGATGTCGTCTTCCGTGCTATCCAATGCATTTGTTATACACAATTTTTTAAAAGAAAGTATAATAGTTTCATTGGAAATTTTTTCTAGGCAATAGATAACCATTCTGCAATTTTCGAAGTACTTGCCTTCTTGATTTTCCCAGAAGCAGTTAAAGGGTGGTTTTCGAAATGCAACCAGTTTTCGTACTGTCTTTTTACGTAGTCCTAAAATGGCTTGTTAATGCTTTACATTTTTCGATTTGAAAGGAGTGAAAACTCAAATTGCCCATCCAACTAATTTTTTCGCCTTCGAATCTAAGCCGCACCCGATTTTCAGCAGCATTAACATTGGAAAAAAAGTGCGGCTTAGATTCGAAGCAATACGGTATATATATATATATATATATATATATATATATATATATATATATATATATATATATATATATATATATATATATATATATATATCAGTTCAATTATTAGACTTTCAATTTTTAAAATTATATTCCATTGTTACCCACCATTTCTCTTACATTAGCTTATTTTCTGAAGCTTATGATATTTGGAATCTTTCATCAAAATACGCCTAAAAAAGTGTTCTTTTATAAGATTAAATACAGCTTAAACACATAATCTCGATTCTGTATACACTGTAAAAATAGACTGCTCTTTTTCGCAATTTACCAAAATAGAAATATAACTGTATTCACTGAAATAGGTAGATTCTTTAACCTCAAGTAGCTTTTGGATTTATAGTGTACAGATATTTTTTCGTATAGTGATAAAGAAATTCGATATAAAACTAATGGAATTTATGTAAGTTTTCAAAAAGCCCAGAAATTTAATATAATTTGTGTAAAGAAGAATAAAGAATAATTTTATGGACATGTTATTTCGTCTAATATGGTTAATATGTTATAATCACAGTATTTGCATGACTTAACCCTTTCCTAGTTAATAATCTCCACCGTTTGCACGGTACAGATTTTTTTCCAGATTTTTTAACCTAAAAAATCTTCCAATTCAAGGTTACAAAATGTTTTTACTACTTTAAACTAATAACAGATGGCAGCACTAGCTATTTTTCTGCTGATTTAACTGGAATACATTTGTACTGTGCAAACGGGCCCAGACAAAAGGTTAAAACATCAGACAAAATTTGGTGGTACTATATTGACTATGCAAACATTACCACAAGAGTTGAAAGGATTATGGTTACTGTTAAAAAAGGCGGGCTGATGTATTAATAGTATTCATTTAATCAGAAAACAAAATTGAATCGTGTTTATTAAAAATAATACATTTATTCTGTTTGAATCGATTTGATGACAGGACAAAAATTATTGGAAATTTGAAAAAATAACTTTCTTAACAAATTAAAAAAGTTTATTTCTGAGCTTCTTACATCCAACGAACTTTAAATTTTGCAACGAAATATTTTTCGGCTCTCTTCAAATTTTAAGAATGAATATAAACTGAAGATAACAACTATCTTTATTTCTTCAACATGGTTGAATATATTATTTCTACACTAACATGCTATTTTTAAGAAACATAGTGAGTTCCTGTTTGCATTTCTTTTTATAACCACATGTGACTTAAGTCTGAATAAATAATAACAATTTGATGTTTTAATTTCCTGTTTTGAATAATCTTTGGACTTGAAAAATAATGTACAACTATTGTCAAATTCAGCGCACTAATAAAAATTATAATATGAATGAATTTTTATAAGATTTCAGAGAATACTTAAATTGTCTTATTCCCTTTTTTACTTAACTGTAATAGCAATTATATACGTTAATTAAATATTAATATAAACTAATCTATAATTTATAATATTATTCGTTTATGCTTTAACAGAATGGATGAAACTAGCTATAATTTTCTGTGGCATAAATTGCATTAAAATTAAAATGTATTATTCCCTTTTAAGTATATTGATAAGGTTAAAAGCAGCAGAAAAATTCCATATAGGTATGATGATTGAAATTTTGAATATTTATATTCTGAATCCCGCAACATATATGTCTGGCTAATGAATATGACTTAAATGTATGAAATTAAAATGCAATAATCCGTGTTCAGTTTATTGGTAAGATTAAAAGCAACAGAAAAATGCAACGTATGCATGATGACTGGCATTTGGAATTTTAATATTCCGAGTCCACTCCTTTATTTTATCATCTCTACCAAGTAAATGGATTTTCCATATCCATAAATCATATATTCTTCGATTTTTTACTAACCTGTAACAACATTTCTATACGACAATTAAACGTCATTATAAATTTTATTTTCAACATCATCCGTGTAAAACTTATCAGAATGAAGGAAAATAACGATTATTTTCAGTGGCTTTGAGAAACTATCATATAACGAAAGTATTACAATTCGAACTAAGGGAACTTCATTGCTTATGCCACTATTGATTCAATTATGTTTGGGTGACTAGAATAGTTTACCTTATGTTTTGGACTGTATGCATAGCAATTACGGGGAACTGCTACAACGGTTCAAACAAAGTTCACAAATATTTATTCTGAGATATTTACCTGCATTGTCACTTTCGTAACTGAAATATGTATTGCATTTCCAGTTGTTACAAATGCATTGCAGTAGTTAATTGCACTACTGCCAATTTCAAACATCTCGGTGTCTCGGTAGACGATATTAATGTAGAAACCTATGAAATATAGATAGAGAATGATTAACAAGTTAATATGCTATGGCTGCAGATAGAGATTTTGCATGTATAATTATTTCATTGTCACAATGTGTGAAATATTATAACGAATGGATACATGATTATTCTTTCGTAATTAATAAAGTGTTGAGAAGCACTGGTGATAAATTAGATGTAATTATTGTGAAAGAGTAGCGAACGATTGTTAAAAATAGCAATGTTTGAGATTTCAAACTGATAAATTGTCAGTTTTATTGCATGACATAATAAAGCATTTCCACCTGCAGATTCTAAATTGGCTTAATTCTTTAATTCGGAAATTAAATGATAAAAAAGTCAACTAAACTGCAATTCATTTTCCTTGTTGATATTAAGATAATTATTGATAAAAATCGATAAAGTGGAAATGCTACTTTTTAATTATTGCATTTGTTTCACAATTTAGTATTGTAAAAGTCAATTGCCTTGCTTATTTTGATTTTTCTTGATTTGTTTGTTTATAAAAATCTCTCTATAAATTAATGGGGGGTTATACTTTGTACAATTTTTTTTTCATTATTTTTATTTAATTTTATTTTTTTTTAAATTGCCATGTTTTACAAATATCATTCGAAATATGGTTATAAACTCTGATTATTAAATGTTTTAATGCGCCATCCAATTGATTTTTATTTATGCCCCTTTACAAAAATTAGCTGGTGGTGCCTCATGTGTATCACTTTAGAATTGCATTTAATTCAAATGTCGCCTTTGCACTGTGTTGATCATTTTAATTCATTGCACTCTAATACTACTTACTAGGTTTTCATAAAATAAAAAAATTCACTGCTTTGCACCATGGCAATTGAGTTTTCAGCAGTCAGAAATCTATGAGCTTCTATGACACAAATTCTCGGATTTTAGTATCTAAAACTATATCTGAAACTAAAAGAACTACTCGTGTAAAATCAAGTATTAGTTTAAATGGCTGAAGGATATATTAACAAACTTGTATAAGATTAAAGAAGGAATTTATGTATGTACTTTTCATGTGTTGACACAAACTCGATTCACTTAAGACAAACCTAACGAGCTATATAATCCCGTGTAATACTAAAATTAAATTATATTTCCTTCAAAAAATGTTCAACGTCTGACTAATCCTCTTATCTTTACTAATTATATGTTTCAAATATCCGATTTCTAGGTGCGAGGATATAATTGAATAGGTTTATAGGACGTAAAATCCGTCTGCGTTGCGAAAATTTTAATTCCGACATTCATTTCGATATAATCATTTTATTTTCCTTTACAGTATAATAGACTTGTAAATACCGTACAATATTATTTGAATCAAGCTATATAACATATTTATAATTTATTCTTCCTTTAATTTATGTAACTAATTTGACTTAGTCTCATTTACTCGACTATATATTAGAATTGTTATCTCATTGAGCTTTAAAAACGATTTTCATTATTTCTCTCTGAATAGAATAGCTTGTATGTGGTGTTATTTTGTTTAGAATTGGTCGTATTATAATAAGGTAGCAGATGAAACCAGTTTCGGTATATCTTTCTCACATATATCGCTTAATCAGTTTAAAAATTCTTCTCATATTTTCGCTCTACAATTTTTGATATTGTGTAAATTATACAGTTTTGCTTGGCGTAATATCTGTGAAATGTCGCAGATAGTGTTAAGCAAATTATTATTTATAAATGTTAAATGGGAGAGACTTTGTTCTTGTTATTGCATTCGTTTTATAATTTAATAAAAAAATAATTAACAAGCTTATTTTGTTTTTTCTCGATTAACTTCTGTTTATATTTCTCTCGCAGTTATTGAAAAAAGTGTTATGAGTGCATATTTTTCATGGGTTTTTTTGTTATTTTAAATTTTAAATTTCGTTAGATGTGGTTTTTAAACATGGTTCAAAAATGTTCTCGATTTCTGATTATAAAATCTTCTTTTGTTTTAATAACAGGTTAACATATTTGAAAAATTGTAATTACCGAATCACATATTTGTGAATATTTGTATTCTTATTCAAATCATACACTCTAACATATAATTTATTGTTCCTTTACATTATGAAAATAATTTTATTTACTTTCATTTAAGCGATCTTATAAGGGTGCGGTAGAATGGTCTCCCACATTTAATAAGTTCACTGGTAAGGGAGTGGTTCGGGGTAAAGCCGAGCGGGAGGCGTCAGCTGTTCGGAAAAATGTTCAGAAGACACCATCAGTTGGTCCGGTGAACATCGCGGATTTGTTATCTAGACGTTCTTACAGAGGGCATTAAGGAAGCGCGTATGGCTATAAGCAACTGATGCCATACATGATCGCAAACAGTCATGCGATGGGTTTAAACCGTTAGAGCAAATGGGTCTGCATTACTAAGGAAACCAAGTGGTTGTCCTCGGAACGGTATAACATCTGAAAATGTGCAACGAGTCCTTGAGTGCACTTCTCGGGAGGAAGATGCCACCCTTCGCATAGTGATGACCATCAGAGTGATTGAAAACCTCACAGAACGGCTTAGGCAGTTCCTAACAAATAACGGATGCCACCTGAATGATGTTATTTTCAAAACCAAGTGTAAAAAATAGATTGTTTTCAAAAATACAAAGCTTTTTTCTGTAAATTGTTTCTTTCATTTTTTATTACCCTTTGAAATGTTGGAGTCAATTCTTTCCCACCCTGTACAAAGCTTAATCAGTTTACAATTTCTTCTTCTCTTTCCGCTCTCCATTTATGGTATTATACGATTTATTTTTATCTGTTTGGCAGTATAGCTGTTTGTTGTTTACTGATAAAACTCACATTCAAATTAGATTAGCTAATTAAATTTGAAGGTTCTGAGAACTAATAATTTCATTTTTTCAGTATTCATTAAGCGTGAAGAAAACATAGTTTTCTTAGAATCGTATTAGAAGAATCTTACAATCTCCATTTTTAGAATATTATCAGAATTTGAATAAAATATATGGAAAAACAATCAGAAAGATCGTAGACATTACTTTATACATATATATGTGTGTGGGGGGGGACTTTGTGTATGCGTATTGTAATTATTTTAATTGTTGCAACTGCTACATTCTGTTGCCCACAATCCAATTCTTTTAATGAAAGAAAATGGCCGCTTTCTCTTTAGTAATTGCGAAATTGCTTGAATAAAACTCCGTCTCTGCTTGTTATAAAAAGCACTTTTTATGTATAAATGCTTATCGGAACATGAGATGAATACTAATTCTAACTTACCCGATATTCGTGTAGTAACTTTTTTTATACTCTATATAATTTTCTGTCATAAAAGGTAATATCGGCTTGTATCTTTTAAGTGTAATGGGAATTTTCCTGTTTTGATGGATGTGGAAAAGAAAACTGCCTAATAAAAATAACGAGTAGGATTCCAGCCATACACCAAATTAGAATATTTCATTCAAAACATTATTTTTTTTTATTTTATTTCACTTCTGGTTGAAGATATATCATGGGAAAGGAAGCAAAATTTCTGTGCATTGTTACAAAATACTCTAAATTATTTTCAAATGTTTACACTTCTTTAAATCTGCTGAAAGAATATTAAAAAAGAAATAGACTGTTTGAAGCTCAGAACATCTATTTGCTTTCTCATAGCAGATAATAGAGTTTTGAATGCCATTATATCGCTAAAAGAATCACATTTGACACTTATATTTTTGCAAGCATTAGTTGAATCGCGAATAGACTTTAACAAACCGTTTAAGGTTCATATCATCTATTTGATTCTTGAAAGTAGATTATGTAGTTTTTAAGGTCATTAGACCTCTAAAAGAATCACATTTGACATTTACTTAGTGCAGGCATTACTTGGATCGCAAATAGTGCTTAATAAACTGTTTAAGTGTTCGTTCATCTATTTACTTTCCGATAACAAATGATGTAGTTTTTAAGGTCATTTGTCCTTTAAAAGGATCACATTTCACATTTACTTTGTGTAGGTATTACTTAGGTCACGAATAGTGCTTAATACACTGCTTAAATATCCGTACATCTATTTGCTTTCTGATAATGTAGTGTGACATGATGTAGTTTTTAAGGTCATTAGTCCTCTAAAAGAATCCCATTTGTCATTAACTTTGTGTAAGTTTTACTTAGGTAGTGATCTTAGAACCATCTAATTAAATCTATAATTTTTACACTCTTATTATTTACCTCTCGTTTTAACGGTAAAAGGAGACAACTATTAATACAATCGAAACATTTTCGTTAATATCAAAATGAGGCTATCCGCTAATATGGAAAAACAGTTTAGGTTTCATAATTATATAGAGCGTGAAGTGTATATATTATTTAAAAAAACAAAAGGAAAAGACATCAGTATGCAACTGTGGGCTAATAGAAAATGTAAAATTGCCATGATGCCTCGCAACTTTCTTTTAATTCATATGAGTTTTTTTATTATTATTTAATCAAAAAAGCGTGAATTACAGTTTTTCAAAATATCATTATGATAACTGCATGCTGATGTTTTTCAGGGAGCTACATTGATATTCGCAAATTAATTTCAAGAAATATCGCTTCATTTTAATGGTATGTTATACACTCATGGACATAAAAATTAGCGCACCAAGAAATAATTGCGGGATCGTAATGAATCTTGCAATGAAGGTACATGTCGGATATGCAAATGATTAGAAATGCAGCGTGATTGCGTATTACGTATAGCCGGTAGAGGGCGTTGAACATCGTACTCTGTGGAGTATAAAACAGGTAACCAAAGCTTGTTTGAGTGTGCTGAATCATTTACAAAGGAAGAGCTGAGATAGACATGCCATTACGCCGTGTTTGAAGACAATATAAGCAGTTGTCGCAGTTTGAGAGGGGGAGAATCGTCGGGATGATGGAAGCTGGGTGGTCAGCTAGGCGAGCAGCTTGTCAATTAGGCCGCTCTGATTGTGTTGTGAGGAGTTGTTGGGACCAGTGAACCCAAGAGATGTCATGTACACGAAGACCCTCGACAGACCAGTCGTCGAGAAGACCGCCACATCGTAAGAAATGCACGCGTACAGCCAACTGCTTCATCGGCTGCCATCCAGGCACAGGTAACACCTTCACCAGGGGCCTCTGTGTCTTCTCGAACCATACGAAGGCGCCTGGCTGAAGGACAGTTGGTATTGCGGCGTCCATTACGTGTGCTGCCCTTGACGCCCACCCATCGACGCCTCCGTTTGGAGTTTTGCCACGGACGAGGAAACTGGACTGCAGCGGAATGGAACCAGGTCGTCTTTAGCGACGAATCCAGATTCAATCTCGGCAGTGATGACAATCGTGTTCGTGTGCGGAGAGCCCGTGGTTAACGCTTCAATCCTGCCTGTGCTGTACAGCGACACATCGCTCCCACGGCTGGTGTGATGGTATGGGGTGCCATTGCCTACAATACACGGTCACCCCTAGTATTGTGCCGTGGCACCATGACAGCCCAGCGGTATGTTCATGAAATCCTGCAACCACATGTGTTGCCACTCATGCAACGGCTCCCAGGAGCTATTTTTCAACAAGACAATGCTCGGCCTCATACGGCAAGGGTGTCACAAGACTGTCTCCGCACTGTTACTACCCTTCCTTGGCCTGCCCGATCCCCAGATTTGTCTCCAATCGAGCATATCTGGGATCATTTGGGACGACGAGTTGGGCATCCCACGAGTTTGAACGAACTAGAGGCAAGGTTACAGCAAATATGGAACGAAATATCTCAAGACATCATACAGAACTTGTATGACTCAATGCCCGACCGTATCACATCGTGCATTCGCGCTAGAGGGGATCCAACGGAGTATTAACTCCTCCGTTCTTTTGCCTTTTTCTCTGAAATAAATTATCCTTTTTCTTTGATTTTCTTATCATTTACTTATATCAAAGTAGTCATTACGTATGTAAAATTTCGTTTCATTTTGAGGACTCCTTCTTGGTGCGCTAATTTTTTTGTCCATGAGTGTATATACACTTTTGCATTCTCCAGATTTGTCAAATTTTAAACTACAAAGTTTCTAAAAAGGACCCGCACAATTTGAAAGAGATTTCTCTGTGTAATTTCCTTTTTTCTCATTTCAATCTGAATTTCCCTGTCTCGATATTCTATACAAGTTGATTGAAAAGAATAAGTGCAAAAAATGTCAATTCATAAACGCCTATTCATATGACGAATGTTTTCATTTAACAACAGCAATGAATAAAAATTATGCTTGAATGCATTCAAATTGTTATGAGTAGCTATTAATTTCTATATTATCATGACATGGAAAATAACTGATATGATGTAACAGAGAGCAATCATTTTTTGCTATGACATAATCAGTTTGCAAATTCGTAATCAAGTAATAATATTTTGAAAGTTCTTTCAAATTCTTTTGAAAATTCGAATCGTATTTTGTGTTTAAAAGAAGTATTATTTCTCCGACTATAAGAAACGCGTTTCTTCTGTTCATTGAACATTATATTTTGTGCTCTTCATTCAATATATAAAATATATTATATCAATTTTGAGTATATAATATCTGATTTCATGCAACTTTAAGAATTTTACAACAGTTCTTCAGAAATATTAACAGCCTTTTATGGAAAAATGCAGAGTATCTTTGTATTTCTCCAATTTTAAAGTAACAGTTTTATTTTTGCATACGTATGCTTCATCTTTTTTCTGAAAACATTTCAGTCTTAATAGCATTTCTTACTTTCAGTCTCAGCAGATGAAGATCTCTTCGAGGTATTTCTTCTAACCATTTTTTTACACAAACTCTACCTTATCTTTACTTTGCACAATTTAAATACTATTATGCAGGTATTTTATGTTTCTATTCGTCCCTGCATTTTAAGCCGTAAATGGATGCTGTTTTACTCAATTTTTTTCTACATAAAAAGTTCCGTTTTCATTTCAAGCAATCACTCTTCAAACAATTTAGATCAGTGTAGATGGCTGCAAAGATCTTGATATAATACTTACGTACAAATATTTTACATGGCCATGCATCACTTACCCAAGCATTCAATTCAAAAAAAGTTTTAAAAAATTTCGACATGTTGCAGCAGCTTAACCGAGGAGAATAAAATATTACCTCAAAATAGTAACTTATTTAACGCCATTAAAATGCTCATTTTATATCATATTTTGATTGATTTAAAAATCCCCATTTACTGGATAATATTCTTCGCTTGATTTAGATGAAAACTAGCAGCATATTTTAACGTCATTAAGTTTGTTTAATTTAATAAACCTCATCAAGTTTATATGAGGTACTATGAGGTTTATTATATTAACCACTTTGTTTAATATAATAAACCTCATAGAGAATGTCATCGTAAGGTTTTTAGGATTTCTTTTGTAGATTTACTTGTATCATTCGAACAGGCATTGTGGAACACAACTATTGTATGTTAATACGTTTATAGACCGAAAAGTTATAAATCGCATTTACAAGTGCATTTTAGCATATTATATTAAAAAATCTCGCTTGGAAATAAAATAAAATAACAAATATAATATTTAACTAAAATGTGTATAAACCGGATATAAGAAAGAAGAGTTTAAAGCAATAATTTTTGGATCATTTTCTAACTCATTTTTTGGTACAAAATGGCGTGAAACAGATGGAATTCAATTTCTTAAAAGATTAACTAATAAAAATTCATATAAAAGTAGAACTTATATCTTTAGTACATATTATAAATTACATAGTTCCTCAACGCAGTGTAAGCATGTCTATGTTTATATCTTCTTTTACCTCTTCCTGTGTTATAATTCAATACCACACATTTAGACAAGTAATTTCGTTATAGAGAATGTCATCGTAAGGTTTTTATGATTTCTTTTGTAGATTTACTTGTATCATTCGAACAGGCATTGGGGAACACAACTATTGTATGTTAATACGTTTATAGACCTAATTGTTGTAATTAATAATTCACTACATTCAGAAATCGAATTCCTGATAGAAATTAAGCACCTGAAATTAAAACTTTAAATTTGGGATTTTAAATTTCGGGAATGTGATAATACAGTATGAATTTTTTTATTTTCACTTCGGTCATGTAAGCAAATTTAACCTGATATTAAAATTTGATCATTTACTCTTTCTGAACACATTGTCAATCTCAAATACGAGAGAAAACCGCATCATGCCGTTAGGGACAATAGTTTTTATAATTCAACACTAAGTTTTCTTCATTTGACGTCGTGCACTTCATAGATTTGAAACCAAAGATTGTGCGGTCTCCCTGACTTCATTCCTTTTTACGTCTACGAATGCCACTTATCTGATTACGATTAACGTAAGGGCTGGAATCCGCGGTTGGGGTCAGTGTGACTCCTTCTCAGAATCAAAACTCAGTTGTCACCTAGAAAGCCCATACGTCTATATGACGTAAGGGCTGAGTCGTAAGGGGGATATAACGTAAGGTCTCCCTGATTTCATTCCTTTTTATGTCTATGAAAACCACTTATCTCATTACAATTAACGTAAGGACTGGAATCCGGCGTTGGGGCAGTGTGACTCCTTCTCAGAATCAAAACTCAGTTGTCACCTAGCTTGACGGACTCCAATCCTCGTTGTGCTATTAATTGTAACCGGAGCCTCACCCATCAGGTCTTAAGTCTATGTGGACCTGGTCTGGACCACTTCCGACCAGCGGTCATTAGCACTTGCTTTCTTGTAACTTGCTTTCTTGTTTGTTTGTGTGTGTGTTTGTCCTTTACAAATCTTGCAATCGATTTTTAACTAACTTCCCCACTACCTAGACATTTGAAAATTTTAGAATAGCTCAGAACACGATGCCAATGCATTTTTAAAATAATTTTAGTTATCTTTAAGCAGAATTAAATTAGTCTTCAGTTATTTTCAGTTAATTTTGCTTTGTAGACTGGTGCAGCCATCTATCAGCCGAAAAGTTAAATGCAAGGTAACTTCCAATTAACTTAATTTTCTTTCAAGTTGATGGGATAATTCATAATTTTTTTTTAATATTTATTAATACATTGAATTGTCAAGTTTATATGATTCAACAGAAAATTTAAAAACATGGTATGTAAAAAGTTATTTTTATCTTGTAATTATTTCTTTTTGTAGTTGATTCAGGTAGTTACTGAATTCTACGCCTTGGAAAAAAACACATAAATGAAATAACCTTTGTTTGGCTGACAAATTCTATATTTTCTTACCAAATGCTGTTAAGTGGACTGTATCCAAACACGATGAAAAATAAATGATCACATTGTAATGTTAATTGAGCAATAATAATTCAACTGTTTTCAAATTGAACATTGAATATTGTACTTGCACAGTAGTTCATTAAGTAATTAACTTATTTTAAGCGTTATAATGTGATTTACGGATTCATTATCATACAATTTCGTAATTAGTACGCCAACAGAGTTAGTAGACATTCCTCTGCCACTTTAACCTCTGACAGATTGATAATGAAAACCGCACAAAATCCAATTGCCATTTCACGCTCCTAGATAGGGATTTTAAATTTATAATGGCTGCGAATCCCTCCAGGTTTGGCTTCTACATAATTATTTACTATTGCATGTT
>OU015496.1:61941942-62039442 GCA_907164885.2 Dolomedes plantarius | reverse complement strand
GCAGTCGTTTCAACGGGGTCCTACTAAATCAATCCGTGACTTCAAATACTGCAAACAAGCCTTTTTTGGAGAATTCTTACCAAACTTGTTTGCGTTATTTGAAGTTCACGTGATGCTTCACGAGTTGATTTAGTAGGAATCCGTTGAAACGATTGCGGAACGCGATCAACAGTTGCTTCACTCACACTAGGCCTGCCACTTTTGGGAAGATCTTTAACGCTGCCTTAATGCTTAACGCTGCCTTAACGATCCTTAACGCTGTTTCTTTAAACCTTTCATAGCATCGCTTTATTGATTTTGCATCAGGAGGGTGTCGTCCATAACAATGTCGAAATTTACGCTGAACTTTAATGAGCGATTTCGTTTCGTGAAACCAAAACACACATTGTGCTTTTTCTTGAATCGACAGCATTTCGGCCGAAAACGATGTCTTCCTTAAAATTGTTTCCCTGAGTCACTCTTGAAGGAGCACTCGCGCCAACTATTGCACAAAAAACAACTAAAACTGACCTATCCAATGATGCAAAAGTTATATTATTATATTAAACGGTTATTTTGTAATGAATTTTTATAATCAGGGCAAGACTTTTGGACCACCCTGTATATATGCATGTAATATGCCGGCCCCGTGGATGATGATGATGACCGGAGCCGGCATACCACAGCAGGAAAAACGTAGTAGCCGAGTGGTCAATATCAAATCGTCGTTCTTCTGAAAGTACAAATTTATTCACATTCTGCTCGAAGGGTTCCAGCGTGTTTAATATGCAACAGAGTCACGCCAAAATCCGCTCCTGGAGGCATACTTGAGCTTTTATAAACCCATAGACTGTTCACCATGTTACCGTGCAAACGGGCAGAGATTCGCTGTGCCTGGATCTCTGGGCTTGCACTACTTATATAATGAAGAGGGATTATCTCAAAATTTACGGGGATCTTATAGTATCTGCCGAAATCAACTCCTTTGTTCTTAAAATGAAAGCGGACAACGTAATTAATCTACGCACAAGGAAATTTAAAACGAATTCAGAATTTTGAAAGGGTTTCGGGTTTTTTATATGTTATATATATATATATATATATATATATATATATATATATACAGGGTGTCCGGGCTAAAAGTATCCACAAGTTATGATTATTTTTATGTAACTACCCTTTAGAATTTTTCACGAAATATTTAGATTCCTTACCTTTACCCTTTAGAATTTTTCAAGAAATAGTTGTTTTTCATATAATTTTCTACAATTTGTTTTTCTTTCAGCATCATTATTTGGCAAAAGCAGATGAACTTTATCTTAAACACCTTTTTTAACTTCAGATCTTTATGAATGATTTTACTTACAATGCCAGAGGACATTACTAGTTTCAATTCAATGAATTTTTGAGCCGGCTGGTTTTCTTTTAGTATCAGACACTTCCCTTTCTTGATATTTGCCTGCGTTCGAACAGTCTTAGGAACACCACCTATGTCACAGTGAACGGGCAATGTGTGCAAGCCCTCGTTGATTCAGGTGCTGATTATTCTGTCATATCTGAAGAATTACGCAGAAAATTGAATGCGCCTATGTGTACTGAGAGAGGACCTATATTGAGAACTGAATGCGGAAAACCTGTAGTTGCCTCAGGACGCTGTGTATTATGAATCAACTTAAATGAGACTACAAAACCGTTTGAATTTCTTGTTTTCCAGTGTAGCCACCAAATTATACTTGGATGAGACGTTTTTCGCGCCACTCATGTCATCATAGATTGTGAAACGAAAAGCTTCAACTTGCTGAAATCCTCCCAGAAAACGTAGAGTCAAGTAATTCAGATTGCTCCTTGTTTACCGCAACAGATTACGTAATTGGAGCAAAGTCAGCAAAGCAAATATGTGCTATAAATCCAGTCATTATGGAAGCAGATAAAGCTTTAATAGTTGGCAACAAACTTCTAATGTGTGAAAGAGAGCTAACTGTACCAGCTTCAATTATTAACGTTGAGAATGGCTGCTGTAATCTATGGGTAACGAATTATCTCGACGACCTCAGTTGATACCAAAAGGGATGAATATAGCCAGCTTAATCACCATAGCCGACGACGCCATTCGTTCTCTGAAGGATAGAGATCGAGAAGGTTCCAGGGAACACAAGTCCAGAGAAAGATTAACTCTGGACAAATTAAAAGAAATTGTAGCTACTCAGTTGACTTCTGTTGAAGAAGAAGAGTTATTAAATCTGCGGGAAGAATGAAGTGACATTTTCGATGAAAATAGAACATCGCGGAAGCCCAGATGCAATACTGTGAAGCACAAAATCTACACAGGGGACACATCCCCAATCAAGCAAAGGCTCTATCGTATTTCAGCCACTGAGAGACGTGCGATTGAAGACGAAGTACAAAGGATGCTAAAAGAAGACGTGATACAACCATCAAACAGTTCTTGGTCGTCCCCAGTCGTGCTTGTAATAAAGAAGAATGGCGAGTGGCGTTTTTGCGTGGATTACAGAAAATTGAATAAGGTCACTAAGAATAGCGTTTACCCGCTACCACACATCGATGATGCATTGTACTGTCTAGCAGGTGCGGATATTTTCTCAATTATGGATTTAAAACCGGGCTACTAGCAAATAGAGGTTGATGAGAAAGACAGAGAAAAGACAGCCTTCGTAACATCAGATGGTCTTTATGAATTTAAAGTCGTGCCGTTCGGGTTATGCAACGCTCCAGCTACCTTTGAGCGAATAATGGACACGGTACTACGGGATCTCAAGTGGAATATCTGTCTTTGCTATCTAGATGATATCATTGTCTATGCGCCGAATTTCTCAGAACACCAAGCACTTAAGAAAAGTTTTGAAATGCATCCAATAGGCGGGACTGACGCTTAATTTTAACAAATGCTCATTCGGCAGGAAGAAACTGATGCTATTGGAACACCTGGTTGATCAACATGGGATATATCCCGATCCGTAAAAGATAGCTGCTGTAGCAAATTTCCCTGTTCCGGAAAATATCACCGACGTCCGAAGTTTGCTGGGCTTGTGCTCATATTACCGACGATTTATTAGGCACTTCGCTGATATTGCTAAGCCCCTACAGGAATTATTGAAGAAAGATGCAAAATTTTCGTTGTGCACCGCACAAAATGAATTTTTTTCATCACTCAAAAAATTACTGACAAGTGGCCCTGTTTTGGGACATTTCCTCCCAAATGCGGAAACGAAAATACATGCACACGCTAGCGGTTATGGCCTCGGTGCCGTGCTAGTACAGGTCCAAAATGGTAAGGAAAGACCAATAGTCTATGCTTCTAGGTCCATGTCACCAAGGGAAATAAACTATTCCACGACCGAAAAAGAGTGTCTTGCTGTCATCTGGGCGATTAGTAAATTTAGACCTTATCTGTTTGGTAAACCCTTCACCATCGTAACAGATCACCACTCTTTATGCTGGCTCGCCAACATCAAGTATCCCTAGGGGAGACTTGCACGATGGGATTTGAAGCTGCAGGAATACGACGCTGACATTGTGCACAAGAATGGTCGGAAACATTCCGATGCCGATTGCCTGTCAAGAAAGCCTCTTTTCGAAGCAGTATCCGAGAACGGTGATGAAATCCCCTTCTTTGCGTCCATCACAGATTACAGAAAAGAACAACTAAAAGATGATCGGTTGAAGTTCATAGTTAAAACCCTGAAGAGGAGTGATGGATTTCAAAATTATCAAATGAGAAACGGCATGCTATTCAAGAAAAACTATGATCCGATGGGACGAAAATGGCTCTTGGTGATACCGAAACAACTCCGCCGCGATGTCTTAAAGAGCCACCACGACGCTCTAACCGCCAGTCATTTCGGATTTCCCAAGACGTAGACCGAATAAGGCGAAAATACTATTGGCTAGGACTGTATGGCAGCGCGCGCATTACCAACTGCTGAGGCCACAGAAATCACTAAATTTACAGTCGAAGAGATCATACTAAAGCACGGAGCTAACAGGGAAATGATAAGTGATCGGGGACGGTATTTCTTATCCAACCTTGTTAAAGACATCAATCAATTATGCCAGATGTCTCAACTTCTGACCACCGCCTACCACCCATAAACCAATGGTCTTACAGAAAGATTAACAAAACATTGGCAGACATGGTGTTGATGTACGTAGTCATTGAACAAAGAAATTGAGATACCATCCTACTCTTCGTGACTTTCGCTTACAATTCAGCAAAACAAGATACCACCGGATTCAGCCCATTCTTTCTCGTCCATGCTAGAGATGTCCAGACTCCTCTTGACGTATTTTTTCCACACAACACGGAGAACCAAGACGATAGTTATGCGCAACAATGGATCACCAGAGCTGAGGAAGCTAGACAGCTTGCTAAAATCCATATCCTCGACGCTCAAGCAAATGACAAACAACGATATGACGAGAAACATCGGCCAGTCAGCTACAGTGTCGGAGACCTAGTATGGGTCTTTACTCCGGTACGAAAAGTTGGACTGTCTGAAAAGCTTTTAAGACGTTATTTTGGACCATATCGAATAACACGACGCCTATCTAATGTAACCTACGAAGTGGAATGTATAGAACGGGATATAAGACGGCGAGATACAAAAGACATAGTCCACGTCCTGAGATTAAAACCTTACTCAGATCCAAAGGAACAATTAGATGACATGGGTGCACATGGCTCTTCCAGAAGACCTGTTACCAGAAGACAAACCAAATTGCAGCGAGACGCTGCTTTCTTTTAAGGAGGGGGAAATGTAGCGAAGCTCGTCCGTAGCTGTCGTGGCACAGGAGTAAAGTGTTTGGCTGCGGTTCTGAAGGTGATGAGCCCCGCTGGATGCAAGTTGCTTTTCTTCAAATTTCCTTTCCTATCATTTCTCGTTTTATAAAGAATGTTCTAATATTCTAATTTATTGTATTCTAATTTATTATATGCTAATTCTAGTTTCTACAGTTCCAGAAAGTTCGGTGACTGTATATAAGTCGAGCTAGCGTTCAGTTCAGGTTGAATAAAGTTCTCTTGTGCAGCTCTCGCATTGATTTCCTGTGATATAAATAAATTCGAATCTACGCGACAATATATATATATTTATATATATATATATATATATATATATATATATATATATATATATATATATATATATATATATATATATATATATATATATATATATAACGTATGACGCACTTGAATTGCCCACTTGAATTGTTATTTAAAACATCTTAATCGTTACTCTTTCTTTATGATCTACTTTTTTCAATTTTTCTAAATGCTAAATTTTAAGAAAAACTGATGGTTCAACGGATAATGTATAATTTATGCAACATTTCATAAAGTTATTGAAAAATCTCCTGTAAGGTGATATAGACATAAAGTTATGTCGCGATTGCAAATTATGAAAACTCTTGCCTAAAAGAAGGCGTGTAAATAGTAGAAAAATGGTACTAAATTTAAACTACGTTTAGGGTACGTCAATATTCTGAGCCTTAAAAATTTATAATATCCACTGTACGGAAATATCTATCAGTTGAAACTAAATATTTATTTTAACCGTATATCTTTCAAGTTTTCAACCCGATATAAAAATCAACATAGCATGAAGCTAACTTTAGCATTTTGTTTCGTATATCTGCACAGGAAAAGCTGTTTTGAATTCGATGAAAAAGGGTCACACCAAATTAGTTTTGGATTTAATATCGCAAATGTTAAATCCTAAACTAATAACGATAATCCTATAATACGAAGATAGCTTTAACATGCTTCCGTTTTTCTTTCTGATATCTCTACGTTTGTATGATGTCTGAAAGCAGTTAATGTATGCTATGGGATAAAATAAAATTGCATAATTTTCTCAATCTTGTTTCAATCATACACAGGTACTATCTTACGGATCATTTTGCAATCTTCTCTTCAATAACTAGTATATTTTGAAATGCAATAATCAAAAATTGTCTTTTTTCTCCTAAAGAGGTAAAATAAATATTGACTGTGAATTAATTAATAATTATAACACTTTGATACAAAATTAACTAATTTTTTTACTCAAAGAATTTATATTATTAACTATTAATTAAAAGCAAAATAAAGCAAAATTTTCTTTAACGACTAAAATATATTTGTTCGCAAAAAATACACATTTTACTGAAATACTCACGTACTGATAAAGCTTGTAAAATTAAATAATGGAATCTTCTGGGAAATTTATCCAGGCTGTTCAGGGAGTGTATTAGCTAAACGTACATGTTTTGTCTACGTACATATTTAACAGGACGTCTCAGATTGATTGCGTGGCCTAGGGTTGTTTGTTAAATAGTCGAAGAATCGCAGTTGAAATTATAAGTTTCTTATTATTTTACATCTGAATTTGTTTTGGCTGGAAATTTGAAACATACAATTCATTTTATTTCTAAATTTTACTTCAAAACCAAGTTTTGGGAATTGTTGTTAAATAGTAAATATTATTCTAGCATATCCTTACTGCAAATGTGTATACATTTTACGGTACCAAGCAGCTCTTAAGATATCATAGGTGATAATTCCATAAAAAGTGTAATAAAACTTATTCATCTTGGTAGAATAATAGAAAATACTTATACATATCAACAAGTTAAACACAATTTTGCAGCTATATTTTATATCATTTTAGAAAATGTCACAGTTTTTTTTAATCTCCATTTAAAAATAAAGAATAGAGATGGTCATATTATAAACTATTCATGCGTTAACAGTAGCCCTTTGCTTAGACCTATAAGTCTCTTAATTTGGTGATTAACTTTAGCCTTTTTATTTGCATAACGATAATAGGATTGAAAGCTATGCATGAACAAAATATGTAAATAGAGTATATCATAGATTTGAGACCATTACAGAGCAAGATTACAATCGGAGATAATTAGGTTAGATACAATTATCGCATTTATAACCATTCATTAAGAGCTCCGAATGGTGTTAGCGATAATGTCATTCCATATATTCGCCCTTTTATTTTATTCATTTATAGATATTCATATTTCATTTGCTTAAATGAAAGTTTTCCATTTTTTAAGTTACTTAAAGAGCCAAGAATTCGATTGTAGCAGAAGCACTGTAGAAAATTAGCTTAACATTAAAGGCTTAAGTTTTTTTAATTACCTCAGTTATGATAGTTTGTTTCGTAAATAACAAAGGTAACAACAATTAAATTTCCAAATTCTCCGTTTGATGCAAAATATCTTTAATAGTGTTCACATCTATGAATAGTTATTGAAAGTTAGCTTTAATTGATTCATCGAGAACATTTATCAGCGTAAATGGGAGCTCTCTATTAATGTTTCCAATGCCCCATGGCAGCAGGTGTTCCAGACCAGGTCCATTTAGGCTTGTTGTTGTTGTTGTTGTTGTTGTTGTTACTAATACAATCTGGTCTAGCCGATAGGCTAGACCACATCCATGACAGTGAAAACATTCAAATAATCCAAGACATGGAAGGGACTGCGTCAAATCCTCCTTTTCAAGCCCCGAGCAAGAAAGAAGATGGTCAGGGGTGGAATGATTGATGTTAAATTTTCAACAAATGAGGAGACTCTTATTGTCTTGATCAAATTTAAGGCACTTCAGGGGACCACTTAGGAGTATTGATAAAGCAGTCTGCTGAGCACCATTGCCCACAAAAGCCATAGATCCTCCTGGCTGTCTGTCACAATACCAGTCATCTGGTGGAGAAAATTGCCATGAAAGCCATTTAGGCTTTACGTGCATAGGAGTGAGGGTTCCGTTTACAATATCACCACAAAGGTTGGAGACAGTTATAGCTATTGTCGGAGCCGACTTCAATTTTGACTGAGCACCCCTGGGTAAGACATCTAGGGGGAGGGTACCCTCTCCCACCGTCTTTGATCGCATAGAGGGACTCTCTGGTTTACGGATTTAACATCCCCATATCCCGCTTGACACGAAGGTATTTAATGGCACTTGTCGATCTTCGGTCCGAGCACCCTTGGTACTTCTGACGCGCTACTACTAGGCTACCTCTGGCCCGTGAGGTGTCATGTAGTACCTTAGGCTTAAAACCTAACACTAGTAGAGCATATATAAATATTTCAAAAACCTAAATTAATTTTCCGCTTCATTTAAAGTTTCGCATATTTCTTTTCTTATGATCCTTGTGACGTTGTTTTTCTTGATGCATTATTGATTTCCTAATGATTTTGATGAAATTTATCACAAATACAGACATATTACTAAGTTTCTAAGAGTAAGTCTATTAATTACTATGTGCCCAACGTTCCATGTGCGTAAACAAAGGATATTTGCATGCTAATAAGATAATTCAAAAATAAACGCATTAAATCTCTACGCATTTTAAATTTAAAAGATGACTTATAAATTTAGCATATGATTTATTTTCAATTATGTATTTTGAAAGCGCAAAAATAATTAAAATCTATTTATTGGAGCTGAGTCACTAACACTGCACTAAGATAGGGGAATATATATATATACATATATATAATACTGTTTTCCGGCAACAGATATATTTGCGAAGTATGTAGTTAATGTTATTCTATAAATAGGTAACGCCTTGCCTAATTTTTCCCTCATTAAGCCTTACTCTAACCCAGTTCAATGAGGTACTGATTTATATGGACTATTCAAATGATTCAGATTAAACTTTGCAGGATTTAGTTTGAGCTAGTCTATAACAGAATACGCGATTTAGATTCACCGATCCATTAGCATCAGTTGCAGAAACTAAATAGCCATTACGCGTGGTTTTAGAGAAATGCCAATGAACATACGTTAAACCCTTTTAGACAGAGCAGTAAAGGACAGTGCTATAGAAGAAATATTATCCACGCATTACCTACCTATGCATGTTTAGTATATTTGATAGTGTGAGTAAATTTACCGGGGCTAGAAACTTCCCTAATAAAAGTCATCAAAAGTTATTTACAGATTGCGACAGAATGGATTCCCAGATTTTTGAAGATCACTGGTAAGGTAGTTGTGGGGTAGGGTGACTCGTGAGGGGGCAGCAGTTCGGGAATATATTCTAGTTGTCAGTTAGCACCATGAGTTGGTCCGGTGACCATCGCGATTTCGTTATCGAGGCGTTCTTTAAAAACAACGATTCTGCAACCGCGACATAGCAATCTATCTATGCATGTTTAGTTCATTTGACCGTGAGTAATTTTACTGCCGGTAGAAACTCCTACAATAAATATCATCAAAGGTTATTTACAGGTTACAGCAGAATGGACTCCCACATCTCTGAAGGTCACTGGTAAGGGAGTTGTGGGGTAGAGTGGCGCGGGACATTCGGGTGGATTTTCTAGTTGTCAGTAGGCACCATGAGTTGGTCCAGTGAATATCGCAATTTCGTTATCGAGACGTTTTTTACAAACAACGATTCTGCAACCGTGACTCAGATCACATTTAAAACGGGCTTCGGGTTTTATGCAACATATGCCGTTCCTAATCGTAAAGCGAGATAATTCGGGTGTCGGCATTACCAAGGAAACCAAGCTGTCGTCCCCTTAACATTAGATATATATGAAAATGTGCAATGAATTCGTGAGTTCGCTATCCGCGAGGAATCGTTCACCATTCCCTTAGAGATGACTAACCGAGTGGTGGAAAACTTTAGAGAAAGGCGTCAGCAGGGTGTCGCAAATAACGGGCGCTACCCGAGTGATGTTGTTTTCAAAACCTATAGAAATAACTAGATTATAACTGAAGGCCTTATTTGAATAGTGGTCCAACGCCATTTTTGTTCATTTTGAGATACAGAGCCTTGAAGTCTTATGAGTGCTGAGAAATGACTGCTGAAGTCTGATTTGTCATGCCCTCTGTTGGCAGCAGAAATAAGCTGGAGTCGTACCAGTTTTAAAATAAGATAGAAATCACTTGTATGAATATGAAAGTGGGGCTAACTCTTTTATTTTTTAAAAGTGGAGTTGGACCACTATTCAAATAAGGCCTTCAAATACTTTTCGAATTATAAAGCTATTTTTTTCAAATTGTTTCTTTCATGCATTATCACTTTTTGAAATGTAAGAGCCCATTATGCCGTACCCTGTATATATAATTTTGACCTGACTTCTTATAAAGAATAATTAAAATCAGAAACCATATCGAAAATTGCAGAATCAAGCGCGCTCAACAACAGCAGCTGAAAGTATCAGAAATTCCTCTCTACTGCACAATTATTTGTCAGTCCCTTTGGCAATTAGACTCTATCGACTCTCTAGAAACATAAATTATGTGCTAAAACAAGAAGAGCAAAAAAAGAAGTTTATTATATTCCATAATACGTTTTGAGTTTGTTAAGGAGTGATAATATTGGTGATATCTTTCAGGACGGGAATCTTTAGATGTATATGTCTCTACAAGAAATATTTTCTGCAAAAATACAACTGTGATGCAAAAGATTACCCTCTTAATTAAATTTATTTCGTTATTTTTATAATAAATAAAACATATCAATTTATATATTTATTCAAAATTAAATGGATATTTTTACTTTTATTGTGTTATTTGAAACGTTCAATGTTTAAATTTTAAAATATGATTTTTTAAGAAATTTAGTACGTAAATATCTGCGTTTTCGACTCTTTATATATGAAAGTTTAATAATGTTCGCACCAGTGAATTGTCAATCAAAACAATCACACCCAATGCTCTCCGGGTGGTGAAAAAATATAATTTTGATATTCGAGATTAGATGTCAATTTTAAACTTTGAGGTGGATTTTATACAGATGTATGTTTTTTTTTAAATTTTGACTAGCTGAATGCCTTGCTACGGAGTACATTCAAATTAAATACAACGATCAAGAAAGCAATTAATGTCAAAAAAATTAATAAATACACCGGTCAATGTACGCAATTAATGCCAAATAAACATAAACTATATTGATAAAAAAAATCTTAACGGATATTTTGATACACAATGTAGAAGAAAATATTAAAACTAAATGAAACGTCAACGTATGCAATTAATTCGTATGTTTAATATCCATAAAACATACTATTTTGAACTAAATTCTTAAAAAACATCCATCTCAATTAGTCTAGAGGCTAAATTTTATCTTTTACCGTATTTCAATATTTTTTGTGAATTTATTTCGCTGTTGTTATGCACGTGATGCAAAATTAATTTAAAGTATCACAAAAAGAAAAGAAACCACGTGATCAGCATTTAATAAATTAAATTCTAAAAAGATTTAAAAATTCACCAAAAATCAGAAATTGGAGGAAAAGATTGGAAAATTATTTTATTTTAAAGGAATTTTTATGGTCTTTCTTGTGATATAAATTTTATAAACCCCAGATTATTATTTTAAATGTAAACTTAAAAAAAGTTACAAAAACAGATTAAAAATTTAATTTAAAAAAATCAAAAATAATTTTTCAAAAATCTTTCTTAGTGCACCCCTACACTATAAAAAGAATCGCCGTTCAAAATTTCAGCACTCTAGTTCCAGCGGTTTGCTCTGTGCTTTATCAGTCAATCAGTCAACCACTGAACTTTTTATATATATATATATACTGTATAGATTAGGAACTGTATTTATTCAGAATTTGTTGCAGCCGAGAAACAGAATTAAAATTATGTTTATTTGCGTGTTTTTTATTATGTAGTAGGAACCAGAGCTAAATCTCCTGATTTATCTAATCCAAGATGTGCGGAAGGATCTCACGGACTTCAGATAAAACTGCATATAATGAAAAAAAGACATTTACTGAGACTAGAAACTATCAGTTTGAAAAAATATTCGGGTAAAGGGAAACGAAAATACGTATCGTAACGAGTTTTCACTCATCCCCTAAAAATGTCTCTGAGAAAATGAATTACCATTATATATTTTTCTCGAAATGAAAATGTATAAAATAGATTAAAGTCTCCATATTTCAAAGGAAGTGTTCAAACTATATTTCAAAAGAGGTAAAATGAACTGATAATGGAACTTTAGAAGAACAAATTCCGGAAAAAGCAGTGTTGATCTTCCTTTAGCGAGATTAAAAGAAAAATCTGTATATTTGCTGTAGACCGATAAGCAAGATATATTTCAATAATGAAAAAAAAGTCTATTTGATCTAATAAAAATATATATAAGAAGTTTCTATTACTCATACTTTTGAATTTATGAATAATTTTTATTTAATCTTACAGCTACGCAAAGAAAAAATTGCTTAACATTAATTAACAATCTAAAATATACATTTCTTGATTTCTAGAAGATAGACATGAAAGAAATGTACATTTGACGTTCTGTTTTTAGTCTGTACGTAAAAGTAGGTGAAAACACTATGTATATTTTACTGTGTTTCATTTCCTTATCTAAATATCTTTATAGGGAATTAATAAATTTCCCAATCTGTGAGGAAAAAATAAAAGCAACATCATACATCCTCACAGAAATGACGAGGTTGTGCAAATGCGCACATATTGGGAATAGGAGAAGCTTTGTTCACACAAAAATACAGGAAAAAATATGTTCATATACAAGAAATTATCATTAAAAAATACTGTCCTTAAAAAGTTAAACAATTTAGCTCTTATTGGTAAAACAGGTTTGATTCAGTCTATGAAAAGTTACTACTACCTTATGTTGGAATCATAAAATTCACAGTAGAACGAAAAAACCTCGTTCAAGGCTAAATTACCGATTTTCAGGTTTGAATTTCAGCTTATTTTATTTACATTTGGCAACATGTTTGAAAAAGATTAGCCTTCTACGATATGCAATTTGCTGTGTTGAATCGATATAATCAAAATATAATTCTAGTCAAAACTATGATTTTTAAACTGCAGTTGAAAAGCAGAAACACACTTATTTTCCAACCGATCGAGCTGATTTTTTTACCACAAATTTTCCACAAAGTCTGCTGAATAAGACATACTTTCTGATTTAAAATACCATTTCCGGGGCTGTATCACAAATATGAAATTAATTTAATTCTTCTTGAAATTAACATATGACTAACCACCACAAAAGGGCAACATGAATATTTTATTAAACCCTTCGTATGATTTACTGACTTTAAGCGCTCAAAGACTCGCTAAAAGTCCAAAAAAGTTTTTCTACACTGACATAATTTGTACAAAGTCTGAATATCCAATATCAAATTATAAGAAAAGAGAATTTACAGAATTATTACAAACAGAAGGCTATTCTCGATTTTTTTACAAAGTCGTACATGCTAATTCACATTTTTTTTCTATTCTTGGGGAAAAAAATAAAACAAATAAATATGGTCAATGTACCCTCAAGACAAGACTCGCTAGCAAATTTAAATACACGAAAACCACGTTCGTTTATTAATGAACCGCACAAATTGATGAAAAGTTATCGCTTAAACAAGCCCTAAAAACGGTAGTCTAAAAAATTGGATCACAACTGTAGCTATTTCACGACAGGAATGTCATCTCATCAGAGCAGGTTGCGTAGAGCGTAGAAGTATTAATTTGAAATGCGTTATAAGGTGGATTCCGTTTCCATAACCTAGATAATTATCATCCAATTATATGACAGGTGTTTTAATGTAACTCTCTAGGTTTCAGGACTATGAACTGCATAATTTTGATGCATTGGATACAAACCTAATGGTATCCAGTTTCATTACATTTCATTTAAATTCTGCAGATCCATAAACAGACTCTTGATACATTGGGTTTCTATATATGAAAGGCTTCATATATATATATATATATATATATATATATATAAACTCATTAAGTACCGAAGTAAACAACAATAGATTATTAATGTATTTCCACTTCTAACCCTTTCATTTAGCTTTTAGTTCGTAAAACAGTTCATTAGATACAGTTCATTAAATTTATCAAGTTAAATAAATCGATTTTTTCTTATAAGTTGCGCATGAATATATATGTTTTATATGAAAAATACCTACATTGGTAGGTTTTATCATAGAAATGTAACTGTATAGATCTACTACTACAGATATAAGGCTTTATGTGCTAAAAGAAAATGCGCGTAGGATACATCAAATGTATCGCATCATGGCAATATTTCAAAGTCAAATAAACAAAGGTATCACCGTACGTAAGAATAGTCTAGAATTCACATATTCATCTCGATTTGCAAGGAAACAAAATGGATATATTTCTATAGAAGTCTCAGATTTTCTGATTCATTGGGGAGAAGTTTTGGATAACGAGACCTTCTAATTTCATTTGTCAGGCTACCATATAAGATCTAGGAAATTATAAAGTTTTAATTATAGAGACTATTCAGTAGCTTAGCTATCAAATACTATTATTTTTAATGTGCTAAAGAATTCAGCGGAAAGTGTAATGTATTTCTCGAAGATTTAAGAAATTAATATCCATTTGATTTGTAAATGAAGAAACTATTTACGCATAATGAATCACGTGGAAGTATTTTTCCCACCCAAAACGAATATTTTAGAGAGGTTAAATAAACATAGAACAGTAAATTAATTTATAAATACATTATAAATCTATACCGCCATTTGTAATACCTTTACAAGTTTTCCAGAACCGCTAACAACACATTCACTCGAAATTCAAACTCGGTTCTTATATGATTGCCTCCGTTCACAGCCTCCCATATTATGAATCCAAAACTGTCTCGATTTGAATATTTACGAAATGAAACAGTATCTACAGTAATATTGTATGACTATGAATTCCGTTCTTTAAATATGCGATTTTTTAAACATGTATTATATAGTTTTCCAAAAAGCAAAACGTATTAAATCTTTCCACTCTTATTTTTGCGGAAAGTAGTAAATAGCATTGGATATTAAAACTTTGAGTGATAACTGTCAGAATCGTCTCTATCGTGAAAGTCTCTATCGAGAAAGAGAAACATAGATACAAATATTTCGTTAAACCACTCTAAGCGTTTGGTTTAAATGTTTATTTCAATATATTTGTTTGGAAACTTTGAAATTAATAATTTTCAAAGAGGGCCTCTCGCTACGGTCCTATACAAACGGATTACTCGTTTATTTAATTGAGCAGTAGTTCTGTAAAATAAAGCTTCGAATGTCTTTTCGAAACCACTATGTACTGGAAAACTAAGGATTTATTTATTCGTAATTTATAATCAACGTTTAAATACAGGCGACGCTTTTCTACAGCAAACAAAGTTAACATATTAATATGCATGCTTTTAAGCACTGCCTCATGCACATGTTATAGCTTGCAACATGTAATATGTCTATGCATGATACGCCTTATGTATTGTTTAGAATACACACACACACACACACACACACACACACACATATATATATATATATATATATATATATATATATATATATATATATATATATATATATAATACACACTTAGAATACACACACACATATATATATAGTGCAATTATATTATTGGGCTATATTGCAATTATATTATCCCAATATAGTGCAAATTTTAAAAGCTTGACTTAAAAATCATAACGATTATTTAAACTGATAAATCAGATGGGATCCAATCAGGAAAACATTTCTAATTGAATTCTATCACGCTAAACAAAAAACATGGAAGTTAGTTTTATGGGAATAGCACAGATATTCATGACAGGAAATATGATTTTGAAAACAGAGGTAAAATATATCATTTAAAAGAAAATGTTATTTATGTATATATATATATATATATATATATATATATATATATATATATATATATATATATATATATATATATATATATATATATATATATATATATATATATATATAAATATAGCTGTGTGTGTGTGCTTGTGTGCGTGTATTCTAACCAACACATAAAGCGTATGATACATAGACATATTGCATGTTACAAGTTATTACATGTCATGAGGCAGTAACGTAAAAGCATACATGTTGATATGTTAACTTTGTGTGTGTGTGTTCGTGTATATATGTATATGTACACATTTATACTGTTGTCAGATGAAAGCACATATATAAACGTGAATACAGATTCTGACAAGAAAAATGAACACTTGGTCATCTTCGGACGACTTCTTCAAACGGTTAAATTAAAATCATGTGCTTTTTTATTTATTCTATAGTGTATATGTTGAGATTTTGATTTAATTAAAACTCTAAAAACTCCAGTTGGTGCCGACATAACCTCAAATCTTTCTGCGAATCACGTTGAATCATTGATGGGCTTTACAATCTTCGAGTTGTTCGATAAGATCGACAAGTATCCTCTTGCGTTGAACATATTGTCTAAGAAATTATCTAATGCCGTTTGCGTGTCGGTAGTCAATTGTAAATATATACACCTCCAGAATACCATCAACCTTGGACCCAGTTTTGGCCTTGTTAAGACCTCCTGTACAAGGCATAGCCGATGAGTGCGCTAGACGTAAATAATTACAAAAGCGGGATTTCTCTAAAGTTTTATAGCTGACTGACAATGCAATCATCCAGCCCGTATTGGACAAAAAAAACATCCTATTATTTCACAAATTGTGGTACGAAATTTAGAGTGCTTGAAGATGACTGGCGGTGTATATATTTTTAATGGGCTCCTTCCATGATAGGTGCTCCCCCCTTTTTTTGGTATTTATTTTGCGAATAAGAGCAAACCAAACCGAATTATCTAGTTGTGATTAGGGAAATGACTGTGCCACATCATTTCTAGGAAGTCCATCCCCTATTTCAGAGATTCCCAAACTTTTAATGTTTGCGGAACCTCTGGGAATGAGATTAGGAACTTGGGACGCCCTTTTAAGGGTTTTAGCTTTTTACTTTTTTTTAACATTAAATTAAAGTGGAACATATTGAAAAAACATGTTAAATTTAAGTTCAAATAAATATTTACTCCATTGTTGATTTTCGTCATTTATTGACAGCTACTAATACAGTTTCCATTAATATATTTTGTTATCCATTATCTTTCCATTTATTTCCATTAATATTTATTTGTTTATCCAAATATATCTCGTGGCACACCAGTTGGGATTCACTGATCTAGTCTATTATACTAAGTCTTCTTGATCACTCCTACTGGTCATTGAGATGTCAATTCATGTACCAATAATAGTAATAATTTCTGTAAACCACGCAGTTAGAAAGCATATTTTTGTAGAAATGACAAATTTCTGTTCTATACATTCCTGGGAATTTAAACGTGATGTCATTTTGCAGATAACATTCATGAACTTGCAAATTTCTTGCCGTCAATTGGAAACACTTAACCTTTTGAGGGGCACCATTTGCACAATGCAAGTGCCTAAATCTAGTCTTTTTTTAAATTGCATTCAATGTATTCCGGTAAAATGAGCAGAAAATAGTTAGTGCTGCCATCTGTTATCCGTTTAATGAACTAAAAACATTTTGTAACGTTTAATTGAAAAATTTTTCAAGATACTTTAGGTTAAAAGAAATCGGGAAAAAAATCTGCACCGTACAAACAGTGGAGGTTGTTGCTTCTAAAAGGGTTAAGAGAAAATACATTTTTAAAGTAGTTTCGAAGGATACCGAATATACTCATTTGTTAGTAGGTGACATGAAGTTTGTTTGTAGGAAGGGGTTTGAACATCGCGTTCAAAATCACATAACCCTCATAACTGTCCATCACATACACAAGCTTTAAACGTATCATAGAAGAAAATTTTCATTTTCCAGTCTCTTTTTATGTTGTATTTTATCTAAGCTGCCAGAAAAAAACAATGCAAGTCAACAATAGTATTTTTCTGAAGCAATTTTAAAAAAAAATCTATTTTAATACTTACATTGTCTAATTTTAATAGTCTTGAAATGTTTCAACAAGTTACTAGGTTCTTTAAACACAAAACTGACTTAGAATTCTAAATAAACAATGTTTATCAAAGACTTTCTTTAACATTTCGGAGCATGTCTTATTCAATTTGTATACGATTTGATGAATAACAACTGAATTTTTACTCCCAACTGCTTCATGTTGCATCGTATAAGTTCTTGTATAAAAATAAAATATTATAATCTATTCTTAGATAGACAGCAAAATATCTAAATTTATTTATAGAGACATTTTCGGGCTTATTTCTATCTTTTTGTATTTTTTGTGAACCTTGAAGTTCGATAAATATACTTTGCATAACGATTGGATAGGGCTTACATTTGATAGTATTAGAAAGGGTATACATTTTTATGGGATTATTCGATAGATTGATAAATACAGATATACAATTTTATGAATTGAGATATGATATAATAATGTTTTTCTTGATTCAGATGACTTTACTATCGTAATATAAAAATATATTTAATAAAATTAAAAAAATATTAATAATTTGAGTTTAATTAATTTAATTTAATGCAATTTTTAATTTATTTTTTCCATCTCTTTGTTATAATAAAAAAATTATTTTAAAAATGCATTAAAAATTAATGCTCTGCCATTTTACATTATAATTATCCTTAAAAATCTCGAAATAATATTGCACAGCTACTTGCAACAAAAGGGTTGCAACTATTTTTGTTTTAATTCAGTCTCAGAGGATTCTTCAAATCTAGAGTATTATTTCCAATTAGTGAACTTGAATAGGTTCCTGAAATGTATTTTATTATATAACATGAAATTCGTATGTGAAATAAATCAAAAAGCATTTGAATCATACAATTTACTATGATTTGCAGAACAAATTAGTCCAATCAGGAAAATGTGATTTCGTGTTTGAAATCGCTCACAGATCCATTCTTACAAATGAAATATCTCTGTGCAATTTACGTAATTAAGTTAGTTCAATCTTTTCGAAGCTTTTCTTCGTCTTTACATGAAAATTTCATCTTGAGTTAAACTTTGCGTGTAGCAAATGACAGGCCCTTTCAAAAGCAGTTTAAGGCGTGTTAATTGCAAACTTTACAATGTATAAACATTAATTAAAAGCTTATTTGTGTCTAGCATTCTGACAAGTTTTCTCTAAGAACTTTTATAGTACGTATACGTGCATGTCAAACACATTTCTAGTATCAATAAACGCACTCTTAAAACAAGTAAATAAAATTATTTTTAGCTGAAATCTTTTGGGAATACATAAAAGGTGAAAATTGTGAGGTAAATGTGAGGTTGCATTGTTTTAAATTTATTTTGGAAAGCATGGAGATCAAAGGTGTGATTTTATTTCGCTATATATTAAGCACAAACAGACACACAGGAAATGTGTTGTTATGAATTATTATTCAGGACACATAAAGAATTTTTTCTAAATCAAATAATTTGTGTATACATAAGAAGAAAAAATTTTGATGAAAATTTGAAGTTGCTTTGTTTAAAATTTATTTTTAAACGTTTCCGTAATAAAGGTTCAAATTCATTTCTTTGTGTGCACAAATCAAACAATTACGCAAGAAATGCGTCGTATTTAAGTTATGTATTAGAGGACATATAAATAAAATGATTATTTATTATAATTAACTCACAAAACACAGTTTATATAAAAAGCGGACTGTACACGAATTTCACACACAAATATTTATTTTAAGCATAGCACTGAGCTTAGCGAACTCTCTGGCCGCCATTACTCCACACACCCATATCCTTTTCAGTTCGGCGGGGAACGCAACAGCCACACCACACATAGGTTGCGGCGTACATGAATTTAGCCCGCATGAGTTGGGGCCTTAACATACCGCCGGCCTTGGAAGAATCCACAGGGATCTTCCAATTTACATTTTTTCTTTCAATACACATTATTAATCCAATTATACATGTTAATCACAGGGCAACTGATTCAAATTATATGACATTAAATATACAATAATACACAATATTACACCTCTTGGGGTAAGAAAGCAATTTTTGTAATTGGCCGTTTAAAAGTTCCTGACTGAGTTTTAACATTAACTAAACGGACTCTCTGATCCTTACCAAGGAAAACATCAGTAATTTTACCCATTCTCCATGTGCAAAAATGGTAGATGGTATTCTTTAATTAGCACAATTTTCCTGACCGTGGTTCTACCACCTAGGGGCCAAAATTTAACTCTTACAGAATTTAAAGGGGCCTGAGAGCGAACACGCAACTGTCTCACGTGAAAGGTATAAAATATTACATCACTTAATCGTCCCTTGGGGATTACAATTGGATGCTTATGTTCGAACGGCAAGGAAGCCTTTTCCAATCTACCACCTACACGAAGAACTCCTTGATTATCTGCAAACACATTTAAACAATTTAGCTTACTTACAACAGATCCCCTATCCACAAATACCCTTTGAGTTTTCTTTAAGACCCAAATCTCAGCCGTCTTAATCTACTCATAGGTAAGTGGTCCACTTTGCCGTTTTTTCTTTTTACAATTTGCAGTGAATCTGCGAATATAACTATAAATTCTAATTAACTTATCATAATTATTACTCAAATTTAACAGTTCATCAAAAAACAAAGAAATTTCACAACTTAAATTTATACACTTAGAGTCACTAGAATTTAGATTTTCTGCCACTTCAGCAGTTTGGCCGTGCTTCAGTTCTTTATTGAACAGCTCCATGTCTATGGGCTTAAGTTCACGGTCAGCATTAGGATTACATTCAGTTGTCTCCGGCCATTCGAGGATAAATGGTGGCCCATGCCACCACAAGGAATGTTCTTGTAACACAGCTGGCGAACACTCGCAAGATATTATATCTGCAGGATTTTCAGCAGATGAAACATGTCTCAGTTGAGAGACCTCTGAAAGTTCCTAATCTGTTAATTTCCTCATTGGAGCAGAAGTTACAATATGATCACCAGAACAGTGACCATGTAAATTTCCATTATAATCACACCTACTGCTTCCATCTAGTGGGAAATCTTGTGAGCACCAGGTACATTCTGGATCAGCAATAATACAATCACCACAAGTTTCTTTAGAAACACATGGAATACCAGTTAAATTTCCAGGAGTTTTAGCTCTCTGAGCATGAACAATTAGTTGGTCATCAGCATCCAGTTTGTATTTGAAAGTAAACTGACGGTCGTTGTCATTACGGAAAACACACAATTTTTCTTCCTCTTTGATTTCAACTTTGCCACCGCCAGTTGTACTAAATGTACAAGCAGTACAATTCTCTGGAGGAACATCATTGTCATCAGGAAATATCTGACATCCAACACAATCTCTAACATAATCACACCTCAGAGTGCAAGTTGGGCAACTTTCACAATCACAATACCCACTGCACATTTTTTCAGTACCAGGTTGAATACAATTTTGAACGGAAGTACTACAATTGTAGTCATTTTCTTTCCAACCCTCTAGACATTTGCATTTCCCACAGTTGCAGATTCCATGATCTAGACTAGAAATCCTTCCCTCAAATCTATCACATTCACAAAACTGACCATGTATCTTCTCTTCGGGATTTTGACGCTTTAAGCACTCACAGTCACCACATCTGCAAACAGCTCTTCGAGAGCATGGCTTTTTATAATTTCTAAAATAGCATCCTAAGTCATCGGGTGCTTGATCCATACATTTTGTATCACATTCACATTCTCTGCCATCTTTATCATCTTTCACTCTTTTATTACTTGATTCCTTATTTAAATTGTCCTTTTCTCTCACTAATCCGCAATGAATGGAAACCTGAGAACACGGACTAGAAATGCTTCCACTTATCAGGTAGCCAAAAACAGAATTTTGGAGAATTAAGTTTGTATTTGAAATATGTAATCTTCCCGGTCTCAATAATTCCAAACACACTTCTGATCCGAGAAGCACATGAATGCTATTTCGTTTATGAAATTCAGGATCAGCAAGATTTATCACTTCTGGCATTGGTATATTTGAAAGATCGATGTTCTCATTTGGAATTAGATTCGTTACTTTTGACACAATAAAAAATTCCAACTCTCTATAGTAGTTCTGGGACTCATTAAATAAAATAGCAGTAGTGCGATAGGCTACATTCATTGAATTTCCTGTAATACCTGTCACAGATAAATTTATTTTCTTCTTCTTTAAACCTAATTTGTCAGCTAACACATTAGATATTAAACTTATTTCGCTACCGCAGTCGAGTAATGCCCGCGAAGTTGCAAACACATTACTGACTGGATTGCTAATGCTGACTAAAGCAGTAGTGAGCATTACTCTTTTTTCTTTCTTTTTTGTTATCGCGGTGAATGAATTTTGCACAGGCTGAAACTCTGTCACCCCATGACTCCGTTCCACATCTGAATTTCGCCGGGTCAGTTCAGAATCTTTCTCGCGAGAATAGCCCGACATATAATTATGCTCCTTTGAGCTACCACAAACTGAGGGAAAAGTATTATCTGGTTCGAATGACTTAGCCTCCGCGTTCAACATCTGCGTTTGGTTTGAAGGGGGGGGAAATGCTCTCTCCCTCGGAATGTGCAGTAGGGAATTGTGCTTCATGTTACATTCTAAGCAAGTATATTTTGAAGTGCAATTTCTTACTGTGTGACCATTTTTCGACAAGCAATTAAAACATAACTTGTGTTTTTTCACGAACTCGATTCTATCGTGAAAACTCATTTTCATAAAATCGACACATTTATACAAGTTATGAAAGGTGTCTGAATTGCAACAAATACAATTAAAACTGGAATTTTTCACATAAGAAACTAATGATGTTACTCTTTGATTTTGTGGATACTTTTTTGGATACACAACACTATTAGATGTATTTGAAGACTGTAGGATACGAGCATAGTCCTTTAAGAATGAAATAAGCTCGGACAATGTTGGTAATTCACCCTTTTTACAATTTCTTTCCCACCAAAGCCTTGTAGTTGAATCTAATTTTTGCAGTAAAATGTACGCTAACACAGTTTCTGAGAATCCTTCAATCTTTTGCTCTAAGATTTCTAATGAACGGATGCATTCAGTTGTAGTATCTACTAATTTAAGTATGGAATGTGTATTATCATTGGATAGCTGAGGGATCGACATAAACCTTTTTAAATGAGCAAACACTTGATCTTTTTTATTGGAAAATCTTTCTTCCAAAAGATCCCACGCAATTTTATAATTTGCATCACTTATTGAAATAGACTGAACGATTTTAGCTGCGTCACCATGCAAGGATAATTTTAGATAGGAAAGTTTCTGTGAACCAGATAAGCTCGAATTGTTATGAATACTTGCGCAAACAAATCTCTAAAACTGAGCCAGTCTTGTATATTACCATTAAATGATGGTAAATTTAATTTCGGTAATCTCACATTTTCCAGATTGCTAACTTCCGACAAATTTGAAGTAGATTTATTTACAGCTAATAAACTTAATTGATTCTTAACCAATATCCACAAATTATCAATACTGTCATTAACTGACTGTTGTTCTTCGATGAATTTTTCTAGTTCCTTTTTGTCACAATTTTCAAAAATTTTATCAAAAAGCTCTGAACTTTCAATTTCAAATTTATTACACTTTTTTTCAAATAAATCAAGTTGCACTTTGGCATGCACACTTTTTTCCACATCACTAGTGGTTTTTGTAATGTTCGCTTTCAAAACTCTTTTTTTGGTCAATAACACTTCCATTTTAAAATTGTATAAAATATCACTCACCTCTATTACTTTGAGGTACGCAGCAGTAAATCACACTGTAAACACACACAAATGATGTAGCTTACGGAGTTCCACAGTACTTTTTAAACACTTTAATCCTACTTCCGTTTCACGAAATACAACGGTTTTTAGAACACTCACTAAATACAACGATTTTTATAATCCATAGATCGGTGACACGCTCGGGGTCGAAAGGACCATATTTATTATAATTAACTCACAAAACACAGTTTATATAAAAAGCGGACTGTACACGAATTTCACACACAAATATTTATTTTAAGCATAGCACTGAGCTTAGCGAACTCTCTGGCCGCCATTACTCCACACACCCATATCCTTTTCAGTTCGGCGGGGAACGCAACAGCCACACCACACATAGGTTGCGGGGTACATGAATTTAGCCCGCATGAGTTGGGGCCTTAACAATGATTATAACCCTAAATCCGGAGTACACATTAGATGAAAACATGTTGAGATGAATTTGAAGTCACTTTATTTAAAATTAATTTTGAAACGTATGGGGATTAAAGGAAAAAATTTATTTATATATGCGTTAAAAGCAAACAGTCATACCATATATGTGTCTTATTAATGTATATAGAGGACAGATAAAGGAAATAGTCCTAAATTAAGTGTTTGGTAATTCATAAGAGGACAAAATTTTGACATGCATTTGAAGTTGCGTTGTTTAAAATTAATTTTGTAATGCACGAGGATTAAAGGTGCAAACTTATTCCTGTGTATGACCAAAACACAGTCCACAATAATACAGTAAATGTGTCGTATTAAAATTATATATTACAGGACACATAAATAAAAAGGTTTGAACTCAACTGCCTGGGTATACATAAGAGGGGAAAATTTTGAGATAAATTTGAAGTTGCTTTGTTTAAAAATAATTTTGAAACGCATGGAGATTACACAGGCCTGCGATGAAAAAAAAATACAAGGGAATTGACAGCTGAACTTTACGTATTTTTTGGTGGTGAATTAAAAAAGATAAGGAAAAATTTCTATCACTTCACGTTTTCTTGAAAAATTCAATTTTACTTGGATTTTTATGATCATTTACCATAATTTTTTTCGGCGTTGAATTTCTTCCCTCCCTGCCTTACCATAATTCTACCATGGTGAAACCTACAGAATACGCTTCTGTGACACCTCCCCTAGCATTACAAACTATTTAAGACAACTTTATCTTGCGTATTTAGGCATTAAACTCAGAGATTAGGACAAATCTTGGATTCCTCATAAAGTTTGTGTGCAGTGTCTCAATGATCTACGCTTATGGCTGAAAGGAAAGAAGACTGTAAGATTTGGAATTCCTATGACATGGGAGCCGAAAAACCATTCTGATGATTGTTACTTTTGTTCCTGCCATGTCCGTGGGTATAACCGCAAAAATCAAAAGCTAATCTCTTGTCCTGATAACATTCCATAGGCCATACGACCCCTTCCTCATGGACCTCATGTGCCAGTGCTTTTGCCTCCAAATGAATTGCAAGTCATCTCTTCAGAGTCTTCAGACTCCGAACATCCAGAAGTCCAAAGATCTGCTACTGAATATAAGGTGCCTCCAGAGGGGAACTTAGAAGGCCCTTTATCTTTCTCTCAGGTTGAACTTAAGGTGACTGCCTACGTTCGGAGCCAATTTTTTTAAAAAATTGTTTTTTTAAGGATTTTTTGGTCTCATATGGTAAAACAGCATTTAAAAATAAAAAATAAAAAAAACTTTCCTGTAAACACCATACTTTTTTATAAATTGGTCAATTTGAAGTAATTTTTAATGAAATTTAGCTAAAACGCTTATCACTCTGAACAAAATTCTAATGCTACTATTTTAATTTCCTTCTCACAAATAATACATATAACAGTTATCTTCAAAATGACCTACAATCTAAGAGAAATTTTGAAATGCAAAAATAATACAGACAATTTTATGTTCCAATATGAAAATTTTCCCCAATTCGTCATTCCTTTCCTTATAAACACAGCCCCAAACAAAAAACTATTTATTATACATCAATTATTGTACGTCATTTCATTAACAATAGCATCTAAAACATTTCCTGAAAATTTTATCAAATTATATGCATTATTATCTGAAATATCATATTAACGGTAGAGATTTTTGCTAAAAAACATAATTCTGAGAAAAAAGCCTTTAAAGTTGTTTGTCACTTCAATTTTGTATTAGCCGATGTTTTTTAAAATAGCTATAACTCTGCTTCTAATTGATGTAGAATGAAAATCTAAGCGGTTTTGAAAAGAGAAACGATTGAATTACAAGATTCTTGCAAAACATAAAATTGACCAAAATGGTCAAAAAATGGTCGCACTTAAAGTTGTTTGTCACTTAAATTTTGTATTAGACGATGTTTTTTAAAATAGCTATAACTCTGCTTCTAATTGACGTAGAATGAAAATCAAAACTGTTTTGAAAAGAGAAAAGATTGAATTACAAGATTCTTGCAAAAAATTAAATTGATCAAAATAGTCAAAAATGGCATTTTCAACGTAGGCAGTCAGTCACCTTAATGATATGACTAGATATCCGGGCCTTTAGAAAGAGGCAACTGTATTGTTGGGATCCAGATTGAAATAAAAAAAAACTTATTGGCCAAAGGAACCTCTTTTTATTGGTACAGGAATCGAGAAAAGGAATTTGTTAAGTACTTTGACGAAGAGAACCTGGTCTATTGTTCTTATGTTCCCGGATTCATGAGCAAATTTTATATCACCTAAAAAAAAGGTGAATGGAGGCTCTTTATAGATTCGTCCAAAAGGAGCCTTAAAGTTGTTCTTCTTCATCATGGAAGCCAGTATGCATCTGTACCAGTTGGACACTAGGTGCATTTAAAAGAACGATATGAAAACCTGGCTCTCGTCCTCACCAAAATAAAACATTCTGACCACGGTTGGACCATAAGCGGTGATTTAAAAGTTATATCCATGCTTCTTGGTCACACAAGGTGGATATACAAAGTTCCCATGTTTCATTTGTGAGTGGGACAGCCGTGATAAGACTCAACATTGGGACTCAACTAGGTTCAAGACGAAAGCTTGAACTTGGCACCAAGAATGTGATTCTGAACAGCTTAGCAGATCAACAAAAGTATTGTTACTCCCTCTGTATATAAAATTAGGTATAATGAAGCAGCTTGTGAAGGCAATTCCAAAAGATGGGGATTGTTTCAAATACCTGTGCAAAAACTTTCCAGGTTTATCCGAAGTCAAGTTTAAAGAGGGAATCTTTGTTGGTCCAGATATCCACAAGCTTATGAAGGATAAAGAATTTGAGACTAGCATAACAACAAAGGAAAAAGATGCTTGGGTTGCCTTCAAAGATATCGTCAGTAAATTTCTGGGTAATTACAAGGATCCTGACTATAAAGAAATTGTTATGAATATGCTGAACAAATTTCAAGCGTTGGGTTCCTCCATGAGTGTTAAAATACATTTCATTTACTCACATGGAGACTTTTCCCCCGTAAATGTAGGATCAGTCAGCGAAGAACAGGGTGAAAGGTTCCACCAAGACATCAAAGATATGGAGCGCAAATATCAAGGAAGATAGGATAAGATCATGCTCGCCGACTACTGTTAGATGTTACCACGAGATAGGCCTGACATTGAACATAAAAGAAGAACGTGAAAAAGAAGTTTCAAAGGAAAAAGAGTACGTACTTAAATAGAATTTTTTTTGCTCAGATTAAAATTTGTTTCAAACTTTCATGTACACATACATAATACGAGTATTTGCTCCTATTGGTCAATCGTCTATTTTATGTAAGTTACCTTAATAAAAAGAAATTAAAGTAATATGTTGGGGATTTTCTTCTAGAAACTGCACCATAATTCGATGTAAAAAGTTTAAACTCAAGGGAACTTTCTGTTTTTCTTTCGATCAGAGGCGGCTCGTACGATCCGGCAACAGTGGTTTTCATCCATTTAAACCTATAAAATAATCCATTGCTGAAAAATCAATCTCCCTCACCAAGAATCGGTTATTTTACATAGATTTAAATGAATAAAAACCATGGTTACCAGATAGTACATGCAAAATTGTTGAGAGAACTCCTTTTCAAATAGGATTTTAGCAAAAATATCGATATTAATTTTCAAAAAATCCTGATGTGATGAAAAAAAATGGAGGTAATTTTCGAAAAAAGCACACCAAATAACAAAAAATTCAGTGAAAACTTCTCTTGTGTTTTTCAAAAACTTCAATTTCGCAGGCCTGTGTTATAGGTAAACATTTATTTCTCTATACATTAAAAACAAACAATCGCACAGGAAATGCGTCGTTATTAATTTATCTTTAAGACACATAAATAAAATGGTTCTAAATAAGATGTTTGGATAAAAGGAGAAAAATTTGAGATAAATTTGCTGATGTTTGTTTAAAATTAATTTTTATACATATGGGGATTAAAGGTGCTAATTTATTTCTCTTTATGTTCAAAACCAACAATAATACAGGAAATGTGTGCTGTTTAAGTTGTATATTAGAAAACACATACATAAAGTGGTTCTAACTCAAGTGTTTTGGTATACATTATTAAATTTTGATATAAATTTGAATTAGCTTTGTTTAAAGTTATATTTAAAACTAATGGGGATTAAATATAAAAATGTGTGTTATACTTCATGTTCCGTCTCGGAATGTTGACTACAGCGCCACGGTGAAGGTGTGGCCAAATCCTGTAAAACGACAGAAGGATGAACGCTCCCCGACTAAGCGGGACGCAATTGTAATCTGAATCGTTCACCCGACTTAGCGGTGACAATTCAAAAAATGTTTTAATAAACGGTTATTCAAACGACCAGTGACGAATTATAATATTATACAGTCCAAGATAAATAAATAAGATCCAACGAAGGATCATTTTGGTCCTAGGAGCTCGGAGGTTAAACCAGACTATGGATAAAACGAAAAAAGAAAACACAGGCACTTCAGCCAAGAAAAGGGACACTTCATCCATTCAAGAAAAATTAAATAGATGTAAAGGCGGTATAAAGAGCAACATTACCAAGTTGGAGAGTTTTGTTGCTGAAAAAAGTGAAACCAAGGATACCAATACAACAGAGCTTGAAGTTAAATTAAAGAGAATAGAGCAGTATCAGAAGAGACTCGAGGAATTAAGAGAGCAGTATTATGAAATACCTGATTTTGATGAACTTCAAGAGGTAGAATCAGATATTGATCTTTCAATGGACCGCCTCCAGAAATCAGAGGTAAGCATACGCCTTTTGATTGATTCACTAAAATGATCAATAATTCACTAAAATGATCAATAATTTGATTGATTCTCTAAATGTTTTAAATCAATCTAATGAAACCGAAAGTACAATTGGTTCAAAAATACGCTTACCAGAAGTCCCGCTTCCAGTTTTCTCTGGAGCTTACACCGATTGGGCAAATTTCAAGACCCAATTTACCAATTTAATAATCAACAACACTCAGTTGAATGACGCTCAAAGATTATATTATCTTCGAGCATCCTTGAAAACGGAAGCAAAATTGTTAGAATCGTCAGATGATAGTTTTGAATCCTTATTTAAAGCTCTAGAGGAGTTTCCAAAATCAAAGGTTAATTGTGGAATTTCATATTTTTGCGATAATTAATTACGAAAAAATTAACCAGGAATCTGCAAGAGAACTTGGTTCTTTAGTGGAATGCGTTAAGAAAAATGTAAGAGCTTTGAAAGTGTTAGAGTACGATCAAAACAAGTTATCGGATATTTTGCTAGTAAACATAATCCTTCAAAAATTAGATAGAGAAACCAGAAAACAATTCGAGTTTTCTTTAAAGACATCTGACGTTCCCGAATTTGATTCACTGATAAATTTTATAGAAAAAAGAAGTGCGATGCTAGAAAGCATTAGCTGCTCGCCACATACTAATATGGCTATAAATAAGAGCAATATTTCCTCCGCTAAACCGAAAGCGTTTGTAGTAAATACAAACAAAGTTCATTCAAAGCCATGTGTTTTGTGTAAAAATTTACATCCTTTGTTCAAGTGTATCACATTTCAAAATATGAGTGTAAATGAAAGAAATGATGTTGTGAAATGTAATAATTTATGTAAGAACTGTCTTCGTTCTCATTCGGGCAAGTGTATGTCCAAATTTAAATGCCAAATAAATGGCTGTAATAAAGTACATAATTCACTACTGCATCTCTCAAGTGCCGAAAAAACAAGGGTCGATGATTCAACGGAAACCAATGATTCAATGATTCAGCCGAAATCAGTTAGCGAAGGTCAAACAACGTCGGCAATTTTGACGTGTTCGGCCAATAAATCTGTTTTGCTAAACACTGCTTACATCTACATTCAAAACAACCAAAGAGAAAGAGTAAAATTGCGAGCCCTTTTAGACTCTGCTAGTTCGTTATGTCTGCTTACAGAAAATGCAGCGCGCAGGTTGGGATTAAAATTAAAAACAAATAGAATAAACATTTCTGGAATCTCGGGCGTAGGCCTTTCGGCGAAGTATGTAGTGAGTGACGTCTGTGAAGTTGGCCCCCCGACATTGAGATATCCAAATTTTGAAAATGGCATACGTTTGAGCGTCGTTTGAGCGCGTTTGAGCGCCAAAAATTTTCGTTTGAGCGCCATTTGTAAAAAAGTTATGGGCATTTCTTTTTTTGGCGGGAAAAACACCTAGCCCCCCCGACATTGAGATATTCAAATTTTGAGAACGGCATTCGTTTGAGCGTCGTTTGAGCGCGTTTGAGCGCCAAAAATTTTCGTTTGAGCGCCATTTGTAAAAAAGTTATGGGCATTTCTTTTTTTGGCGGGAAAAACACCTAGCCCCCCCGACATTGAGATATTCAAATTTTGAGAACGGCATTCGTTTGAGCGTCGTTTGAGCGCGTTTGAGCGCCAAAAATTTTCGTTTGAGCGCCATTTGTAAAAAAGTTATGGGCATTTCTTTTTTTGGCGGGAAAAACACCTAGCCCCCCAGACATTCAGATATTCAAATTTTGAGAACGGCATTCGTTTGAGCGCGTTTGAGCGCCAAAAATTTTCGTTTGAGCGCCATTTGTAAAAAAGTTATGGGCATTTCTTTTTTTGGCGGGAAAAACACCTAGCCCCCCCGACATTGAGATATTCAAATTTTGAGAACGGCATTCGTTTGAGCCTCGTTTGAGCGTGTTTGAGCGCCAAAAATTTTCACTATTTTCTTTGTATACAATGGGCGCTACATCAAGAAGTGAAGGTGATCAGTGTGTGAAGTGTTGTACCGAGTTATCCCCCCCCCCCAACTTTAAAAATAGAAGTGATGAAAAGAATGGCATCCCCCCCCCCTTCTTTCCCAAGATTACCAACGCCCAACGGACACAGGTGTCAGCCGGTCTTAAAATAACAACGCCTCATAAACTGTACCTTTTTTGGTTTGTACTTTTTTGTCTGTCATGCCCACACTGTACATTCCCGTTTTTATGCAGAATTTTTTTTTATAATAGAGAATGAAAAACGCTACCCTAGGACTTTTTAAACCTTCAAATTCCAATAAATACATCAAGAAAAAAATAGAAGCAGAAAAAATAGGGCAAGAATTCTGTCAGCTGTAAATGATTTTCAACTATGTTAAGCAATTGCTTGATGCAATTTTATAATTTGAGTTTTTATAATTTTCTAACACTGTAACACAGTTATTGTAAATGTGGTAAAAGCAAAGATTATTTTAACGAGGAAGGATATGTCAAACTGTTTTCTAGACCAGCGGTTCTCAACCTGGGGGGTGCGCCCCCCTAGGGGGGGGGGGGGGAGAAGAATTTCAAGGGAGGCTTGAGTTAAAAAAAATAAATAAAAAGTAAAACTAACTGTTATTTACTGTATTCAATTTTGTGGTCACAATGTAACCGTAACGTATTTTCGACATTCAACTGTCTGAACATGAAGCTACAATGTCAGAAAAAAATTCTGAAGACTTATGATGCAGTTAAGGGTTTCGCAAAGAATATAGCTCTTTGGCAACGCCGTCTTCAGAGTTCAGAGCCAAATTTTTCATCCTCTCCAAGATTGAACGACCTCCTCGATGATAAAAAAAAAAATCCCCCATTGCAACAGATAAATGTATTGAAGGACCTTATATCATTATGCATTTGGTAGGTAGCATTGCAAAATGAAATTGCAGACTATTTTCCAGATATTAGTTCACAGAATCGGGAGTTTAAGTTAACAAGAGATCCTTTTAAAATCGACGTGGATGTACTTCCTGATAATATCCAGGAACAAGCTTTCGACCTAAAATGTGATTCTCAAGCAAACGCGGAATTCGAAAACATGGATGTTGAAAATTTTTGGTTACGCTATTTTCCTGTTTACCCAGAAGTTGCTTTGGAAGCTTTGAGGTTATTAGTGCAGTTTTCATCCACATATCTCTGTGAATCTGGATTTTCAGCATTAGCATACATAAAGTCAAAATATCGAGCAAAGCTGGACGTTGAAAGAGACCTGAGGTGTGCTTTGTCACAGTTACAACCTAATATTCAAAAACTTGTCAATGACAAACAATGCCAGACCTCTTATTAATGTTTTGAAAGTGACTGGTATTACATTCCAAACTCACCTAGATCCTTGATTACTTCAAATATATTTGATCTGTATTTAATTCTTTGATTTCCTATGTTCTAATAACAATACTATGTTCCAAATTAAGATATGTGTAGTAATATTAAATTTTGTGTATGAAATTATCTATTCTATATTTTCATTTAATAACCAGCTTCAGTTTCAAATTTCGATTGTACTACTTGTATTGACCACATATCGCTCACTCCTTTCAACAACGTCATACCTCAAAAATCGGTGATTTTTAGTTATGCTTGTTTTCAGAATGCTCTGAAAGAGTATTAACTACAGGTAGTAATTTTTTTCCTTGTATATTGATAAAACTATTTTGCATTTTACATCTAGCAAATTTTATCGCTCTCCGATTTGTAAGTAAAATTTTTTGGATTGCCTCACCAAATTACTGGGCAATCCTCAATGCCGAATTATTATATCATAATCTTTGAGCATATTTGTTTTTTACTTTTTAAAACTCAAACTGGTGAGGGGAGTTTGCAAAACCTTCCCCGGTAACCTACGCCTTTCAACACCGCCCCCTTTTGCGTCCAGCTGTATTATAACTTCTCTCTTCTCCCGAATTCCACTGAGAAGACACGGTATGGGTGTCCACCCCGTTTCGTCGACACTAAATTTTCTCCCCCCCCCCTTTTTCCCGTTCAAGTTTCACTTTCGGTATGCACGGGTCTAGAAATCATCACAAAAACTCACAGAAACGCATCTGGTTCAGCGGCAAACCTCTTCCCAGACGGTCAGCGACAATCAAAGTTACGATACCGCTTTGTAATGGGAGCAGAAATGCGTGTTCACACTCCAAACATAAAGATGTCAGATAAGGGGGTGGACCACTGGTCGCCCAAACAAAAGCAACCCCTCTCACCCCCGGGGAGATGACACAAGCTTGGGCTATCCAGACAGAAATGTAAACAAACAGGAGCTATCACCAATTCTTCTACACCAGGGGTGTCAAACTCAAAGGCTAACTTGGGCCAAACAAACAAGGTTTAACTATAGGTGGGCCGCAAAAAAATCAATATTAATAGAAACGTAGGTTTATTTACCTAATTACAGTATATTCAACATAAATATACGCATTTTGTTTAATAATAGCAAAAAAAGAGTATAATTAAAAAACATTTAGCGAATTCTTCCTGTCTTATTATAATTCTGCGTCGGTTATTTCATTATATATTATTGTGTACCAATATATTGGCCGGACCGCAAAAATGTTCGTCCATTGGACTTTGCATGCATGTGCTTACTTAAACGAGGAGCTTTCACACCGATCGGTGGGGCGTGCGAGTGACAGTGATTTACCCTTAATCACATGGCCACCAAGATCCCCGGACCTCACGCCATGCGATTTCTTTTATGGGGTTCCTTCAAAGACACTATTTATGCACTACTGATGCCGAAAATACTGAAACAACTTCAAGAACGCATTTGTGCAGTGTTAGGAACTATTGACTACAAAATGTGTGGTACGAACTTGATTACAGATTAGATGCTTGTCGTGTAACAAAAGGGTCACACATCGAACATTTGTAACTGAAAATAAAACTTGGTATATTTTTCTCTAATTTCGTGTATCACTTATTGTAATATGTGTAATAGTTTCGAAAATATAAAATATTTAAAATCTGGTCATTCATTTGTGCTAACCCTGTATATATGGTTAAATTACAAATAAAAAATTAAGGTTTTTAAATAATATGGAATGCGCATGGAGTATTTTTAAAAATGTCAGTATTTTTGAAAAAAATTTGAAACATATAGGTATTATTCTTCAAAAAAATCTTTGTTTTGAGTTCTCTCCTGAAAAATCTTGTTTTTCGAGATATGACGTTGTTGAAAGGAGTAAGCGATATGGTGATGGTGGGGGGGGGGGGGGGAGGCGTGACCTCACATCAGTGTTCAAAGGGGGGCACAGAGCCTGAAAGGTTGAGAACCCCTGTTCTAGACCATAAATGTAGTGCAATTGACGTCTAGTTAACTCTAACTCTTCTAAACACTATAAAAAGGTCGGTAAGTTTATTCCAATATTCTGTTGAATACATTTCATTTCTTATATCGACTATTTTTATTTAGTAACTGATTGCACTCATTTAGTTATGTTATAAAATATTTGACCAGAAATCTTATGGTATATTTTGGGTTTTAATACACTGGTTATCAAAAATTAAGGAAAAGTCACAAAAATACCGATTACTCAAAAAGTTTCACGTGGAATTTAATGAAACTTATATACATTATACAACACATAGATAGGTATAAAATAGCATAAAAAGAAATCGCCAGGCAATTATGGTGTTGCAGAAACTAGCATGTGCATAGAAAGAACATATCGGACGTATCAGTTTGGTATAGGAAAAGTACCTTTAATATGGTGTATTATCCCCCCGAGAAGCAATACAGCACATACAGCGATGTGTGAAGCTGTCAATTATGCGGTCTATGAGTTCGGTAGGAAGCGAGAGCCATTCAACTCTTGCAAAGCCGTTGAAAGCGTGGCTAGGGTCCTAAGAGGAGGATTGAGAGCAGATATACGTCGTCCTTAAGCGTCCCAAACATGCTCGATAGGATTCAGGTCCGGTGATCGAGCTGGCCACTCCGTGCGCTGAATTGTTTCCTGCTCAAGATAAGCATCCACGATGCGAGCCCTGTGCGGTCTCGCGTTATCGTCCTGTAGCACGAAAGCATCACCTATTGCCCCGGCATAAGGGCGCACATAAGCATCAAGGATGTCATCTCTATAGGTGTGAGCATTCACATTTCCACGGGTAAAGACATGGAGGTCTGTGCCTCCACCCAAAAAGATACCACCCCAAACACAGACACTACCTGATCCGTATGCATCTCTTTCACGGATATGTGATGGATGAAAACGAGTTCCAGGTTCTGTCCAAATTAAAATACGCCTACTATCGCTTTGGAGGCTAAACCTGGACTCATCCGTAAAGCGAACAGCCGTCCATTGATCACGCGTCAAGTGGACATGTTGACGTGCCCACTGCAAATGTTCCCCCGCCTATGGCATGACGTGAGCGGGACGCAAATGACTGGTCGCCTCGCAAATTGACCACCTTCGTTAAGCTTTCTACATACGGTTGACGTTGATAACAACCTTCCGGAGCTTGCAGCGAGGGAGAATCTACAGACGGAGCTTGCAGACGGAGTTTCGGTTCTATTCCTTCGTGTGCATAATGACAAATATCGGTCATCGGCACTCGTCGTAGCTTATGGCCGTCCTTGGCTGAACCTCTTGAATGCGACATCCGTGGTTAGAAATTGTTAGAAAGTCTATGAACCTCAGACGGATTCACATTTAGCCGTCTGGCCGCTTCTGTCTGACTTTGTCCTGCCTCTATTCTCCCAATAGCTCACCATCGCATTTCTTCGGTCAAATGATGCCTGGAGGTCATTGTTACAATTTGGGTATGCCAATTGTCCAATTCGGCGTCAATGAAATTAATTAAAAATGGCAATTTATGCCAGCCACAAGAAATTTGTGGAGAAGTCATTTCAATAAAAAACACATGTCCTTTCGATTCCATTCTGCAGAGTTTAAGTACAGCGATAACGGACTTTAAAGATTACATTAATTACGCAAAATGTTCTTCAAATTCCGTTTTGCAGTTAGCTCTAAAACTTCTGGCTGACAAAAACTTGACCGCATTTTATAAAAGCAGAGCTATATTTTTAAAATCCATGTATCCCAAATCAGAATCTCCAGTCCTTCCAAATCTTTCTTTTGTAGACGCAACTGATAATATAATCAATTTTTTGGAAAAAACACTTAAGGACGCACCCAGCGTCACTCTTGTTAAAATCTGCAATAAGTGCAGTGCAACGAAAATACAAGTTTTGCCCGTCCTGCGTGTCAACAGAGAACGAATTATGGCAGATGGCGTAAAATCATTACAAACTGCAATTTCTGAACAGTTCGATTCTACCTATATGTGCAAGAAGCCAAACTGCAACAACGGCATTCAAGCCGTAAAACGGACTTTCGGCCACCATTTATTCGTTGAACTCGATTTCTTAGATTCGACAAATCGTTTGTTGCAAGAAAAAATTACTAAAAATCAAGTGTGTGACTTGACAAAACTTTTGGATTTTCCGGTCGAACTGAAATTAGAAAATTCCCTATATCTTTTAGGTGCAGTTATTGCTTACCAGTCAAATCACTATATAGCGTACTGCCATCGAACGAGTGGGACTTGGGAAAAATACAACGATTTGGAGAACAAAGTTATTAATATTAAGGAAGATTTATTCGTTAATCCACACGCGGTCCTATATTTACTATCAGCTTAATCTTAAAATTGGAACCATTTTAACGATCAACTAACTATTGGAACCTTTTGTTTTTAATTACCTGACTTCAGTGTGGAATATTATAATTACCATATTTAGCTTTTTACGATAATTGATAATTTTGTACATATTTTGAATGTCACAGCAATCTCGGGTTTATGTTTCTAATCATTTATGCGCGTATCTCTTAATAATTATATTAAAATGTTAATCTTTTGCTCCGTTCTGTACGAGAAACAAAACATTTTATTTATTGTATATTATAATTTTGAAATTGGGATTTTTAATGTAGTCATATTTTATTGTAGTACTCATGCATCAAGTTTTATACTTAATTTTTGTACATACATATTTTGAATGTCACAGCAATCTCGGGTTTATGTTTCTAATCATTTATGCGCGTATCTCTTAATAATTATATTAAAATGTTAATCTTTTGCTCCGTTCTGTACGAGAAACAAAACATTTTATTTATTGTATATTATAATTTTGAAATTGGGATTTTTAATGTAGTCATATTTTATTGTAGTACTCATGCATCAAGTTTTATACTTAATTTTTGTACATACATATTTTGAATGTCACAGCAATCTCGGGTTTATGTTTCTAATCATTTATGCGCGTATCTCTTAATAATTATATTAAAATGTTAATCTTTTGCTCCGTTCTGTACGAGAAACAAAACATTTTATTTATTGTATATTATAATTTTGAAATTGGGATTTTTAATGTAGTCATATTTTATTGTAGTATTCATGCATCGAGTTTTATACTTAATTTTTGTACATACATATTTTGAATGTCACAGCAATCTCGGGTTTATGTTTCTAATCATTTATGCGCGTATCTCTTAATAATTATATTAAAATGTTAATCTTTTGCTCCGTTCTGTACGAGAAACAAAACATTTTATTTATTGTATATTATAATTTTGAAATTGGGATTTTTAATGTAGTCATATTTTATTGTAGTATTCATGCATCAAGTTTTATACTTAATTTTTGTACATACATATTTTGAATGTCACAGCAATCTCGGGTTTATGTTTAAAAAGTCCTTGGGTAGCGTTTTTCATTCTCTATGAAAAAAAATTCTGTACAAAAACGGGAATGCACAGTGTGGGCATGACAGACAAAAAAGTACAAACCAAAAAAGGTACAGTTTATGAGGGGTTGTTATTTTAAGACCGGCTGACACCTGTGTCCGTTGGGCGTTGGTAATCTTGGGAAAGAAGGGGGGGGGGGGGTGTCATTCTTTTCATCACTTCTATTTTTAAAGTTGGGGGGGGGGGATAACTCGGTACAACACTTCACACACTGATCACCTTCACTTCTTGATGTAGCGCCCATTGTATACAAAGAAAATAGCGAAAATTTTTGGCGCTCAAACACGCTCAAACGACGCTCAAACGAATGCCGTTCTCAAAATTTGAATATCTCAATGTCGGGGGGGGGGCTAGGTGTTTTTCCCGCCAAAAAAAGAAATGCCCATAACTTTTTTACAAATGGCGCTCAAACGAAAATTTTTGGCGCTCAAACGCGCTCAAACGACGCTCAAACGAATGCCGTTCTCAAAATTTGAATATCTCAATGTCGGGGGGGCTAGGTGTTTTTCCCGCCAAAAAAAGAAATGCCCATAACTTTTTTACAAATGGCGCTCAAACGAAAATTTTTGGCGCTCAAACGCGCTCAAACGACGCTCAAACGAATGCCGTTCTCAAAATTTGAATATCTCAATGTCGGGGGGGCTAGGTGTTTTTCCCGCCAAAAAAAGAAATGCCCATAACTTTTTTACAAATGGCGCTCAAACGAAAATTTTTGGCGCTCAAACGCGCTCAAACGACGCTCAAACGAATGCCGTTCTCAAAATTTGAATATCTCAATGTCGGGGGGGCTAGGTGTTTTTCCCGCCAAAAAAAGAAATGCCCATAACTTTTTTACAGATGGCGCTCAAACGAAAATTTTTGGCGCTCAAACGCGCTCAAACGACGCTCAAACGAATGCCGTTCTCAAAATTTGAATATCTCAATGTCGGGGGGGCTAGGTGTTTTTCCCGCCAAAAAAAGAAATGCCTATAACTTTTTTACAAATGGCGCTCAAACGAAAATTTTTGGCGCTCAAACGCGCTCAAACGACGCTCAAACGAATGCCGTTCTCAAAATTTGAATATCTCAATGTCGGGGGGGCTAGGTGTTTTTCCCGCCAAAAAAAGAAATGCCCATAACTTTTTTACAAATGGCGCTCAAACGAAAATTTTTGGCGCTCAAACGCGCTCAAACGAATGCCGTTCTCAAAATTTGAATATCTGAATGTCGGGGGGGCTAGGTGTTTTTCCCGCCAAAAAAAGAAATGCCCATAACTTTTTTACAAATGGCGCTCAAACGAAAATTTTTGGCGCTCAAACGCGCTCAAACGACGCTCAAACGAATGCCGTTCTCAAAATTTGAATATCTCAATGTCGGGGGGGCTAGGTGTTTTTCCCGCCAAAAAAAGAAATGCCCATAACTTTTTTACAAATGGCGCTCAAACGAAAATTTTTGGCGCTCAAACGCGCTCAAACGACGCTCAAACGTATGCCGTTTTCAAAATTTGGATATCTCAATGTCGGGGGGCCAACTTCACAGACGTTAGTGAGTGCTGAGATTTCAAATGAAGATGAAACATTTTCGCGCTGTTTAGAAATGGCAGTGGTACCTAAAATAACAGATTTAATTCCTACAACTAAATTGGATGTTTCAAACGTAATTATTCCCCAATCTATTAAATTGGCGGATGCAAATTTCTACACACCAAAGGAAATAGACGTGCTGATTGGAAGTAAATTATTTTTCGAAATTTTAGAGGCTGATCAAACACGAACACTAGATGGCAAATTATTATTGCAAGCAAGTCGTCTACGACATTTAATCGCTGGATCTCTACCGCAGTACGATAACCTAAAATATTGTTGTTTATTGAAGGAGTCGAATTTAGAATTAGAATTTAAAAAAATTCTTTGAAATAGAATGCATCCCGGGCGATAATAAGGATGTAATAAAAAGCGAAGATGTGTTCCGCGAAGAACATTTTTTGAAAACATACAAGCGGGATGAGACAGGTAGATTCGTAGTACAATTACCATTAAGAGAGGGTGCAAGAGAGTTGTTAGGGCATTCTAAAGAAAATGCTAATAAAAGGTTAGACGCTATTTGGAATAGACTAGAAAAAAAATAAAACAATGGCAAATTTATACAGGGAATTTATGGAGGAGTACGAGAATCTAAGACATATGGGGGAAATTAAACACGATGAAGGGGACGAGGTCTCTTATTATATTCCTCATCACGCGGTATACAAGCCGGAAAAGACATCGACTCCTTTAAGAGTAGTCTTCGACGCGTCATGTAAAACCACTAGTGGTGTTTCTCTGAACTCAGTTCTACTAAACGGAGGAACTATTCAACAAGATATTTTCTCTCTGATCAATAGGTTCAGAACACGTAGATATGCCTTTAGTGCGGATATAAACAAATGTTTAGACAGATTTTGATAGATCTGAAACAGAGAGACCTTCAACGCATCGTTTGGAAGTCAAGTAAAGACGCACCAGTAAAAATTTATAATCTATGCACCGTTACATACGGAACGGTTAGCGCTCCATTTCTAGCAATGAGAACGTTAAGGTATCCGTACACCTTCGGGGGTGATTTTTTGAAATTTTTTGAATTTTGTCTTTTTATCTATTTTTTATGATGACATTTAAGTTAAAACTTGATAAAATATATATAAAATTTAGCTGTTACATTAAAATAATTTTTTTAGGGGGAGAAACTGGAAAAAATTTTTTAAAATTTGACAATCCGCATTGCATGGTAACTCAAAAACAAACAAATATATTACAATTTTGTAAATTGCAAAATGAAGATAATAACTGTCTGTGGGGAATAGTCTATTCACAAGATTGAACTATGTATACCTCAAAGTTTATAGCACTTAAAGTACTGATGTTCATAAAAATCACTTAAAATTCATTGTCACTTGCAATTTATACCAATGTAAACAAAAAACTAATCAATCTGCAATCATGAGCATACTCTATTCCCTTTATAAATATATATAGATAAAGTATGCAAAATTTTAAGGCATTTTAAGCGTAACTTTTTATAATAGGATGAATTGCGTTAAGAGAAACGATGAAAAAATTCATTTTGAGAAAACGCTAAAAATAACTTTATAACACATTTCTTACTTTAAAAATAATTATTTTCGTATTAAAATCCACCATATTTATAAACTTCAACCTCTTGGCTTTCTGCAACACTTATTTTTTTTTACCTAAGTGCTCTGAAAATTTTCCTGCGTCTCTTTGAAGCAGGAACAGAATGACGTATTGAATCATTCTTTCTAACGTTGTCTAAATGGTTATAGGCTTGCAATGTAAAAAATCATGGATAACTAATATCCAACTTGTTAAAAACATTCAGACAACCTTTATATCCATCATTAAATTGCAATACTGCATCATACGCACCAAGTTTCATTGTTTTCAAACAAACAAATATCTCTTTTGGTAATTGTTGTCATATTATGCCATTCAGGCATTCGTTTGCATTTTGAGTTTTACCGTGGAGAAACTTGCTAAAGAGTTCTCTTGAGCACAAATCTAAGTATACTGGTTTTATAGCATTCAATACCTTTTTTGGTAGACCAGCATACTTTTCTTTAAAATAATTTTTTTAGGAGGAAAAACTGGAAAAAATTGGTCAAAATTTGACATTCCGCATTGCATGGTAACTCATTCCGCATTGCATGGTAACTCAAAAACAAACAAATATATTACCATTTTATAAATAACCAAATGAAGATAATAACTGTCTGTGGGGAATAGTCTACTCTCAAGATTGAACTATGTGTACCTCAAAGTTTGTAGCACTTAAAGTACTGATGTTCATAAAAATCACTTAAAATTCATTGTCACTTGCAATTTATACCAATGTAAACAAAAAAACTAATCAATCTGCAATCATGAGCATACACTATTCCCTTTATAAATATATATAAATAAAGTATGCAAAATTTTAAGGCATTTTATGTGTAACTTTTTATAATAGGATGTATTGCGTTAAGAGAAACGATGAAAAAATTCATTTTGAGAAAACACTAAAAATAACTTTATAACACATTTCTTACTTTAAAAATAATTATTTTCATATTAAAATCCACCAGATTTATAAACTTCTCCCTCTTGGCTTTCTACAACACTTATTTTTTTTTTCCTAAGGGCTCTGAGAATTTTCCTGCGTCTCTTTGACGCAGGAACAGAATGACGTATGGAATCATTTTTTCTAATGTTGTCTAAATGGTTGTAGGCTTGCAATGTAAAAAATCCTGGATAACTAATATCCAACTTATTTAAAACATTCAGGCAACCTTTGTATCCATCATTAAATTGCAGTACTGCATCATATGCTCCAAGTTTCATTGTTTTCAGACAAACAAATACCTCTTTTGGTAATCGTTGCCATATTATGCCATTCAGGCATTCATTTGCATTTTGAGTTTTACCGTGGAGACATTTACTCAAGAGTTCTCTTGAGCACAAATCTAAGTATACTGGCTTTACAGCATTCAATACCTCTTTTGGTAGACCAGCATACTTATCTTTAACAGATGTTCCGCATGCCAGTGCTCGCTGAAAGAAGCACCAGCTGTCTTTGCCCAGAGGACACTGCCCATGCATATGTTTTCGTGAACTGGATGCACAGTGGAATAATGCAGCAATAACATTTTGCTGCATTGCGTTTAGGTTACCAGTATTGTTACGTATAGCAATTCCATAGTAGTTCTGAAGTCTGTCTATAAATGTATCGGTCAGTTTCCCTTTTCCAGACAGACCCTTGGTTTTTGATTTTAATTTTCGCAGGCGGGACCCAACACGCTTTTGAATATGGCCTATACATTCAAATTTTGTGACACTGTTTTCACCGTATGTGTCTTTTACGCTTATGAATCCTTTGGAATCGCCATCACCATAATATTCAGTATACTGAAGCTGGCGTCTGTTTTCAGACCTTGAGAATATACGTGACGCACCAACGATTTCCATTTTTGACGCTGAGCCTTGAAAGTTACACTGGCATACATGATCAGCTTTCAATGACTCGTATTCCAGGTTTTTAGCCATCTTTTCTAGCTTTTTACATGTTGGACAGTATGATGACATGACCTCCAGATCCAATACTTTTCCACTGTCGATGGAAATTGCTGCAACACATCCGTTTAAAGAAGTATAGCCTCTCCGCTGCCATGTTCCGTCCACTGAAACTCCACATTTCACAATTTCTTTGCCAAGATTTTCCTGCTTCTTCACTATGTCAGTTGCAGCCTTTTTCATAGAGTCCTCTGCTACTTCAGAAACAACTTTCAACAGTTTTTGTTCATGAGAAGTATATGCAGTTTTGGTCAATCTAGGTAAATTCAGAGTTGCACATAATTTATAAGCAGCTGAAAATCCTTTACCTATTTGGCGCATACCTAATTGTTAGCTCTTCTTTTGCTAACAAGGCAAGCTTCTGGTTACTTAATAACGGAAGATCAACATGACATTATACTTAAAACGATAACAACAGTTTTATTTGAGGAATATAGAAAACACTTAGCGGCTGGCCGTCAACGTGCGACCGCCATCCATTACACAACGCTCTCTCTCTGTTACAATATTGCAGTGCGCATGCGCTCACATTCTTCGTGCGGTCTGTTACATGCTGCCATCTATTAACATAGAAAATTGCTTACATTCGGGCATCCTGACAGAGAATTGCCCTCAATTCGTACTTATAACACTACTAAAAATACAACAAACATTTAGAAATATAAACAATGTGCTAAAAAACAAAAATAATATATGGTCTTCAAAGTCTTTTGGATAATGTCCTAATTGAGTCCTTCTTAGAGTTCAAGAGTTCTTGGGTAAAATTTAAAAAAGAATAAAAAAACTATATTACCTGATCTTCGGAGGTTGTTACCTGGTGATGATTTGAACTAAGTTAAGGTGGTTCAGGAGGTTCTGCACTGGGAGCCTCGTTGTCTGAATCGTCATCGTCATCGTCTTCATATCAAGGTTTAGGCCATGGCTTGAGTTGACTGACGTGAGCTGTGGTGGTGTAAAATCGTCCTTTCTGCTTTTCCTCCAGCTGAGTAACTCTATATGTGTCATTCGGCAGTGTTTCTGTAATTATCAGTGGTCCTCTATATTTCGCTTGCGTCTTCGTAGGTTCTCCTGTTGGTTTTGGTGGTCGTCTGACAACTACTATTTCTCCTGGTTCGTATGTTATAGTTCGACACCTTTTCTTGTCATAATCTTCCTTCATTTTTTGTTGCTTCTTTTCAATCTCTTTACGTGTTTTCTCTTGAATTTCTTTCGGGTCTTCCCATTTTTCTGCGTCTGCGTCTGCTACTTTCCTGAGGATACCATCATTGAATCTGGGCAAGTAACCATGTAGCATCTCGAAGGGAGTTTTATCTGTGGTTTTGTTAACTACGTTGTTTAAATTTCTTTCAGTTTCTTTAATTTGTAAGTCCCAGTCTTTATGACGTTGGTCCTTCATTGATGTCGTTAATGTTGATAAGATGGTTCTATTAACTCGCTCTACCATACCATTGCCTTGTGGATGTTGCGTAGAATTTAAGGTATGATGAATTCCGTTTTCTTGGCAGTATTGTTCGAACTGACGAGAGGTGAAGCAAGTGCCTCTGTCGCTTACAATTCTATCTGGTAATCCAAATTCTTCAACAAAATTTTTGAGAGCTTTTAAGACATGTAGCGATGAAGTATTCTTGACTGGAAAAAGTCGTGTGAATCTGGTGAAGTTATCAATTATTACTAGTAAGTCTTGATTTCTTCGAGAACTTTTCACAAATGGACCCAGATGATCCATGTGTATAAGAGAGAATGGTCGTTTTCCTGGCTTAATGGGGTGCAAATAGCCTTGTTGTTTTCCTCCTGGTACTTTGTTCATCAGGCATTCAAAGCACATAGATATATGTCTTCGTAAGTAACGCTTCATATAAGGGAACCAATATAATTCTTTAATTTTGTTGGCAGTTCTGTCGACTGAAAAGTGTCCCATCAGATCATGGAACTTCACTGCGGTACTTTTCCTCATGCTTTTGGGGATTACGTAAAGTAGCTTTTCTTTTCCCTTCTCTTTAACTTTTCTATACAGCTTATTTCCTTTAAAAACATAATTGCATATTTTCTGTTTGTCGTCAGTTGTCCTTTCATACTCATCTTTTCGAAAAATGTCTATTAATTTCCTTAACTCTGGATCTGCATGTTGAATTATTAAAACTTGTTCTTCTTCACTAAGTGTAAGACAAACTTCTAGATTTCGTTCTATTATGCTTGTCATAGTATCTTCTGCCTCTAAAACTGGAGCTCTGCTCATCGCATCGACGTGACTCATCTTCGTACCCGGTCTATGCTTTACCTCTATATCAAATTCCTGAATCAAATCATACCATCGAGCTATCTGGGGATTCGTCGTTTTCTTCGAATTCATGTAGATCAATGCTTGGCAGTCAGTAACAATTGTAAACTTAATTCCAAGGAGATACTGTCTTAATCTGTCAAGTGTCCATACAATGGCCATTAATTCTAGCTTACTTGAGTGGTAATTCTTTTCTACATCAGTTGTCTTCTTACTTACGCAATACACCAAATGCCATTTTCCATCGTCTCCACGTTGAAGTAGCATTCCGCTTAATCCATCTGAACTCGCATCTGTGTGTACTTCCGTCTCTAATGTGGGTTTATAGTGAGCTAAAACTGGTTGATTACTAAGAATTTCTTTCAAAGCTTTAAAAGCATTCTTCTGTTCTTCTTTCCACTCAAAATCTTTATTTTTCTTAGTTAATCTACTCAATGGTTCGGCCTTCTCCGCGTACTTGGAAACAAAACGCCTAAAAAAACCTGTAAGTCCTAGAAATCTTTTTACTTCATAAATATTCTTAGGTTCAACGTATTCTTCAATAGCTTTTATTTTCCTTAAACCTGGCTTTAAACCATCGGCATTTATTACAAAACCCAAAAATTGTACTTCCTTTTTACCAAATTCGCACTTAGCAAGTTTAAGAGTAAGTTTCGCTAATCGTAGACGTTCCAAAACTAATACCAATCTTTCAAGCATGTCCTCCCAAGAGAAAGCAGGTATGAGGATATCATCTAAGTAACAAACAGCTTTAGTAAGAAATAACGGTCCTAGTACTTGATACATTAATCTTTGAAACTCTGAGGGAGCATTAACCAATCCAAAAATCATTCTCTCGAATTGTCCGGTTTCGTCAGGTGTAATAAAGGCTGTTTTTTTCTTCGCTTCCTCTGACAATGGAATCTGCAAGTAACCGTGAGCTAAATCCAAGGTGGTAAATAATTTAGCACCGATCAAACTTTCCAATAAATCATCTATTTTTGGCAGGGGGAATTTATCCTTTACCGTTTGATTATTAAGACGACGAAAATCAATAACTAATCTGTGTTCACCTGTTTTCTTTTTCACTAACAAAACTGGACTTGCGTATGGTGACCGTGTTTCCGAAACAATCTTGCTATCTTTCCATTCTTTTACAATTTGTTTGATAATATTACGCTCAGAAGCATTCGTCTTATACGGTCGGGAACATACCGGCTTACTACCGTCTATCTCTTTAATATCCATGAAAGTTAAATCTGTGCATCCTAATTCATTTAAATCAAATGCAAAACAGTCTCTATATTCATTCAACAAACGAACTATATCTTGCTTTTGGTCTTCAAGTAACGTCTCGTCAAATTTAATTTGTTCTAAAGTTATAGGTTCTCGTTCTACGTTAGTACTCATGTCTAGAGGTTCTAATGATTGTGCTTCATTAACAAAATTTATATTGTCCTTATACGACTTTAAATTGACATCGTCCACTAATTCCGCTTTACCAACATTTTGATTTCTATTCAATATAATATTACTATCTCTGGTATTAATAACTGGTACAATTGTTTCCCCTTCCTTGACTTCCAATAATGAGTCTAAATTTTCACCTTCTCCCCTAATCATAATTAAACCATCATTTAAATCTTCAGTCTTCGCTTTGACAAAATTTATACTATTCTTCACAATTTGTACTGTTTCGGTTACTTTCAATTTAACCGTTGGGTTTTCCTCAATAAATTCTAAATTAACGAATGGGTAATCTTTCGCATATCCGATATGTAAGTTTTCTCCAACCCTAGCATAAGCTATGTACGGTAAATCGAGTAATGTTCTTCCAACTAATAAATCAACTGGTTGTGTATTGTCTGACACGATCAAAATAGTAACGTCCTTAGCCAAAACATCGTTTATCTCTATATCTGTAACTGTAACACCTAGACTTTGCGAAACTGGATTAATTTGGTTTCCAAACGAATAAAGATCCTTTTTACATGGAGTAATATTTAATCCTAACTTTTTAGCAATTGACATTTTCATCAGACAACAGCTACTTCCCGTGTCAAGCAAAATACTAATGCTTTGATTGTTTATCTTTGCCTGGCGTAGATATTTGTCTGGCGCCGTCATTTCACGATTCCCATAAACATTCAGATTTTCGCTCCGCGGTTCATTCGTTTTTCTGCAAAACCTAGCAATGTGGTTTCTCCCTCCACAAACAAAACATGCTCTATCATCGCCTATCGAAGAACTAAATACTTTATGAGTTGCGGTTTCTTTTTCATTTATTTTACTTCTGCTGACGTTCGCGTTTTTGTTCTCAAACTTGCTCGAATCGAACCTATTCGTATTACGATTACCCATCCTGTAATTTGAATGCGGGTAGTATTTAAAATCATCACGATAGTTAGTATGCTTCGTATTTCTGCTTTCGCTATTAGTTTTAATTCCTGATCGAACGTTTTCATAATCGTCCAGCACTTGGGCTAAATCATTCGCTTTAACAAACTTTGGCCAAGAATCAATGAAATGTTCACGCATCGTATTTGGGACTCGCTTTTTTAATTGATCTGTAATCATAAGTTCTTTTAGGGATTCAAAGTCATTTATATTTAACCCTGTTAACCACTCATTGAAATAGGTGCGTAATTCGAATACAAAATCAGTCCACGTGCCGTTTACATCTTTAACACGGTTGACAAATTTCTGTCTAAAACTTTCGGGACTTAGTTTATATCTTTTTAACAATAAATTCTTCACAAATATATATTCATTAGTTTCCTGTTCCGATTCTCTCGCAATTAGCTGAGTAATTTCAAGAGGCAATAGCCCTAATAAGTGTGTTACATAGTCACTCTCCGTAAGTCCTACTCGTTTAGCTTGCCTTTCAAATAATACCAAAAATGAAGCTATATCTCCGTCTTTTAAGTCAAATTTCTGCATTAAATTCCTCAAATCTATAGTGTTTTTCTTTACTTCTGGTACAATAACATTACTTTCAGCCTGAGAAATTATCTTATTTTGATTCTGGATTTTTAATTTTTCCAATTCAAAAGCATATTGTTGTTCAATTTTATGTAATTCCTGTTCATCTATCTTATTCTGATTTTCAATTTTTAATTTCTCTACTTGCAAAGCTCGCTCAAATTCAAATTTTTGTGTTTCCTGTTTCACTCTTTCTTCAACTAATCCTGCTAACACTTCTTTAACAAACGGTTCATCATAGTTTTTACTTTTGGTTATAATATCCTTCAAAATAACTATCGTATTAATTTCAGGGACACTCTCTCCCAACTCAATCGCTAACTGAACTAAATCACACTTTTTATATCTGCCTAAGTACGCCATTTTTGAGTAAAACAAAAATTCAAATATTCAAGATTACCTTGTTCGTTGCCGTTGTCAGGAAGTTCCTCTATCCCTCTTCTGATAATTGTTAGCTCTTCTTTTGCTAACAAGGCAAGCTTCTGGTTACTTAATAACGGAAGATCAACATGACATTATACTTAAAACGATAACAACAGTTTTATTTGAGGAATATAGAAAACACTTAGCGGCTGGCCGTCAACGTGCGACCGCCATCCATTACACAACGCTCTCTCTCTGTTACAATATTGCAGTGCGCATGCGCTCACATTCTTCGTGCGGTCTGTTACATGCTGCCATCTATTAACATAGAAAATTGCTTACAATATACTAGTCTCGTATTTACTTCAGGGAAATTTACATGTTTTTTAGAAGAGGCAAAACCCTTCTGAAACTCACACCCTTCACAACTCAAAAGGAAATGAGAACATAATCCATATCTAGTTTCTTCTTTAAATACTAGCTTCTCAGAATAGCACATTGGGCAGCAGAGTTCAGAAAAAACACTGGAAAGAATATCTAAATCAAAAATTCTATTTCCAGACATCGCTCCATTAGTTTTATCCGAGTCTAAAACAGTATCAACTTTAGACTTTATACAACTCGCAGTGCTTTGTACACACTCATCTACGTCATCGTTTTTGACATTTTTTGTAAAACGATTTCCGTAAAACTTGCGTTTTCGACTTCTTCCAATACTTTTACCCATTTTTACCAGAGAAAAGTAAAAACTAAATAGATTTAAAAACTTTAAAAAGCCAATAAAAACAACGCGGCAAATCTGCAGATATGTAAACAATCGCTTTTGAAATATAAGTTTGTTGCCAAGTTTAGGAATACAAGAGTGAAAATTATGTTGCCAGATATGTTTCCAAATATTTATAAATCCCTTGATTTTTATTTTTAAGTATTTCCTTTGACGTATAACCCAATTTCAGCGTTAAATCTAAAAAAAGAACGATGTAAACAAACATTTTGGCTTACTTCCGGTTTGCAGAATGACACTTCCGGTTGTAAAATTCTGCGACATGTAATATTTAAATTGCTGTAATTCGGCTTCTAATTAAGATAGAAGCATAATTCAAACGGAATTTGAAAGATAAAAGATTGGGCTTTAATGTTATTGCAAAAAACAAAAAACGATATTTTGACCGAAAATGCCGTTTTAAAGGTGTACGGGTACCTTAAAGGCCTTAGCGGAGGAAGAAAGTAAGAATTTCCCTGAGGCTGCTGCAATTGCCTGTAGAGATGTCTACATGGATGACTTTTTAAGTGGAGCGGATACTTTGAAAAAAGCCAAGATTTTACAATCCCAGCTTATTCAGCTTTTAAAACGGGGTGGATTGGAGCTGCATAAATGGATTTCTAACGATCCACAACTGTTACAAGATGGTTCAAGTTCAGATTATTCATTTGCGGAAACTTCTCAGCAAATTTCTGTAAAGGCATTAGGAATGTTTTGGCAACCTCAATCTGATTATTTTAACTTCAAAGTAAACATCGAGCATAAGGACGTTTACACAAAAAGAGAAGTTTTCTCAGCTATTGCCAGACTTTTTGACCCTTTAGGTCTAATTGGACCAGTTGTGACAAAGGCAAAAATGTTTTTGCAGAGCCTTTGGCAACAAAAGTTAGATTGGAATGATCTGTTGCCAATCAATTTTACTGAAGGAATGGAAGGAATTTCTTCTAAAGTTAGAAGAGGTAAATAAAATCACTATTCCAAGATATGTCCTTACTGAAGATGCTATCCAGATAGAAGTCCATGGCTTTGCAGATGCAAGTCAGAGGGCTTACGGTGCTTCAATGTACATAAGATGCTACTCTAGGTCTGGAAGATTTCGAACAAGACTTCTTTGTAGCAAATCCAGAGTAACTCCTCTGAAGACACTAACCATTCCCCGTCTGGAACTTTGCGCGGCATTATTGCTAGCAAGATTAATCAAAAGGACCACATCTATTCTTTGCATACCAATTGACAAAGTCATATTATGGACAGACTCAAGCATAGTCTTAGCTTGGATAAACACTCAGCCTCATAAGCTAAAGACATTCGTGAGCAACAGGGTTGCAGAGATTCAGTCGCTGAGCAAGGGCTATGATTGGAGACATGTTTCGTCCGTAGACAATCCGGCGGATATCCTTTCCAGAGGTTCAGATGCCAGCAATCTCTTAGGGAACACCTTATGGTGGTACGGACCCGACTTTCTTCTGCAAGAGTTACCCACAGATTTACTTACAGACTTACCTTCCTGTATGGACAACGACTATGAAAAGGAATTGAAAAGACTGGTGAACCTTACACTGCAGACCTCAGCCAGTGATCTGATATATTCCTTAATCAATCGTTCTAATAATTTTCTTAAACTAATTAGAATTTGTAGTTATATTTTCAGGTTTGTAAATAAGATGCGAAGAAAGGAGGTTACCAGCCCACACCTAACCAGTAAAGAAATCCAGGCAAGCACTATATTTTTGATTAGGGGTATTCAAGCTGGTGAGTTCGCTGCCGAAATTACTTCGTTAAAAAGGGGTCATAATGTATCCCCAGCAAGCAAGGTAAGATCACTTGATCCTTTCTTAGATGATGACTCCATTATGAGAGTTGGCGGCAGGCTTAAAAACTCGGGTTTGCCCTTTGAGTCTAAACATCAAATAATTTTGCCAAGTAATCATAAATTAACAAAATTAATATTTGAATATTATCATAAGAATTATTTGCTCATTGGTGCGCAAGGTTTGTTGCATCAAATTCGTTTACGATATTGGCCCATAAACGGTAAAGGGATTGCTCGAAAGGTAGTTCACGATTGCTTAATATGTTTTAAAAATAAGCCTAAGGTAGTAGATCAACTGATGGGCAATCTACCATCCGAACGTGTAACTCCAAATTCCCCATTTCTAAATTCGGGTGTAGACTTTTGCGGACCGTTTCAAATAAAATTTCGCAACCAGCGAAAGGGCATTTTTCATAAGATATATGTAGCGATATTCTTTTGTCTAGCTACTAAGGCAATTCACATGGAAACAGTAAGTGATCTTATTTCAGAGGCCTTCATTACAGCTCTGAAGAGGTTTTGTGCCCGTAGGGGAAAAGTAGATACAATCATGTCTGATAATGCCACAAATTTCAAGGGTGCCAATTCGGAATTGAAGCGCTTACAAAATTTAGTTCAAACTCCAGATTCAAAATTGGCAGACTTTTATTCGTCCGAATCCATTAACTGGAAATTTATACCACCGCGTTCTCCCAATTTTGGCGGTTTATGGGAGGCGGGTGTAAAATCAGTCAAACATCATCTACAAAGAACTTAGGCAACAATAAACTAACATTAGAGGAATTCGAAACGATAATCATTCAGGTAGAAGGTATTTTAAACTCGCGTCCTTTAGTACCATTGTCGTCAGACATGAATGAGTTTGAAGTGTTGACGCCAGCACATTTCTTAATCGGACGACCAATTACTATGATACCTGAACCGCAGGTTATTAATTTAGCAGATAATAGATTATCACGCTAGCAGCAGATGAAAAAAGTATGTTCAAGTAATTTGGAAGCGCTGGCAGCGCGACTATCTTAATCATTTACAACAAAGACATAAGTGGCAGTTTGACAAAAACAATATTAAAATCGGGACTTTAGTTCTAATGAAGGAAGATGGTTTACCTCCTTGTAAGTGGGCCCTTGCAAGGGTGTTAGAGGTAATTCCAGGAGCTGATGGCAAGATTCGTGTGGTAAAGTTGAAAACTGCTACAGGTATTTTCACACGAGCCATTGGAAAGATTTGTATTTTACTGGCTCAAGACAACTAGGAATAATGTAAATAGTGCAATATTGCAATGTATATAGTCCAATATGTAAATATTTGTGTTTGTATGTAAATGTTGTGTTATGTATGTAAAAGTTTGTAACCAAGTTAAAACTGCCGGGCGGGATGTTCCGTCTCGGAATGTTGACTACAGCGCCACGGTGAAGGTGTGGCCAAATCCTATAAAACGACAGAAGGATGAACGCTCCCCGACTAAGCGGGACGCAAATGTAATCTGTATCGTTCACCCGACTTAGCGGTGACAATTCAAAAAATGTTTTAATAAACGGTTATTCAAACGACCAGTGACGAATTATAATATTATACAGTCCAAGATAAATAAATAAGATCCAACGAAGGATCACTTCACAAACAAACAATCACACAGGAAATTAATGTCGTTAATAATTTATATAGAGGACACATAAATAAAATAGTTCTAAATCATGTTTGAGTATACATATTAGGAGAAATTTCGAGACGAATTTGAACTTGCTTTCTTTCAAATTAACTTTGAAACATACGGCGAAATGCAGATATTCCTCGGCTTAAGAACGAGATAGGTACCGAGGCATTGGTCATAAGCTGATTTGGTCGTAAGTCGAGTTTCAAAGATTTTTTGTTGTATATGTATATACATATATTTTTACTATCATACATACATACGTAATTTAAAATAGATAGTTCTTTATTTAGCAGGCAGGAATTATTCTTCGTCATCACTACTTATTATGTCTGTACAATACAATGGTTAAGAATTTGTTACAGAGGATACGTTGCAAGTTTTTTTTAACAAAGTTATCCAAGGTAGTTTTTAATAGTCATGTAATACATATAGGTATGTTCTGTACATTCAAGGAACAATATTTTTGAGAAAAAGATAAAAATAAGTAAAAAGCCAATAAAAATAGGAATTTAGGTCGATCGAGGAAAGTCGAGGAATACCTGTAAATTGGCAAATATCGTGAAATAATGTTTCTAGTAACTTGCAAGTTCATGAACACCACACTGCTCCCTGTTGATAGCACTTTAAGATGTTAATTCATTATTTAATTAATGGGAGTCAGAACCCTTCATTTGACGAAAAAAATACGAAAATACTGATTTTGAAATTTTTTGCTCAAAATATATCTTGACACCCCTAGTATATCCTGGCAAAGTTTCGTTAAGATCCGAGAACTATAAATATATTAAAAAGGCTTTTGCCTGTAACTGTGTCGCTTTAAATACCACGCCCACGTTTCTGTTTACACTCTGTTTACATCGCATCTGCAACTGAATACTTCCTGGTAATAATACTTCCTATAAAAGATGCTATTTTACCTCATGTTCTCCCAATTTATCAAAGACTTTCATAAAAAGAACTTTTGGAAAGGTGCATAAACTGTGGAACTCAAAATGCAAACGAAAGCTTGCACAGTGTGATTTGGGCAAAATGTCCCAAAGAAACATTTGCACATAAAAAACGTGTAAAACTCAGTGTAATGGAGGCTGTATGTGAATACAATAAAGGTATTCTGCGCTGCATAAAAGAAGCACAGTATGCCTTAGGTGTACCTTTAGGAAAGTGCTCCATGAATATCGGTGTTGTGCTCGATTCTCGAAAAAAATGTTTCGACAAAGACGACGAAGTGCAAAATATCAACTTGCACGTAAATTGGTAAAAAAAGCTATTTTAAAAAGAGACATATTAGTTAAAAAGAAGGAAGGTGTAACATAGAGAGCAGGGTATTTTTAATTAAGAATTAATAAATAATGGTGGTTATGCAGAAATGATATGCATAAAGTTACAAAATATTGTGTGTTTTTATGATATGAATAGATTTTCAAACATTGTATTTCTTTTATAATATAGACATCATCATATTTATAGTTAAGCTATTTCCTAATGAATGACTCAAATGTATTTCATGGTGTAAAAGAAATGATGAATTTGGTAAAATCAATTTTTATTTATATTTTTCCTCGATTTTCTTTTCAATGTGTGACATATAAGGTTTCGGCTAATGGTAACTTATATAAAATAAAAAAAATTAAATTCAATGAAACAGCTACAATTTTAAAAGTATGGGTATAATAAATAATTTAAAATAACATTTAAAGTAATTTAAAGTAGAATTGGAATATTTTTTCAGTATTAAAATCTTTAAAGGGCTTTTTCTCAGTTCGTGTTTTTTCATTACATCAATATGTTAAAAATGCAAAAACATAAATAGATATTTTTCAATTAACTTGATTTTTTTTCTAGATTCTCATTGTTGTGCATGAATTGAAACTAAGGATTGGATTTGCAATAAAAATAAAAGTTTTTTTTTTTGTTAATAGATATGTACAAAAAAACTCAAACTTTTGATAAATTTTTACATCTGTATCAACATTTTATTTTTTTTCTCCCAAACTAATTAACATTATACAAATCCGATCCTTAAAGTTATAGAAAACACTTCAAAAATTATCATATAAAAAATTGTTGCAAAAAATTAGAAACTGTAGGAGAAGATAGGTTTTAAAAATTATTTAATTTTTTTTTAAAATTAAATTTTTCAAATTGTATCAGTAGAATTGTCTTTTTTCTTGCTGGAATCATTTTTCCTAATAAAATCATTTAATAATATGAAAAAGAGTATTGTAAAGTGCTTAAACAGAAAAAAAAATGTTCAAAGGGTACCGAGTCCACTTAATGTATGAAAACACTCCTATAAAATTATCCTAATCTATATATATTTACCTAATTTTAGTAAGATAAAAAAAGTGTTCAATATCCTTTGTTTCTTATATAATCAACAGACTTGGTTAAGCGAGATAAACTAAATCTTAAATAATTAGTACAAATCCAAATGAGCTGTACTTTAAAGCAAAATCATGCATTCATATATATTTAAAAATATTAATGGTATGTTATTTATTTTGTATTTAGTAGAATTGATTAGGCGAGATGAACTTAATCAAAAACCCATAGAAGACTTATCCAAATGAACTTCACTTTGAAGCAAAATCATACTTTTATATATATTGAAAACATACTAATGGTATGTTATTTCTCTGTCAGTTCAGAGTTTTATACACAGAGTTTTATCAACTGGCAGTGATTTTATATTTTTAAATGCCCTCGGATTTTTGTATTTCCCGATCACTAAAAGCTTCAATTTTTCAGATCCAGTTAAATTTACAGCAACCATAACTGTTATCTTTTCTTTTGAAAGCTTACCACCACTGCAGTTTTTGTTTTTGAAACGCAACGTCCTATTCGGGGTCATCCTATAAAATAGCCCCGTTTCATCAGCGTTGAAGATTTCATGGTCTTCATAGCCTTCTCTTAACGCAGTCCAAATGGTTTTAAGCCAGTTATCAGAAACTCCTGATGGCACGGCCTTCGATTCTCTACTGATTCTCCCGAACACAATGGAATTCCTCTCCCGAAATGTCTGGATCCCCGAAGCTGAACAAACGAAATCATATTTTTTAAAGAGCTTTGCAAATTCGTTTGCTTTCGCTTGCAAAATCAGTCCGCTTAGGGGAATGTTCGCACTCCTTTGAATTTTAAACCATTGCAAAAGGGCTTCTTCTATGTCAGAATGTGGACTTTTTCGAAGTTTCTTAATTTTAGTCCGATCTTTTTCAAATTCTTCTTTTAATTTTTCTCTATTTTTAAAAATATTTGAAATCGTGGCATGACTCACCTTTAATTCGTTGGCTAATGCTCCATTTTTTTAACCATTTTCTAATCTGGAAATTATACAAATTTTTTCTTCAACCGTGAAAGTTTTACGTGTTCCACTCATCATTGAATATGGGGAGGTACATACTGTGATGACTTGTAGGCTGTAGAAAGAGTTGTAAATGCTTTGCACTCTTTCCTCTCGTCACTAGTCTGGAATTTTTGCTGCCGTTTGGGTTGGTTCCGCACCTCATAATTTTTTCTTATCGGACTCCACTGGTGGGTGAAAGTTTTGAGGGACTGGCTTGGCGGGGTCAGCACTTCCGATCATTATATCCCAGTCACTAGGAGTATGGGCGGTGGCCCACTTTTCTTGGCAAGCTTTGTTTTCTTGAGGCACGCTTTTTTAGCAATCCCTACTTTATGAGGACTGACCGCAGCCGAATTAGTTCGTGAGAGTTGGGTTTTATTTTACATAAAAAAATGGATAAAATGGTTGAAGAACAACGTGCTGCTACGTCCCGTCCGTTCACAATTAACATGTTCTTATAAGCAATTTATTTTCCCAGACACCAATTAATTTTAAGTCACTAAAAGCGATATGTTCTTATTAACGATGTTATTATAACCGGATTTTTTATCCATTATAACACATGAGAATTGGCCGGGAACTAATAATTCCGTTCTTTTAAGCGATATGTTTTTATATCCGGTGTTCGTATAAACAAGTTTTACATAGTTAAAAATCCTTACATGAAAGATCCAAATGGACTTCCCTTTAATGCAAAATTATACATTTATATTTACGAATTAGTGGTCTGTTACTCTTGTTTGGTAATCTGTAGGAGTAACTTCTTCTTGAACATAAGTAGATAGTTTAATTAATACTGATAAAATCCTTTAGCCTTTAAAAATAATATGTATATTATAAATCAGATGATATGTGAAAATACGGACTCTCACATTAGTGAACACCCCAAATTGATTTATATTCCTACTCTCCCTCTTGTTCAATCTCAGGAATCCTTTTGTTTCTCGCGTACGAATCTGATTATCGATTTCAAAAGAAATCCATATCAAGGTGAGTGAATCATTGGAATATTTGCTTTTGTTCTACGTTAAAACCCCCTTCTTTTTTTGTGTTTTCCGGATCACCTATTTCACTTTATCTGTTATGTTTTTAAAATCAACGATTCTTTTATGCAGACGTTCCTTATTTACCGCGTATCTGCGAAAAAAAGAAAATATTCTGCTGATATGGATTTACGATGTCAGACGGATATTGGTGCTTGTTTTCCACTGGTAAATGCGTTCCAAGTTTCTACCGATAAACTTTTTTTTTTCTTAAATGAAGGTCACTGAAGTATCACTTGAGTATGTGTGTAATAAGGTTGCTCTGCTGTCAGTTCAGAGTTTTATACACAACTCTATTAAATGATACTGCGTTTAGGTGTCCGGCAATAGGGCTTTCAATTTAATAAGGCATTATCTGTTATGTTTTACTGCCTGTAATGTAATACTTAAATAAGAATTTTATTTTTTTTTAATATTCTAAATTTTCTCAAGCTTACAAGCTTTATAAGCTATTATATATATATATATATATATATATATATATATATATATATATATATATATATATATATATATATATATATATATATATACAGTAACCACCGCTTGTAGTGATCAGTGGTTATAAGAATCAATATCGCAAAAACAAAAACAAATGTATTATTTCCATGTTAAAATTTCCGCTTTAAAGAATCAATCCACCGGTTATAAGAATCAGTTTGCAATCTTCGCCTTCCTTTCATTTTTCCAAAAAATGCCACTTGAACTCTCAAAAGGTACGAAATTCTTTCTTAAGTTTTTGAAAAGAAAGATTAATAAAACTTTGGGGTGGAAAACAGTCGTAAAATACATTCCTTTAGACATAACATAAGAGTTTCTCCTTATACGTTTTTGCAAAACACTGTTTTATTAGCTTTACCCAGGGGCATCTAACCCGCCCGGATCCGATTTCACTTTTCTCCAGACAGGCACTCCTTTTTTCCCACCACTTACTTCCTGGTTGCGGATTTCTGGACCCTGAAACACATAAATCTTCCGCGAAGTGTCCACCATCACTTACGCAAACGGGACAGTGGATTCAACACTTCATACCGTGAAACGTAAACGGATCCATTTTGCTGAATCAGATGAACCAGATGCTGAATCAAACGTTTCACGGTTTGATTCTGAATCAAACCGTGAAACGTAAGCTATAAAGTGAATCTTCGTCTGAGACTGTAATAAGCATACGTCGCTAGTATTCACTTTAGTTTTCTAACAAAATTGCCAGTTAGTGTTAGAACTTTTTGATAGTCGAATTCAAATATGATAAAAACAAGGAAAACTCTTAGTTTTTCTGAAAAACAGAACTTGTTAATTAGATATGATGCTCTTCCAAAGTGTAGTGAAAGAGAAGCTGCCTCTTGTTGATTTTATAATCATGTGTTGTTACTTATAGGTCTAGAAATTGAGTTATAGTATTTGTTTAGAAATTGAGTATTTTTAAAATTATAAAAAATAATTTTAATAAATGATAAATAACGTAAATTAAAGAGTATTTAATGGTAAATTATGTATATATGTGCCTGTGTGTATATATGTGCCTATGTACAAGTATATATTTGTGTATGTGTGCCTGTTCAAAGGGAAGTTTCGGTTATAAGAATCAACCGCTTATAAGAATCAAAAACAGTAATAACAAACGTGATTCTTATAAGCGGAAATCACTGTATATATATATATATATATATATATATATATATATATATATATATATATATATAACTACTTTGATCAAAAAGTATCCGGAATGCTTCATTTAAAATACATCTATAGTAGATATCATCTGCAAACTTTTATCAAACATATTTACGACTTCTATAAACATGTGGCAAAAGTCAGGAATTTAATTCCTTTATATATATACAGGGTCTGTCCAGAAAGTAATGAGACTAAATTTTTCGTGCCAAGCAGAGGGTCAAAGGGGCAGAGTTTGCGGGCGACACGGGTGGTGAGGGCTGTCTGCTACAGAGTCTGGCGGAAGTCAGTTGGCTTTGAGCCTTTGCAGCGCACCGATCGCTCGTGATGCATGCACGTGTTTGAAAGTGGCGTTAGGTTTTCAGAATACAGCGGCGTGTCGAGCAGCGATACGCCATAAAGTTTTGTGTAAAACTAAACAAATCGGCTACTGAGACGCTTGCCAAGTTACAAGAAGCCTACGGGAATGATTTTTTGTACAACGCCTAAGTGTTTATTTGGCACAAAGCCTTCAAAGACGAAAGAGAGGACGTCCATGACGAACAAAGTGCTGGGCTTTCGAACTTCTCGAACTTCAGACTATGTGGCTAGAATTAAAGCGCGTTTGGACGCTGATCATCAGATGAGTGTTTGAATGACTGCGGAGACGTTTGGACTTACAAAAGATTGAGGAATCGAATAGCATGCGTTCGCCTGGAGCTCACAAACAATTGGATTCTGCACCACGATAATGCTCCGGTCCGCATATCCTTGAAAGTGACTCAGTTCCTGGCAAAACACAATACCGTAATGCTTTTCCAACCACCGTACAACCCCGACTAGTCACCACCGGACTTTTTTCTATTCCCTCGGTTAAAATCCAGCTTAAAAGGTCATCTTTTGACAGTTTGAGAACTTGCAGAAAAACGTAACGTACTTTCTCAATGGCATTCCAGTTGAAGACTTCCACGCGGGCATCAATGTGTGGCAGGGTCGTTGGCAACGGTGTCGCCGGCACACGATCTGTAGTTTAGTTGAGTGGAGTGGCAACGCCGATTTTTGGCTTCGAGAAAAACAGTTGAGCGCCGAGAGCCACAACGTGCAGACGTGTGCCTCGGTTCTAGATTTACGATCGCCCCACCTTCTGATTTGAGTATATACATGTTTGTTTGTGATTCATGTGCGTCCGTCTACGTGTGTAATAAAATATATTAAAAGGATTACTAAGGACTTATCATTCGAAGCTCTCCCACGAACTATTTGAGATTTTAGACATCGAAATTTGAGTAGATAGAACATTTCTGGTGCCGCCTCCAGGGATCCTTAGAGATTAGAAAATCGTCGAACTCTTGATTTTTATTTGAAAGGTAACTTTTGCCTTATTTTTTTATTCGAACTGTGATTTAATTCTGATTGACAGAAGTGTGGGGTAAGTTGAACATTATTGTTTTTGTCATTGAGATAATTGAACTGTTTAACGCCTTTTATTGATTGAATTTCGAATTGAATATGGATGATCTTTTAAAACTCAAAAATAAACGTTCGACTCTGAGAACTCAAATAACCAAGTTGTTTACTAAAATCGAAACTGTTCTTAATGATAAAGATGCTGACTTAGACACGTTAGAAAGTAATTTAGAACTATTGTTAAATAGAGACTCGACAGTTAAAGAACTAAATTCTGAAATCGAAACATCTTTGAAACCGAATGAAATCGAAAGTGAAGTTAATACATGTTCGGAATATGAAGATAAGGTTATACATTATAAAACAAAACTTATGAATCGTATTAAACATTTTCAAAAGGATGCTGTTCAAAGTAATTCTGCAAATAATGGCATCTCATCACAAGAAACTAATGTTCGCCTCCCTCCAGAGATAAAAACAGTAAAATTACCAAAACTTATGATAGCAAAATACTATGGTGATCCCGATAAATATTTGGATTTCATGAATCAATACGAAAACGCTATTCATAATAATCCATCGTTAAGTGATATCGACAAGTTCGGGTATTTAAAATCGTTGCTAGGTGGTTTAGCTTTTAACGCTATCAGTGGATTTAGTTTAACCGAAAAGAATTATGCAGCTGCAATTGCACTCCTGAGACAGCGATTTGGAAATCATTCTATGCTTATCCAGGCTCATTTATCTAATTTGTTGAATATTTCTCCTATTAAGACTGTATCTGATATTAATGGATTGCGTAATTTATATGACAAATGTGAAACCCAAATTCGTAGCTTAGAAGCGTTAGGAGTCGCAGAAAATACCTATGGTTGTTTACTGTGTCCAATATTATTGAAATTACTTCCTTGTGAATTAACTTTAGAATTTACTCGCATTCAAGATAATGATAAAAATTGGAGTGTTCAAACTCTCATGAACTTTCTTCGAAACGAGGTCCAATCTCGCGAACGAGCTTTTCAGATTCATAAATCAGAAATAAAACCACCTTCGCTGCAGAAAGATAACAGAAATTTTGGTAGGAATAGTACGAATAACAGAAAATACACTAGTCAGCAAAACGCGGGCTTCTCAAGAGCGCCTGCGAGACGACCAGATGTGGCGTCAGCAACAGAATTATTGACATCCACTAATGACTCATGCATTTTTTGTGCCAGGAGCCACAGAGGTGAAGACTGTGATTCATTTGATGTAAATCAACGAAAGGAATTTTGTAGACGCAATTGGAATTGTTATTTATGCCTGAAACCCAAACATCGTTTGCAGGACTGCACTACGAGAGGTTCTTGTTTGTTCTGCGGAGGGTTGCATAATATTGCGCTGTGCTTTAAAAGGGAAAATAAAAAATCTGAGGCTCTCAAATCTTCGAAAAATAACAACACAATTACCAGACATGTCAATAGTGAACAAAATAAAATTGATAGTGCCGTTGCTAATCATGTAAACAATGGACAAAACAAAATTTTATTGCAAACTGCTGCTGTTAAATTAGTAGGGAAGTCATCGAGCAAAATAATTCGCGCGTTATATGACCCAGGTTCGCAACGATCGTTCATTCGAAAAGATTTATCGAGACAGTTATCGTTGAACATAGTGGGTGAGGAGGAACTTTTTATTCATACGTTTCGGTCAAAGGCTCCAACTCGGATAAAATGTGCTAGAGTGCAGGTCAAAATTACAGACACTCGAGATAAGGAAGAAATAATAATAGAAGCGTTAGAAATTGATGAAGTATCTAGTGCTCCATTGGAATTCGCTCCTAATGATATAATTAATGAACTAAAAGCTGAAGGAATTGATTTGTGTGATGTTGATAATGGAAATTTGGAAAATGAAAATATCTCTTTTCTTATTGGTGCAGATAATTATTTTAAAATCGTAAGCGGGAAAACTAAACGTTTGAATCCCAATTTAGTTGCAATTGAAAGTAAATTTGGGTGGCTTTTAATGGGAGAAGTAGAAGATAACTGCTCAAACAGAAATGTTACCACCGCTATGTCATCGATATCTTTGTTCGTTAGTGGTTCTAGTATAGAAAATCTATGGCGACTGGACACGTTAGGAATTCGGGACCCCGTTGAAGTCCAGTCAAGAAAAGAAATAGAAACTGCTGCTCTAAATTATTTTAAGGAGACAGTCACTGTTAACAATGAAGGACGTTACGAAGTTCGTTTACCTTGGATAGCAGACCATGCTGATTTGAACACTAATGAAGATATTTGTAAAGAGCGTTTACAATCAGCTACCAAAAAACTGCTTCAGAGAAATCAGTTCAAAGACTATGAAACTGTATTTGATGAATGGATTGAAGATGGAGTTATCGAAGAGGTTCCTTCCGATGAAATTAAGAAGAAGAGTCATTATTTACCGCACAGAGGCGTATTCAAAGAGACTTCTACTACAAAGATACGTCCAGTTTTTGACGCCAGCTGTCGTACTAAGGGATCATTGTCATTGAACGACTGTTTAGAGAAGGGTCCAAACCTTCTAGAAGAGATTCCCCCTATCTTATTGAGATTTCGTAAAGAAAAAATAGGTGTTGTGTCTGACATAAAAAGAGCATTTCTTCAGATATCGGTGTTTAATCCTGATTGTGAATTCTTAAGATTCTTTTGGTGGAAGGATTTCGAGAAGAAAAATGTCAAAGTTTTAAGACATAAGCGTGTAGTATTTGGCTTAAATTGTAGCCCTTTCCTACTAGGAGCTGTGCTGAATCATCATCTAGAAAAGAACTTGGTGGACTTTCCAGAAACTGTCACTAGATTAATGAAAGCCTTCTATGTTGACAATTGTGTCACTTCGGTTCCAGACGAAAATACATTACATCGATTCATTGAAGAGTCTAAGCACATATTGGCTACTGCCTGCTTTGACCTAAGAGGGTGGGAGCATACGTCTTTAAACATTAATCCTGATCCATCTGAACCCATACCTGTTTTAGGAGTATTATGGAATAAGGCCGAAGATAATATCTTCTGTGATACAGCGGAATTGAGAAGCTTAACCACTGGTTTGACAAGAAGAAACGTCTTAAGTATGGTTCATAAGATTTTTGATCCACTTGGAATTTTGTGCCCCACAACATTGATTCCCAAGTTGCTTATCCAGAAAAGTTGGAACTTGAAAATTGGTTGGGACACAGTGTTGCCCGAAGACTATCAAAAGGAATTCGCTTCCTGGTTTCGTGATTTGCCCCTTTTATCAGAAATGAAAATTCCCAGGTGCCTAAATATAGATGAAATTGATGGCCTGAGTTTGCATATCTTTTGCGATGCTAGCAAGTGCGCTTACAGTACCGTGATATTTCTTAGGAAAGCTGTAGGTGATGATATTTCTGTGACATTTGTTTCTGCGAAGAGTCGAGTGGCTCCCCTTCGTAAAACCACAATTCCAAGATTAGAGTTATTAGCTTGTTGCATAGGAGCACGCCTTTCCTCTGTTGTGATAAAAGCTTTGGATCTTGAAGGAATTCCCATTTTCTACTGGTCTGACTCTTCAACAGCATTGTTTTGGATAGAAAAGGATGAAAATTGGGGTGTGTTTGTGAAGAACCGAGTTAAAGAAATCAGATCATTAACGTCGAATGGAACTTGGAGGCACGTCCCTGGAAACTTTAATGCTGCAGATTTGCCATCCCGAGGTTGTTCAATAAGTGCATTAGTTAAATCCAGATGGTTGAAGGGGCCAGAATGGTTGAAGAAAAGAGAAGAGGTGTGGCCCACATCAGAAGTTGTCCTGAACTACGAAGAGATTCAGAGAGAAAAAAGAAAAACTGTTGCTTCAAATTTGACTGCAACCAAAGAAAAATGGTACTCGAAATATTTTTCAAGCTATTTTAAGATAGTAAGAATGATTTCATGGATTCTTCGATTTGTGAGGAACTGTCGTCAACCGCAGAGAAAGTTTAGGGGAAGTTTGATGGTTCAAGAAATCAACCTAGCTGAAAAGAAGCTATTGAAAATAATTCAAGATGAATCGTTTAATGAAGAAAACAGTTTGAAAGGTCTTCTAACATTTATCGACCAAGATGGACTCTACAGATTGAAGACCAAAATCATTAGAAGAGATGATTGTGAAGATTTTAGATGTCCCATTGTCTTACCATCTGACCATGAACTTGTACATCGATTAATACTTGACCATCATTTGCTGCTTAGCCATGCTGGTACCCAATTTGTGCTTTCAAATCTACGGCAAAAATTCTGGATTCTAAGAGGAAGGAAAACTGTTCAGAGAGTCTTGTCAAAATGTGTTCCATGCAAGAGACATACAGCAAAGGCAGTTGAGACTTTACCATCTAGCCTTCCTGAAGATAGAGTGCGAAACGCGTCCGCCTTTGAAGTGACAGGGGTCGATGTCGCAGGCCCACTTCATTTGAAAACTGCCAAGAAAGCGTGGATCTTGATATTTACATGTGCTGTGTACCGTGCGGTACATTTAGAGCTTATTGAGAGTTTATCTACGAATGGTTTCTTATTGGGACTGCGAAGATTTGTCGCCCGAAGAGGTCGTCCATCTGTGATATACAGCGATAACGGTTCCAACTTTGTTGGAGCTGAACGGTTATTAAGATCTATCGACTGGGACCAGATTTCGAATTTTTCTTCTGTAATGAGAATACAATGGAAATTCAACCCTCCAACTGCCAGTTGGTGGGGCGGTTGGTGGGAAAGACTGATCCAAACCGTGAAGAAGTTACTACGGAGTGTTCTTGGTAGAGCATGTTTGACGTTTGAAGAAATGTCAACGATTCTTTGTGATGTAGAGTCAGTCATAAATTCTCGACCGCTCACATATTTGTCAGAGGATCCTACTGATCTTGAACCATTAACTCCCTCGTTGTTTATCCAGGATGTTAAAACTGTTGGAGTTCCCGATGTTGACAAGTTAGATCAAATAAACCTTTCGAAGAGATGGAGATATCACCAGCGATTAAGACAACAATTTCGGAAAAGATTTCGTGATGAATATCTTGGACTGTTGGTGCAAAAGCCTTTGAAAGCAAAATTCGTGAGACCAATCGAAATCAACGATATCGTTCTTGTTGGACAGGACAATCAAAAGAGATCAGATTGGCCAATTGGTCGTGTGATTGCTACTTATCCAGGAAAAGACAATCAAGTACGAGTTGTAAAAGTGAAAACGAAGGCTGGAGAGTTGACCAGGCCAGTAAAAAGACTTTACCCTCTTGAACTTTCTTCATTAACTTGAACTCAATGTAGATATTTAATGTTTATTTTAGTATTAGTGATATTTGCATTTTGAAACTGAATTTTAAGTTCGTTCCATTGTATTGTTTTCACTGTTTAGTAATTTTTTCTTTCTTCATTTTTTTTCTTCTTATTAAGTGAACCTTTAAGTTTAATTGTTCTGTTTCTTTATTTCCTTTTACATACTTAACCAATTAATTTTGATTTATTGTTCGATTTAAAGTTGGAGATACTTAGTTAGTAGAGTTAGTTTAGATTTGTGATAATTTTTAAAGTGATTGTTTTGATTTTCTTTGTAAACTTAAAAATCAAAAGGTGGGAGGATGTCGCCGGCACACGATCTGTAGTTTAGTTGAGTGGAGTGGCAACGCCGATTTTTGGCTTCGAGAAAAACAGTTGAGCGCCGAGAGCCACAACGTGCAGACGTGTGCCTCGGTTCTAGATTTACGATCGCCCCACCTTCTGATTTGAGTATATACATGTTTGTTTGTGATTCATGTGCGTCCGTCTACGTGTGTAATAAAATATATTAAAAGGATTACTAAGGACTTATCATTCGAAGCTCTCCCACGAACTATTTGAGATTTTAGACATCGAAATTTGAGTAGATAGAACAAACGGTGTATGGATGCAGAAGGATGCTATTTTGAAGAATATTAAGTGCGTGTAAAATTATCTTCAAATAAACTAATTTTATGGAATCAGTCTCATTATTTTCTGGACAGACCCTGTATACATATATATATATATATATATATATATATATATATATATATATATATATATATATATATATATATATATAAGACAAAGTTGAAAGAGAAAAACCAGTATGAGCACTAAAACTACTTGCAGACAGGAACTAAAAACATGAAAATATAAGAATGAAAGAGGTTTTTACAGCATCTCTTCATCAGCGGTGTCTATACTGTCTAAAAACCAATGGATTGTTCCTGAAAAGTATGATCTAAACAATAAACATACTTAGACACCGTAGAATCCATGAGAAACTGTAGAATTGAATAATGAGTTACTTATCCATAGAACACCTAGTCTGGGGCTAGACAGAGTGGAAGTTAAGAAAAGATAACCGCAAGATGACTGAAATCACAAAACTTGCGACCAAGGAGCAAATGGAAACACAGAAACTGACCTACTATGGAGACTGTGTTTTAGGACAATTAAACCTAAATTAAATTATTTTTTTATTATTATTACTAAGAGTAATTTATTATTATTTTATTTTTATTTTTTGGCTTAAGTTATTAATTTTATTTATTAATTTTATTTTTAGTAGTTATTTACTCTAATTAAACTTATTATTATGATTTACTTATTAATTGCAACAGAACAAACTATTCATTAAATCTAAAACAACCAATTATGTGCTTGGAAAGACTATCGGGATAATAATTACGTGTTAGCACAACTATCAAGTCTAAAATATGCTTATTGCTATTGTCTTTAGAACAAAGTCTATTTATACGTACTAACTGATTTACAATAATGTTATTAAAAACAGATTTATGTTAACAGGTTAGGTAATTTTGAACTTTCACAATATTAAAATCATAGTCTGATCTTTTGTCGTATAAGTCAAAAGTAAAATTGCTATAAGAATTTAATTTAATGTTAATATCGAAAAAGTTTACATTAATATTATTTGGGCTACTTTTTATTAGTTCCAGATTAGGAGAGTAAAAATTTATGTCTATATGATTATTACTTTTATTAATTGCTATTATATCCTCTATATATCTAAATATATTGTAATTGCTATTATCTATATTATTAATTTCAAAATAATGTAAGTATAAATTGACTAGCATACTTGAAGCATTTCCACCTTGTGGTACACCTTTGGTCTGTAAGTATATACTATTATTATGTACTATAAAATTATGTTTAGTTACAAAATCTAGGAGCCTATTGAAACGAGTAAGATTGATTTTGTTGCTTAAGTATTGAATATTATTTTGTAACTTTATAATTATTCTATTTAAATCATTTATATTGATATTATTGAATAAATCTTTAAAATCATAAGTTACTATTGTTTTACAATTATTTAATGTTTGCAGTTTTCTAATTAGACTAAAGCTATTATCAATTATACCACAAACACCAGTAGTTATTGTTTTATAGATTAATTTAAGGTAATTTAATAATATCACACTTGATTTAGTAGCATAAGTGTTGTGTCCACAGGTTAATGGTCTAAAAGCAATAGGTGTTTTATGAAATTTAGGATACGGAAAGAGACAGTTGTTTGATGTTATATCTAGAAGTTTATATTTTGCAATAGTTTTCATAATAATAATACATGTAGTTTCTTTTAAAGGCTGAAAAAGATCACTATTGTCTAGCTGTTGGTGCATAAGCTTTATCTGCATAAGTGATTATAAAATATTCTTGTAATTTTTTTATAGCTTCTTTTAAGTGTTTATAGGAATTATTAAAGAAATTACTATAATTAGGTAGTTTAGACTGTACTATCTTAAGTAAATTAATTTTCCATTGCTTGAAGGCTTCTGTAGGTATAGAATAATTAATAGCTATTTTATAGATAAATTTATCTAAATCAGCATTTAAGAAACTTATAATTTTCTTATTATTATAAGTATTAGGTAATCTAAAATTAGTTCCTAAATTCATGAACTCACTCAGTGCTAAATTATCAACTAGTTCCAAATTGCCTGTTATTACATGACCATGTGCCGTGTCAACATAACTATTGTATTTGGGCAGATAACATACACAATTTAAATTTATAGATTCAGTAAAATTTTTTGATACCTGATTATAGTTACGTCTACCCATAGGCAGTGTATATTTAAAGGCACGTTTAACTTTTATTTAATTTACAGGAAACATATCATGAAGTTTTTCAAAAATACTATTGAAGTTTATGTTATTTAGTTTAGGGTTGGTAAAATTTACTACACAATAAGTATCATTTGCAGTGTTATGTTTTTTTTAAAATAAGTTTATTTTTAAATGATTAGCCCGTATTAATAATAAATCATAAACCAGATGCTGAAAATGATAATTCTTTATTTTAGTGCTTAAAAATAGTTGATATAGCTTAATGATATGTTTTTTAACGATAGAAAGTATCCAAGCTTTTAATTCTTTATATTGATAATCATTAATAAACCTTTCCTGAAAATTTAATAAAGCATTTTTATAAAAGTTACAATCAAAAGTCTTACTTTTTTTTATAACTTTTACCTTTTTTAGTTCTTTTTTATGTTTTATTATCTTCGATTAGTTCAGGGTAAATAGGATGAGCTGACACATGAGTAAAATTGTACTTAACGATATTTTTCTGTTTATAAATTTGATTAAGGCCATATGGAAAAATAGTTTCATGTTTTTGCATATATATATTTTCATAAAATAGCCTTTCAGAAAGTGATTTAATTATATCAACAATGGAGATAACAATATTTTCAAAATAATGTTTTTTAAAATGATCAAATTCAATGTTTAGTGGTTGACTATTTAGTGTGTTATATTTTTTTTATATTAGAACGGTGTAAATTTATTCTTATATGTAGTGGATTAGAAGTTTGTCCTATATATTCCATATGACAACAACTGCAGGAAATTTTGTATATACAATTATAAGTTTTACAAAATTTTTGATTTTGTGAATTTACTTGAATTTGTGAATTGTGTGCTAGGGGACGAGTTTTACAAAGCTTATTAGAACATTTATCAAAAACCAATGTCTTTTGCCTGACTTGATAACATGAATAGGGCACTGAGAAAGAGGATGAGGATGATTGGTAACGGTTTGACGATCCATTGATACCCCAATAAGTATCAATGTACCGAGCACTGACATCATTAGTATGAAATATCAAATTGCCAGTCGCTAAAAATGGTTTACTAAAACTCATGATATGATAAGAAGAAAGGATAAAGTTCAATTGAACCAACATATTAGGTTAATTATAATTAATATATAAAAAAGCAAAAATAAAATTAAATTAAACACTAATAAATTAAGCAAAATAAAATTAAACACTAATAAATGTATTATAAGAATTATAGAATAAATGTTTAAACTAAATAACAAATCAAAGAATATAAAGTTGAAAATCTTGAGTAAAATAAATAATGTATAAACCAACAAATAATTCAAAAGAATATAAAGTCGAATAAGTGTTATAGAATAAATGTTTAAACTAATAAACAAATCAATAGAATATAATGTTGAAATTGTTGAGTAAAGTAAAATAAAATGTATAAACTAATAAACAATTCAAAAGAAGATAATGTAGAATAAGTATTATAGAATAAATGTTTAAACTAATAAACAAATCAATAGAATATAATGTTGAAATTCTTGGGTAAAATAATAAATGTATAAAACAATTAACAATTCAAAAGAAGATAATGTTGAATTAGTATTATAGAATAAATGTTTAAACTAATTAACAAATCAATAGAGTATAATGTTGAAATTCTTGAGTAAAATAATAATTAAGAGAGAAAAAATTAAATTTCAAATTGCTTATCTTTTGCTGCTAAAATAGTGACGATGCAACAATCCTTTCACATATTTTTAGTTTTAGGTAGTTTCCCTGGCAAACTTTTTTTTTATGTTCTGGCTTAAAATCTACCATAAATTCTACAATTGGTGTTACATACAGACTATTCTTGTTCATTTGAATTTATATGTTTTTTCGTATTGCATTTTTTTAAAGATCTATTATTCTGCTTATATAATCCTCAATAAAATTTTACTGTCAAATAAAAGTTCACTGTCATATAATATTTAATCCTCTGTAAAATTTTACGTCAAAATTACGTAATCCTTCTTCCTCCTTTATATATTTTCATGTGTTTTTGTTGAACATGCTTTTATTTATAATTTATCTGAAGAGATAGCCTTAGTCTTATCTCTGAAGTTAAGATAAACAAATTTATTCATGCTCCTTTTTTTTAAAAACTTGCATCAAATACATTTTATTTTGGAGTTGGCGTAATTACTTATTCACCAGGAAATGTATTCAGTGATATTTTAGCTCTTCACCATCAATAGATTTCAGGGATGAAACTTAATAAACTTTAATAAATGTTCAGTATTACAGAATATTGTGTTATTTTTTGTTGTTTTGTTTTTTTGTCAGTAGTTCTGATCCAGACAAGAAAAAATTTTCTTGCGAAATCTCGAATTCTCTGTAAAATTTTAAAAATAAAATGATAGTGATTACCCCTATATTTTGGAAATATGAAAACTAAAGGTATTGTGTAAGTGTAGTAGAGCAACCAGAACCATCTTAGAAACAGAATGGGCGCGCTCCATTTTTTTCTGGGTGTGTTTTCGAATCGGGTAGATGTGATTTTTCCCCACCGTTTTTTAGGTTTCTTGGGAGGGAGGAAATGACCATAACATCCCCAGTTGCATCTGTGCATACATGAATTCTTAATAGGCATAAACAATGTACAGTGAAACTTATATTGACTTAGCTCCCCCCTATTGTTATTAATATAGGGGGGAGGTAGCAGACCACCCGTGTTCGACGGCCACCCAACTAAACAACCATATTTTCTGCAGAAACAATTCAAGACTCCTTAGAACCAACATTATGGAAGAAACCTCTTTTCAACGGTCACCCCTCAAAAGGTCCACTTTTTTTCGAAACCATTATTGGCCGGAATAGAGAAGTTTCACAGGAATCACTTTTGATAAATTTATAACAATTTTTCTTTCTTCTAATGCGGTGGAACTTGTCGTCAGACTTTCGCCTGTTAACTGCCTTATTAACTGTCTCACAAAGTCTTGCTGGCTACATTAATATGGGAGCATCATTTAGGTGAGCCAGTATTGCTCCCTTTGATATAGGATAGACTATTCACCTATTCTTATTCGGGGTTTGAACCCAAGCCCACTACGTATAAACTAAAAAGTAAAAACTGTAAGACAAAATTTATAACTGTAAAACCTATTTCTATTAAAACTCATGTCACTGATAAAAATGCAAATAGTTACTATAGAATTTTATGCGTCATTTTCGCTTTATGATTGGGGTAAATTGTGTGCATTAAAAACGTTAATTAAAACACTAAAACATACAGTTTTGCTCATTTTATATGTAATCTGGATAAAAAATAATTTTTACCATGGCTTTGGTCTTTCAGTAAATTTATTCAAATCAAAACACGTTGAATATACTTTAGAATGTTAAAATATCTCGTATTTCTTAAACTTTAGAACTACAGGTTATATGGGACATATAAGTTAATTATGCAAATGGGTATTTGATTCCGTATACAAATTTAATAAACAAACAAGAGTATTCTAAACAGTAATTAATATTGTTTCATGTTATAAAAATACTACTAACATTAATGCATTTTTTTTCAGAGTGCAAAAGTGGTAATTTTTTAACAGTCAGTTAGGTTTGAAGGTAAAGTGAGAATTTATGAAAACATTTGTTTATATTAATATAATTTATTTTAGGGAACTGGTCTGGAGTAAATTCCTGCCAAGGGGTATTAGAAACAATAGCAACAGCAACGACATAATGATATCCGTTTTCAGTATTCTGGTTTCTATGTAACGTTCAATTAATAATCCAAAATTTGTGTAATTCGTTTTGTTTTATTTATTTGTATGTCTGACTCTAAATTTACATATGTACAGTAAATTATAAATTATTAGTTCATGAAATAGGTACTTGGGGACAAGCGAAGAAATATAATAAATATCTAGAATTTTTTTTAAAAATTTGACTGATTTTAATTATTTTTATTTTTTATTTATTTCTGTTTTCAATAAACCATATTTTAGTTTCCAACGACGTGTGCAATTGATAACTTTCTTAAACTGAATCATATTTGTAATTGTTGCCCATAGAGGGCAGCACTAAATTGTATGGATAAGGAATACTGCAGTGAAAGTAATTCTTCAATGTAGAAGTAAATAAAAGTGTGTTTGCGTTTCGAGATGACGCCTAATTCTTTTAACATTTTTATGATATTTTGGAAACCTATCAGGAAATATTTGAGACTTTACATATGCATTATACTTGTGATCTAAAGTAATCCGATACTTCACTGAATATGCAATTTTTCGATATTTGAGAAGATGCCCTTCATTTTAATCGCTAATCAAGGGGAATTCCTTGTGGGGATATCCCTTTGTTTCGGAGGAAGTTTTATTGTATTAACGACAAAGAAATAACAAAACATCAGTTTATAAATAGAGTGTCAATATAGACAATGTATTAGGGTTAACTATTTATTGCTAAAAATATAGTATGATCAAATAGATGAATTAAAGTGTTTACAAACTAAATGCATAAAATTAGTCAAGGCAAACTGATATTTGTATTTAATTAATAAAAAGGAAATAGTAATAGAAACACAGCATTTATGAATTTTTTTGAAAAAAAATAAAATTGCATTGCATTGTATTTAAAAAAAAGAATCTAGTATCTGCTTATTAAACACGTTTTGCTTAAATATGAATTCTTTACAAAAAATATATTGTAATATTTTATATTGTAATATTAAATATTTCCTTTTTATATGTACAATACAAATTTGTTTTTGATTGGAAAAAGTAAGCTTCAATTACAGAAATAAATGATTATATAATTTATATTTTCAAAATGTAAAGGCGTTTATCAATTTTATTCTGTTTGTTTTCTTTAGTCCTATCACATTTTTCCCAACTCTGTCTCTATATTTTTTCTTTAGGAGAAAGACACATAAATCTATCAAAGAAAAAATGGGGTGATGCATGATTTATTTCCTTTATTTTTAAGAACATAGGCGTTATAATCAATCATATTATATGGACTTTATATTGTAACGTATTTTGCCTGTGACTTAGAGTCGATTTCAATACCCCAGGTAGCGTGTGTCACAAATTACGTGTAATGAAATTGGCAGCCAGACTAACGATTAATTAAATTAAAAATATACAATTTATTTAGTTCTCTTGGTTAAATATGAATAAATAAGTCGTAATTATAGAAACAATATACAGTCTAAGTAGAGATGAGTAGAGATCACACACTCCGAATCCAGTTCATAAAAAGATGAGTAGGTTTTACAACCACGATTCACAGTTTGTCAGGGCCTCGGAAACCAGGATCGGGAAACAGAAGGATGAAACAGTCCACGAATATCAACTCGAACTATCGGTTAATTTTTCTGAAGATCGTTATCAAGGGATGGTTATTTCGAAACAGAGCTAGTAGCTCTCAGGTTTCTCAGTGCAAGTTTTGCAACTTAGAACCTCCCAAGAATAAATCCGAGAGAAAAAAAGTCTCTCCTCACTTTTTCACCTGTCGGACTCTCCGAGTTCAATCCCTCGAAGATTACTCAAAATCGGTGTAAGCAGCTGGCGTTTCACCTCTCAGCTCCCTCTCTGGAGTCTTCTTCTTTTTTTATAAGTTTATGCCTGGTTGGAAATTTTAATTCTCGCTCCTTCAAGTCTGTCTTCTCATTGGTTGGAACCTTGTTTCGTGTGCAAAATTCCGTTAATTTTATTATCGATACAATATCGATAACTTCCATATCGATACCTGTTACGGCGCGTTCCCTATTGTGCCGTAGTGTCCAGTATCCAGACGCTACGGCGCCGCTCCATTGTACTTCGTTATACCATCTGCCTGGTCGGCCAGCTGACTGCATTGCCGCTCACCCCGTTTGCTTTGCTGGGTGGAAATTCCACTACTTTAATCCCTCTAGATGAATAATATAATTTTAAAGTTATACTGTACTTTGCAAGCAGAATATTAATAGTCTGTAAGGCTTTGAGGGAGGGAAATTCCACAATAAACACACACATACACTGGTATGATTTTCACTAAGTACAATTAACAAAATATTCTTACTGACAGTCATACCAATCGTGATAACCATAATCCTTGTTCTGATATATATATATATATATATATATATATATATATATATATATATATATATATATATATATATATATATATATATATATATATATATATATATATATATATTATATATATATACAGTAACCACCGCTTATAGTGATCAGTGGTTATAAGAATCAACCGTTTATAAGAATCAATATCACAAAAACAAAAACAAATGTATTATTTCCATGTTAAAATTTTCACTTTAAAGAATCAATCCACCGGTTTTAAGAATCAACTTACACTCTTCGCTTTCCTTTCATTTTTCCAAAAAACCCTCAAAAACCTAAACCCTCAAAAAGCACGAAGTTCTTTCTTTATTTTTTTTAAAGAAAGAGTGATAAGATGGGATGGAATACAGTCTTAAAATGCGCCCCTTTCTTTGTTAGACATAACATAATAGTTTTCCTTTAAACGCTTTAGCATAACACTGTCCTATTAGCTTGACCCTGGGGCATCTTTACCCGTCTGGGTCCGATTTCACTTTTCTCCACTGACAAACAAAGACAGGGACTCTTTTTTCCCACCTCTCACATCCTGGTTGCGGCTTCCTGGACCCTGAAACACATAAATCTTCGGCAAGTGTTCACTATCACTTATGCAAACGTGACATTAGTAGATTCAGCACGTTATCAAATCGTGAAACGTAAGGTACAAGGTTAATCTTCGTCTGAGACTATTGGTATTGAAAGAAGTATAAACAGCCTCCTGAAAACTTCATTACGTCAAACTACCATAGAAAAGTTTTTCTTGCTCCCTTCCTGTAGTTGAAATGTTAAAACTGTTAAGCATGTATCTTGTAACAAATATTGGATTTTTTTCTTCTTTGCCATAATTATGCATATCTACTTATAGGTCTAGAAATTAAGTTGTACTTTTAAAATTATAAAAAATAATTTTAATAAAATATAATTAACGTATATTAAAGAGTATTTTATGGAAAATTATCTAATATATATATATATATATATATATATATATATATATATATATATATATATATATATATATATATATATATATATATATATATATATATATATACATATATATATAGGTGTGTTTGTGCCTGTCCAAAAACCTAAATTTCGACTATCAGAATCAACCGCTTATAAGAATCAAAAACAGTAATAACAAACGTGATTCTTATAAGCGGAAATAACTGTATATTATTTATATATATATATACTAGCTGTACACGTCCCGGCGTTGCTCGGGTAATGTAATTACCAAATTTTAGTAGCCTTAACCCTTTGTTAATGGGCATCGCTGTCATCCTTTTCCTCACCACGATACATTATTTTACCCATATAAATTTAATCCTTTCTGGCACATTTTGGCAAAATATTTGACATAGGATTACTTAAAACGTACAAATTCCTGTTCAATAAAATAAAATTATTAAACAAATCAAAACTACTAAACAAATGACGTCATTGTTTAAATTCTTCACACATTTTTTCAAACAACAAAGCGCAAGTTATATGAGAATAAGTAACTGTTGCCAAAAAAAATAAGGCATTAGGAAATTGGATTTTTTAATCGAATATCACTGCAATAGTGATCGATTTCTTTGAAAGCGAATATGTCACATCCTCCACATGCTGAAATTCTTTGAAATCTTCATAGATTTTTTCCACAAACACACCACAAATTATATGATATTAACTAAGTGTTGGCCAAAAAAATTACGGCATTACTAAATGCGATTTTTTAATCGATTATCACTGCAATAGTTATCGATTTCCTTTAACCACCCAATCCCTCATAGAAAACAAACGCCCCAACACACCACGTGCTTGACGTCGAAAAAGACACGCCCATTTTCTCCTGCCTTACCTTCGTCCGGAATTGAAGAACGAAATCTCCAAAATGAGATTTCTCGCAAGAGTTTCCGAATCATAAAATAAATTATTAAAAAATAACTACAATTTGTAAATTAATTTTGGTTCTGGCTTTCGAAACTGTGATGTCAAGGGTCTCTGAGATAAAAATTTCGTAAAAATATAATGACATTTACGTATCGATTCGACAATTTGGCAAAAAGGGTCGCGGCCAAAATCGCGTTTTTTTCCGAAAAACGGGTGCGTACAGGCGATCGAAAAAAAATCACAATTAATCTAGAAATTAAGACAGACAATTTTAATTGCGATTTCCGTATAGTGTCATCTTTCCCGTATAGGCTCGTCCGAAAAAAAAAAAATTGGACGGATACGTTAGGATTTACGGAGCTTTTACTCGTCCGGGAGCTCCAAATCGCGACTAAATATTTAATTACGGAAAATCTAATTAAAAAATAGAAAAAAGGGCTTCGAGGTGCATAATGAGACCTCGGGGGGGGGGGGGGGCATCTTCGTGTCGAATCTCAAGACTGTCCGACATGCCGTCTTTGCGCCGTGCCGCGAGCAGAGAAAAACTTGGTCACACACACACAGACTTTGCCTTTTATATATAAAGATATATATATATATATATATATATATATATATATATATATATATATGAAGACTTGCATTACTTAGATACTTGGGAATGTATATTAAAATCATTTCAATTCAACTTGGAATACTAATAGATGTAAAATCGAAAAGATAAGTTTGGGGAGATAAATTAGAACTGTAACTTCTTATATATATATATATATATATATATATATATATATATATATATATATATATATATATATATATATATATTTATACTAGCATTATTGCCCGGCGTTGCCCGGGTAGATATATAGATATAAAATATTTCATGCATTCCAACAAAAAAATACTGGGCTGCACTCCCGCTCTTCGTGTTCATCTGGCCAGACAGAATGCGCTTAGCACGTTTCTACTGAAATGATATACAAACAATAAGAAAGAAAGAAACTTTGAGCCTGCGAACCTTCGTCTGATTTTAAGGTCATTCCCAACCCTCTTTCTCCCGGCATTGAAATTTGACCCCCTTCCGTCATCCTCAAACCACCCCTTTTAACGCAGCTGGTCGAGGGGAATCCACAGGGGTTAGACGCACCTCTATCGGGCACAAAAAACATTAAAAAATTAATTTTAAAAAACTAATTGAGCCCCAAATTTCGTTTTTCCTGATTTAAGTTTCTCGGGTCCAAAACATTAACTGTGCCGAATTTGGTCCCGGTGGGTGAAACAGTCAATGATTCTATAGCGGACAAACAAACAGACAAGCTCTTTTATATATATATATATATATATATATATATATATATATATATATATATATATATATATATATATATATATATATATATATATATATATACAGTGGACGCTCGTTAATTCGAACTCGAAGGTTCTCAGACAGAAGTTCGAATTATCCGAAGTTCGAATTATCCGATGTTAAGAGAAAATATATAACTTTAAATGTGTATCACTGAAGAAGAAACTCTCCTAGTATGTATAACCCCAGAAAATATATTATACTATGTTATCTAAAGTTAAACATACTAAAAAGCAATACAGACTTACCTTAATCATAAAATGAAGCAGAAGATATGCAGTATAAAGTAAACTTTTATTAAAAATATGAATTACACTTTGGGGAAAAACTATAAAATGGATGTTTGGTTCTGTTTATGATGCCTACATTGTTCAGCCAGCTTCTCGATTTGAAGTAAACATTTCAATTCATTTTCAGAGGAAGGTTCCATCTGAATAAAGAGTTTTAATAGAGTCCATTATGGCTTTGTCCATTATGGCCGCATTAAGAATATCTTTCGGCAGGTAAGTAGAAAAAAGCCCTGGCAGTTTCCTACCGAAATTAGTGCATACGTCTTCGTTTACATCAGAGCTTTGGCCACATACAGTTTGATAATTAATATTTTGCCTTGACTTAAATCGAGAAAGCCATCCATCACTGCATTTAAAATCTTCAATACCCATTCGACTTGCCAATTCATCAGCCTTCGTCAGCACTAGGGGTCCATTTATCGGAAATTTTCGAGATCTAACATCCTGGAACCATAGCAGTAGAGCTCTTTCTAGAACTTCTTGGGACGCATTTCCCATGCGTTTCCTTCCTCTAGCAAATTTTGATTTTTCCCATGAATCTAAAATTGACTCCTTGTTTTTCAAATTAGTTGACAAGGCATTTATTTTTAATTCCATAGTTAGCTGCTAACTTTGTTTTACATTCGCCATTCTCTACTTTCTTTAAAATTTCTACCTTTGTCTCCAAAGTTAGGGTTTTGTACTTTCCACTTGTAGACATCCTGAATTTTTACACGTTCACACCACACAATGAGGAAAAAAAACTAGACCACATTTACTTGCCTGCACTGCAGTTATAACTGACGCAGCTCCCTAGAATCTGTAGTAAAGACTAGTTTTTCTGAAATTCTAAGAAAATGGATCCAAATAAAGGAAAATTGCTTTTTCCGTTTAGCACTAATAAGAATGACAATAGCTACTAACGTTTAGCGGACATGCAATAGTCTACGAATGCAGGCATGTGCCTCTTTACACAGAAAAGAAATTTTGACACATAAAATAATAAATAGAGTGTGTATTTTCTCCATTAAACGAGGAAAAAGAATTTTTTTTGTCAAATTTTTAGTTCGAATTAACCGAAGTGATAAAAATTTAGTTCGAATTAATGAGATATTTTTAACATTAACTCCAATACAAGTGTTTTGGGGCTTTTGGATTAGTTCGAATTAACCGAAAGTTCGAATTAACCGAGTTCGAATTAACGAGCGTCCACTGTATATATATATATATATATATATATATATATATATATATATATATATATATATATATATATATATATATATATGCAATATATATATATATATATATATATATATATATTGCATAGTTAATTAACAACCGACCGACTAGAAACGATATCAGGTTTTCCTGTCGTTGTATAACACCATTAAAACAGAATAAAACTGTAATTAATTTCTCTCACATTCAGTAATATTTAATTTAATTTTATCCTACTTCTGTGGGAAAAAATAATCCTCCTAGAAAAAGTTGTAAGACGTTTGTATAATTCCTAAAAAAAATAAATACCGCCTAACAGGAAGTACCGAACGAATTTTTAATTAAATAATAAAGTAGTTACAATATCATTAAGCTCAAATTAAAATAAAAAATGAGAAATAAATTATGAATTTTTAATAAAATTTACGAAAAAAGACATTTCAGAAGCTGACGCATAATTTTGCTTTACTCCTTTTTTTTTATAGTTTTGCAAAGTTTAAGCAGTATACAGAAATAGTTTGGAATACAAGGAACGCAGACTAAAGTAACTTAATACTGTTACGCCTTTAACACTGAAATTCCCTGGTTTCCTAAGTTTAGCGGTTTTACTGCAGTTTTGAAACTATTCTAACCGCACAAAGGAGTGTAATTTGAATTTATTTTGGTTAAGGTTTCTAAAATTTATGCGAACAACAGTATTCACCATGACTTATTGCGTAACGTTAGAGAGAAAAATGTTTCTATTTTTGAAATTCATTCTAACCTTTACCTAATTTATAATCTATCAGTTTTCATTTTGAATAAAGAATAATAAATAGCTTAAAGCTTGGAACCATTAAATATTCATAGGTAATTCCTTGGTATTTCAATGTCATATTTTCACACTAAACTAACAATAAATTTAACAATAATTTAAATTTATCGATTTTATTATTTTTGGTATTTTGATATTTTCTGTCTTTTTGAAAAATATTATTTTTTTTTCAAATACAGAAAGTGGAACAATTTCATGTTTTTTTAAAAATAAATCTGTCATGTTTCTTAAGGGAAATCTGTCTTCATTAGAAGTTTTTTTTCTTGTTAAATTGCAAAAATTTAGTAAAATTTTTCCCCAAAACATTTTCCCCCCAGAAATACTTAGACATAAACTGTAGACAAACTCGAAAAATTCTAAATTCCCAAGTTGAGCTATTTTCTCACTTACTGGAAACTCGGGTGAACACAAAAAGCTTCCTGATAAACACATTCAAATAACGAGGACGGTGACAAAGGTTTCAGTCTAGTTAAGGGGACAAAGGACCTTCAACCTCATGATTTTTTTTTCTATTTTTAACTCTATGTACGCGAATAATCAATATTCTATTCTACTACACTGAAGATAGTTAGAACTCATAAATACATATTTGGTGGCAAAAAAACACCTTTTATTTTCTAAAGATTTTTGATGATATGCTAGCCCTCTGTAAGGTGCTCTGTGCGCATTCCAATTCATTTAAAACTCGTAATACTTTTAATATAGGTTTATCATATGTATGTATAACATAACTGTATATTGATAGGTTTTTGTATGAATCATAAGATATATATATATATATATATATAATGAATTTCGAAAATATTTGTGGTTTCAAAGTGTTGTGAAGACAACATTTTCGCACAGTTTTGTAGCGAATACTTAAATTAACAATCCAGATTAACTTTGAAGAAATCCGAAATAATTAGTGTGCATGGATCTTTTTGAAAAATACTCGTGTTATGCCAAATATCTTTGATAAAACAGGTCTTATTCTACCACAAATTACCTATTTGTTAATTCTAAGAGCCATAAATCTAATAAAAAAATTATTTATTTTCCTTTGATGTATTGAGTTAAAATTTTAAAATTTAGAAAAAAAGAGGAAAAATAAGACGAGGTCGTAAGTCCTTTGTCTAAAATGCCTCCGTTTGTGTCGGACCTTCATAGGGGGCAATGCTGGTCTGCCTATATGGCGCCCCCATAATAAAATGGCCAGCAAAACTGCGGTGAATTATAGGTGAATGTCTTCGCGACAAGTGCCTCCACATTTGAAAAAAAAAAGAAGTCCCCAAAAATGAAGGTGCGTATCACACTCGTGTACAATAAAAACTAGTTTTAGAAACTGAATAAACAACAAACAGCAGATGAGCTGTATTCTAGTGAAAGTGATTATGACTGATAATATGACATTATTGTTTGCTTTGAATTAAAAAATTTAAGTTTTTTCTCTACCGAATTTGACGTTTTCGTTTGTTTTTATTACAAATTTTATTTCTGTTAATAAGTATTTGTGCATCTTTGAATAAAATATTGAAAATTTATCTGTGTGTATTATAGTCGAATTTTAATTTTTTCCGAAAATTTCACGCAAAATCAAGCATTCGTATTATATACGTGTTCGTATTATAGTCAAGATATTACGGAATTTATTCATTTAATTAAAATTATCTGACGTCTCATGTTGTTGTTGTTGTTGTTTCTAATTCCCAACATGGCCGAAATTTATTCCAGACCAGGTTCATGTAAGCTAACGGATTAAAGGCTGCGGATCTGGTTTATGATGGCACTGCAAGGATCGGACTCCAATTTAGCCAAGTGCCACCGCAATTTCGACCGAGCACCCCCCAGGGACGGCATATCGGGGGATCATACCCTCTTCCAACCTCTCTGATCTCATAGAGGGACTTTCAGGTCTACGGATTTAACGTGTCCATATCCGACCTAGAAACGAAGGTATTTATCCCTTCAGTGGTCGCACCCGGGCATAGAGTGCAACATTTTCCTAATTTTGAATGGTTTGTTTTTACATGTAAGGTTTAAATGTTCGAAGAAGTTTATATCTATAGCTACACCCTTTCTAATCTAGGGTATGATTTTCTGACCCTTCAATACTTTTCCTACAGTGTTAGTTGTGATTTAACCGTGGTAAACCAGCGATTATACTAGATTACAATACGACAGAAAGAGTTGATGCTGTCGATCAAATGTGCAGCTATTACACCGTATCTAGCATATCGCGAAGATGGACTTTCTCATTGTTGTTTACGTTTTTGAACATAATAGGAATGAATGCGCAAGTTGTCGTTAGATTCAATAAACCGGACAGTTTTGAAATAAGGCGATTGTATCTACATTCTTTGGCCTTTAATTGTGAATATATCTCAATATTATAACATTTTATATCTTCTCCTAAAAAGCAGAATTATTATTTTCAATTTGAAAAAAAAAAAGTTTATTACAAACGGAATAATCGAGGTTGAAAAAGACGTTGCAATTTGTGCCACACGCGCCTGCTGGTGTTCAAAAAATTGGCGCGCCTGCTGAAGGGTTAATGGCAGTTGACGGTTTCCTAGGGACCATCGAACCAATGCTCCTCATCCTGCTGACGATGTACTACTTACATTAAAACATATATTCTCGAATTTGATGGTGGATATTAGTAAGATTATTTTAACTGACATTGATTTCCTCTTTTAGATGTTTTATTTTCAACCTAAAGAAACTCATACGCAAAAAGCTGTAAATGGTCGATTTGTGAGAAGCTTGAAAATCTGATAAATACGTGGGTGTGGAGTTCTAGTTACGATAATTTCATTCCATATAAAAAAATTAAATGATGAAAAATAAAACATTTTAAAAAATATTCCACAGCGAAATAATATATATATATATATATATATATATATATATATATATATATATATATATATATATTTTTTTTTTTTTTTTTTCATCATTTGAGAAGTAACAAGATTCATCAATAATAATTTTTATAATTTATTCCTCAATAATATAGTACAGTAAAACCTTATTTATCCGGACTAAATAGGATAATTCGCAATCCGGATAATCAAAAATCCGGATAATCCGGGTAATATGGGTAATAAGCAAAACAAAATCCTTAACTAGGCAGACTTACCGTTATTACGATAAAACTAATTTTTGTAACAAAATTACATAGTATTGTTTACAAGACATTAAAAAATTTAAAAATAACGTTTCACATCATTTCTTAACAAAGATTTGGTAAGTCAAGTAAAGATTTCTTAAACTCAACAAAAAGCATTTTATTACCATAATTTATTGTACAATCTATGCAGGATCTGTACATTGAATCAAACTAAAAAGCGAATATTTGGCGTACTTGTAGTTACATTCTTGCTATGATTCTTAAAAATCATTATCTAATGTGAACGTTAAATAAAAATATTGTCCACAAATATTTTTTATAATGTTATAATCCGGAGATCCGGATTAACGAGGGCCGGATAAACGATGTTTTACTGTACTATTTATTCTTCTACCAAACTCGGAAATGAAACGATCACACTTGTTGAACCATTGCAGAGTAATGGCTATCTTGCTACAGCACAGTTACTGTCGCACTCCCTAGTTCAAAAATCCCATACCAATATCATAAAAAAAATAATTAATGCCTTAATATTTTATTAATGTATTAATAAATATGTCCTAAATAGCGGTAACATTATCGAAATTGAGTTCATAAAAAAAGCTTATTAATTATTTAAAAATTTTTGAAGGAAAGAAAATCACACCCTCTTAAAAATGTAAACAATTGATAAAACCTTTCAGAATCATTAAATGTTTGCCATTCGGGGAGAAAACATTTTATCCCAAATCGTTTTGTTCGAAACAGAATAGCTTGAGATCTATTCATTGGAAAATATTGGATGTTCTTTTTTTCCAATTTCAGATAGCGTAAAATTATCAGTTGTGTCAATAATACGAACCTGATTTAAATCGGTTGAAAGGTGATATATACTCTAATTCACATAATGTTTTTTTTGTTTTTGTTTTTTGTGACAAATGGCTTTATATTATGGTTGCAAGTTTCCTGAAAAACATGACTGTATATTTTCGTGCTGCCATCTGTCGGTATTATATGTAACAAATTTTGTACCTAGGGAACGACACATAGTACAAATTATTTATTATTTCTTAAATACTGTAACCCATGCTTGAAAATTAACAGTCTCGGAAAAAAATCTCCGAAATTAAATAGGTTAATAAAAAAGAACAAATCTCTGCATTAAATAGACCAACTGAGTAATACGGTTAAATTCTTTGACATGTGACATTAAAAATACTACTTTCTCACATTTTATATTACAGAAAGAGAGTTAAAGGTGAAACATATGACACTTCAAAAGTTTATGCTGTGACGTATTAAACTACATCGGAGAATGCAAATGATATGTCATTTATTCTTCATGATAAATATTTATATTTTAAGGTTTCAATAATAAAACGATATTGCTTCAAATTAGACGGGTTCATGATTTACAGATGTTAATTTCGCTTAGATTCTTTAGATTTTCTAAACAATATGTAAGGAAAGAAATACAAAATTATCATTTTAAGCACCGACTCCTGCTGTGGACGTCATAAACAAATATACTGATAAAATTTTAATATTTTTATACATGCATTGTAATTTTATTTCACATCGACGCCTCTAGATGGCGGCAAAACGTCTGATATTCGAAATTGGTGTTGCAATGTAAAAATAATTTATGAAACTTGTTGATATATCTTTAATTTATTACAAGAAAAAAAAATTCAAGATCAAAAAGAAAAAAAAATGTTGTCGAATTTTACCTCACTTACTTTAAAAAAGGCCTAGATTAATAAAATAGGATGTATAAAACTATCTATCCCCATAATTCATGCACACACACACACATATATATATCGATAGATAGAAAGATGATATATGTGTGTGTGTGTGCATGTGATAAAGTTGTAATATTGCTTTGTGACTAGAAAGAAAGGAGAAATCCTTTCTCATGTGTCACCGGAATCATATATATATCAAATAAATGATTGGATGTCATAGAAAAAAACATTTTATATTAGAAATGATTTCATAATTGCTTAGAGAAAATATCTTGTTTGTATATGATAACTTTGGGGTATATCATGATATGCAAATTCGGAATGCATTGTACATGTGTAATTTTGGGGGGCAGATGAACTGTGAAAATAAGCTTAAAAAATACATTTATGCCAACTACAAGTAAAAGAAAGGATTAAATTGAATGTTCTAAGCTGCACCTGTAAAATTTAAATTGGCAGTTACGTAAATAAAAGAATTGTAATAAACAATAATGTGCATGAAGCTAAAAGGATTTTAGAAATTCATAACTGAGTTAAAGGTATATAAGATTGGAGAAATGAAAAAAAAAAATCCCTCAGATAATTTTTATAAACTATAGAGTGATTCCTAACAGGTCTGCTTTAGGGTGTCATGTGATCGACCATAGCACGAAATTTTTTTAAGCATAAACAAAAAGAATAGTAATATCTACTTAAAATGAATGTTATGCCCACGCCCGATGGCACTGATCAATGCATTGGTTATTGAGGACGAATTAGCTACCCAGAGGCCCTAAACGGTTACACTTGATATCAAACATTTTTGCTCTAAGCATCAATCATAAGTCTCACATTAATAAAAGAAAGCTCTTATAAGCGATTTCCATTGTAGTCATCTAGTACAATACTGTCCGGAATCCTATGGCTATTTTTGAAACCGTGTTAATGTATCCAATTCTTGTGAATATTGCTTATATATATATATATATATATATATATATATATATATATATATATATATATATATATATATATATATATATATATATATATATATATATATATATATATATATATGTGTGTGTGTGTGTGTGTGAATCGCTCCATTAGTATAATTCTTCTTATTTATTTTAACTAAATGTATCCGTATTGTGATAGGGGGTGTGTTTCTGTACGCGCAGGCACTTCTGTTTTTCGATTCTGTTTTACGATTTTAGTGTTTTCGCAGGTTTTGTACCGCTTATATATATATATATATATATATATATATATGTGTGTGTGTGTGTGTGTGTGTCAAATTTTTGACGCATTTTGGTACTTTTCTGTTTAACTGTTTACAGCTTGCCCAAGAAATACAGACAGGTTTTGGCGAGCTGCCAAAATTATTACTCGCAACGACGGATGATTTTAGCGTTGGAAATTGTGTTTTCGGGAGCACCGTTATGGAGGAACGTAATCCTACGTTAAAATTGAAGAAACTATAATTTTAGAAAGGGTGCTCTATGTTCCTGATCTTGTTCCCAAGGGTGCCGCAAACGAAAAAATTTTGGGCATCTATTTAAAAGCTCTGAGTAAAATACTCACGTTCTGTAATGCTTTTTACAAAAGCATACAAGGACACGCTGAAAAAACAATTGACACCTGACTTTCATCTAAATTTATAATGAGGGCTAAGGTATGAAATAAATTGTCTAACACCTTCCCTTATTTCCCTTTTTTTAATGAGAACTGCTGCTGCAAGATTATAATTTCATATGAAATAAAACTAGGATTAAATATCCGCTTCGGACAAGTTTAAAAAGTTTTATGTTTTCATCTAATGGCATGTTCAGATGTGTAAAGTAGTGTACATGAACATGTCTCTTTCAAATCACATACAACAAAGATTCGAAGCAGAATAAAACAATAATAAAAATATAACATAAATTAAAGCCTGAAATTTATAAACCACACTATGATAGATATTTTATTGATGCTGAATTAACCTTTCAAAGAATTCCTCACAAAAAGATAAGACTAATATGTTCATTTCAATTTAGTTCCTTAACATTGACGACCTAATTTACCATATGCCAGTATACAAGAGCATGTATTGATCTTTTTCTAAAGATCATTTATAAATAATTAAAGTCGAAAGTTTGGTGCTTACTAACAATATTAAAAAAATACTGAACTAGAAAAATAGCTTAGCAAATAAATTATTTCTGCTTTGTTAAACATAAATTTTGCAAAGCTATATTTATTAAAACATAGATTATTTTGTACAGTGTGCGGCATAATAGACTCTCTCATTTCAAAGGTTAAAAAAACGAAAGAAAAAAATTTACAGCAAAAATATTTTTATTTCCGAAAAGTACTTACGTTCTTTTTTCCCATTAGGCTTTAAAAATAACGTCACTCATGTGGCACGCGTCATTTCAGATGCACTGCTGAAGACGTTCTGTAATGTTTTCCATCACTCTGTTGGTCATCTCTGGGAGAACGGTTTCACATTCCTCCCGAATAGTGGACACATGGTCCCGTTGTACATTTTTAGGTGTTCTATTGTTCCGAGGGTGAACACTTGGTTTCCTTGGTAAGGCAGACCCAGTTGCACTCCCGTTTGAAACCCATAACAGGATCGCTTTTCTATCAGGAACAACATCCGTTGCATAGCGACAGAAGCGCGTTCTAAATGCCATCTCTTTCGCGATTGCACAAGCGTGGTTTTTAAAGAAGACCTCGTTAAGGAAACCACGATGTTCGCCGGAACAACACATGGTGTCTACTGACAACTAGAAAATCCTCCTGAACGTTTGCCACCTTAAGCGCCGACATGAGGCACGTTATGACCTCATTAGGTTTTGAAATTGGGTTAGGCTTCTGACGACCTCAAGCGCCGTCAAAAAATGGTGAAACAATCTCACCATTTTCTGACCAGTGACTATCAGAAATTGTGACTCCATTCTGCCGCAACCTGTACCTTGAAGAGAATGAACTTATTATGATTTTATGATGCCACTGTCGGTGTGGCAGTGCTTCATTTTCTCACAATAAGTGTTCTCTTTCACCATTAGCCATCTATATACTTTGATAAATAGTTTTCTTACCTACTTATAATTTAAATTCCAAAGATAACGACCCAAACTTCCAGAAAGGTGTTGCATTTTCAGAACTTCTTCCCCAACAACGTTATAACAAATTATCTAAAAGGGGAAATAAATACCATTTGAAAAACATTAGTGTGATAAAGTTTCTTAGATGATTTCAAACACTAGCACGAATGTCTGTGCTTCATATTCAGAAATATGGGAAAAGAAAAAGAGAAAATTGAATCCAATTGTGAATTCCTTTTCCTGCTCCAAAAGAAATATGATTCATGTACGTATATCTAGGAAAATTTCATGCTTCGATCCCGAACCCCACACACTTAAATTTATAAAAAAATAAAGTCTTCAGATCTTTCACGTTGAGTTTCTTTATTTATCACTTTTATCTTCATGTTTTCTTCCCTTCCCTTTCAGGCAAAATAATCCCATAAATGGCGGAAAAAAACTTCCATGTATCGTTGTTGGAGTGAAAAATAAAATTTAGAAGAATTTGTCTGGACATTTGTAATATTGTAAAATTTTAGTCTTCTGACTCTTTTGAATCCATTATATATATATATATATATATATATATATATATATATATATATATATATATATATATATATATATATATATATATATATATATATATATTTGGGTGGGTCGAAAAAAAAATATTTTTTTTTCGGAACGCTTTAGTGCGGAAAAGTTGCCTATTGTAAAAAGAAGATAAACGGCATAAAAAAAATTAACATCGGTAAACATCTTCCCTTCGCGCATGGCACTTGAAGTTTATGAAAAACTAGCTGAAAACCCGCGCTTCGCTACGGAGTACATTCAAATTAAATACAACGGTCAACGTATGCAATTTATGCCAAAAAATAAATATATATATTTATAATAAATGCGATGATCAATGTATACAATTGATGTAAAATATATATGTATCTATATATATATATATATATATTTATAAAAAATCGTAAGGGATATGCATTTTTTTTTGGATAATATCCAATCGTCTGCTGCATTAGAAAGAGAAAAAAATATTTTTTTTGTCTATTTAGTTGTTACGCACGTGACGATAAATTTATTGAAAGTACCAGAAAAAGAAATCACGTGATCAGCATTTAATAAATTAAATTCTAAAAATTAATCTTTAAAAATTCACCAAAAATCAGGAAATGGAGGTAAAAATTCGAAAAAAATTTCATTTTGAAGGAATTTTTATGATCTTTCTCGTGATATAAATTTTATAACCCTCAATGTATTATTTTAAATGCAAACGTAAAAAAAGTTTAAAAAACAGCTTAAAAATTTAATGTAAAAAAATCTAAGAAGAATTTTTGAAAAATCTTTCTTAGTGCACCCCTACACTATTAGAAGAATCGCCATGCAAAATTTCAGCCCTTTAGGTCCAGCGGTTTGGTGTGTGCGTTGTATGTCAGTCAGTCAGTCAGTCAGTGAATGAATGAGTCAGTTACGGAACTGTTTTATATATATAGATTGCAAAAATCACGATATTTTTGCAATTTTTTCCTGTTTGTTAAAACTTTTAAAATAAACATGCTTTAGTTTTTTATGCTTGCTTTATGGGTTAAATAACCTAAATAAATTAAATTCTGATCAATAATCTATTTTTTCCGTTCGCACAACGTCTTTGAGAAAACAGAAATTTATCAATATTGTAGGTCAGGAATCAGCTGGCTGAGCAGGATAATACGAAACAACAACATTTATTTAAAAGTTCTTGGACGGAACATTTACACATTTATATTTACAAAATAGGTCAATATAGCATTACGTGTTGAAACTTGTCTCCTTTAAAACAATAAAAGGAGTTGTTTAGACTTGCACCCAACACTACACTCAAATCCGGCCTATCTGCACTCGTTCTGCATTCGTTCTGCTCGTTCTGTATGCAATCTGCTGGCTCTGGCTGTTCGGCTCGCTCTGCATACGATCTGCCTTCGTTCCGCTGCCTCTGCTTCTTCTTCTCGTTGCCTCCTCTTCTTCCCCCTCTGCTTCTTCTTCTCGCTGCCTCCTCTTCTTCCGACTCTGCTTCTTCTTCTTCTTCTGCTCGTCACGAATTAAAGCTCAGTCTTAAATGGAGCGAAAGCTTCCCATCAGCATGACGTCACGGGCGAATAGATTATGAATAATAAGCAGGGGGAAGGTGGCTCACTCTACAATATTTTGCATTTTCCACTGTGCTGCTCTTCGTTTGTTTTGCTAGGACAAAACACACCAGAACTCACTTGAAATAGGTTGAACTGGTTTAAACTCAACTGAAGTCAATTCACACCTACTGAGGAAAGTTTGGGTCTTTTCTTTGACGAACAAAAAGATGATACTTTGTTCGTTGAAAAATAGAATGCCAAGTAATTTCACAGGAATGGGAATGAATAACACTATTCTTTTATTCAGGACCCTGGATCAACTTATACTGAACATGCATCTCCTTCCTAGAGTCTATCAAATGATATAACTCATAGCATTATTTCTGATTTGTCTGAACAATCAATATCACTACAAAAACTTCAAGTAGTAGGGTGTAATGGCAATATACGAGTAACCAACTCTGGATGGAAGAACGGTGTGATCCACCGACTAGAAAATCATGTAGGACGCCCGCTACAGTAGTGCATATGCCTCCTGCATTTTAATGAGCTTCCTTTCGCCACATTTTCAAACATATTGACAGTCAAACTGCAGGACCCAATTCTTTAATGGGCCGATCGAGCAGCAGCTCACTTGCTGTAAAAAAATCCCTGTGGTTCATTATGAACCCATAGATTGTTCGATTCCTGACATAGACAGGAATTTGTTGAGCAAAGACCAACAGTATTTGTTTGACATTTCAAATGCATTCACCTTGGGACAATGTCCAGAAGACTTGGCAAATAGAGACCATGTCCTTTGTCCCATACCAGATGGCTAACTGCGGCCAACCGCGTCCTTAGGTTTTATAAAAGTTCATAAGATCCACCCGGAAACTTAAAAGAAATAGTTGGCTGCATCTTGAAATCATATATGCCTATGTGGTTTACCATAAAAAAGAACAAATATTTTACTAACGGGCAAAACATGTCTTTCAAGCAATCCAAATATCACGGTTTTTATCCGACGAATTACTTCAAGTTGTCGATCCAGTAATTTAACGAAATGCATTCTTTGCGCACCCAGAGAATGTTCTGTTGGCAATGCTTGTTGAGGAAACATATTCTGAATATGTTCAAGAGAACATATTCGTGAGCTTGGTTACAGAAGGATCTTAAAAGCAAAACAAAAAATCACAAAAAGAAGATTGATAGAAATTTCGTACCACCAAAGATAAACTTTCAAGCTTCCGATTACATTGAAATTATTAATTGGAATTCTTGTGTGGTGTATCCGTCCCCAGTGGTGTGGAACTTAAGTCAAGATGATATAAAATCATTCATCAATTCTGATACTATGCCAATGAGAGAAGCACTAAAGTTTCCCGGTCACATCCAGGCTGTGGAGACGAGCGTCAAAATTGTGACAAAGGCTTCGAATAAAGTATGTGAACATGAAGCTAGACATGGCGTATATATATATATATATATATATATATATATATATATATATATATGTGTGTGTGTGTGTGTGTGTGTGTGATGATTAACGCATAAGCTATAGTTAATTATATTAATGAGCTTTAAACAGTAATTTTTCTATTAAAGTTCTAGTGTGATCTCCAACTCAGGAAGTGACTGTGTTTCGCAGCGAAAAGTTCAGGGTCATTCGCTCGCACACTCGCGTATCTTACATAACCATCAGATGTTCGAGCAAAAGGTGGCTCTGAAAGAGGGCCTACGCCTATGTGACTTATATAACGGAAGAGAAAGAAATTGCGCAGTTCGGGGAAATCTTTGATAGAGTCAACACGCGTCTGTCGTGTGAGCTGTGAAATGATGGAAAATGGCATTTTAGCTGGATTAATTGGGTATTTGATTAATGTTAATTAATAAAGTGGTGTTTAAAAGTTAATTCAGTATTAGTTCTTCAACCGGCCTACTGTTTGATGACTGCATTTAGAGTAAGTAAATTGTTTTAGATGGGTGTGCGGCGATAGAGCCGTGACAAAGAGTCGAGCAGGATTCGACTACGCGTCCTCGAAATCCACTTGCTTTTTAAAATTAGGTATAGGAATTTAAAATTTAAATTTAATTTTCCCATTTTTCGTCATTTCTCATCTCCGCGACAGCGCCTTGTAAAGAAAAAATCATCGGAAAGAAATTTTTTTTCGACTTGAAAGATTGTCATGGTTCTGCATTTGCTGTTGTCGTGTTCCAGTGCCATTGCTCCCAATCGCCGTCTTCACATTATGAGTGATTTTTCGTTGGAAAATCTCCGTCGTCTTCAAAAAGGAGTTCCGCCACTTGTGAGATGGTTGATTCTGGTTCCTACAGTATGTGATGTGAAGAGTATTCGGGATTGTTTTCTGCTTCTGGTTCAACAAGGGGATTTTCCAATACAGTGCCGTGAGATGTCGATCTTCATATCTGTGTATTATATTTTCCAGAGTTTTCAGCTATACAAAACGTAATTTATGCGGCATATAGTTAACAGAATAAGCGACGTCCGTCACACCTTTAGAAGAATGTGTGTTAATCGAATTATGAATTATCGGTATTTAATGATTTGTAAATTAGAGTTATTCACCATGGTTTTTGCCCATCTTAAACTGACAACGGATTAAAGACCCTTGATGAAATTTTAGCGGATCACAGCTACATTGAAGGATATGGGTCCTCGAAAGTGGAAACTACTGTTTAAAAAACATTATCCGGATCACCAAAAGAAGTTTAAGAAAAATGCTGATAATTTTATTTTCTATTAATTTGCATGTTGATTTTAAAATAATGATGATTAAAGTAAATTAAAGTTTCTAAAGGTAAGTCAAAAATTTATGATTTAACTATTGTAACTGAGATGGATCTATGATTTTTGAGGTTCTTAATAGCTAGCTTCTTTTGATGTAAAAATAGAATGTTATTTGGAGGTGACGTCAGAATCTAAACTAAATTCAGTTCAATTTCGGGAGCAATAAACCCAAACTTTTATACTGATGATACCCACCCAAGTTTCACTGAAGAGCAGGTAAAACTTTGGTACAACTATGGGATTTGGGCACTTAACTTTTTTCTGACGGCACTTCCCAATTAGTTTGCATTAAACATTATAATTTCAGTGGAGTTTTAGACTACTGAATTAAAATTTTGCTGTTTATGTGTAGGATTTTGATTGTAATATTGAGAGTTTTGATAGACTTATTTCATGTTTTTAGATTAATTAATACTTGACATTACAAAAAGTTTTAATATTGTTATTCTACGAAACTAAAATATGTAACCCAGCTTTTTTTTTTTTTTTGGGGGGGGGGGGGACAAAGTAGGCTATCAGATTTTGAGCATTTGTAAAGAATAAAAAATTCTGCATATTTTTCAGAGCTGGTAATAGTCCTTTTTGTCTTTTTTTATTATGTGATTTTTGTGTTTTAATATTTTGATTTTTGAAGTGTTTTATTTTAATTAACGTTTTAATAAAATATATTTTGAGTGTTTTTATGTAGTGATAAAATTATATTTATATTATGTGATTTTTAAAAATAAGGTATGGAAATCATAGTAGTATTGTTTTTATAGATATAGAGTGAGGGATTTTGATATGTTTTAATTTTTGTAATGGTAGGATTGTATAAGAAATATTGAACAAAATATGAGTGAGTAAACATATTTTAACAAATCAGTGAAGGATTTAAGTTTTGAACAAGCATGAGCAGTTTTACATGCTTCCTTCAATTCCCATATCGGTTAGAGTTTTTAGTTAGAAATTGAACGATGATGAAATGCATAAACAAAAAATTTGAGAAAGAAACTGTTTTGAATAATGAAAGTAATTTTGAAAGTTGATTCCATACATTTTGAAAACAAATACTTTTTCTGTTACATTTTATGATGTTTTTGATTTAAAAAATAATAATGGTAATAATAATGTGAATGTCAGAGATACGTTTCCTCTTTGTTTTGTTGGGTGCCTAACACCCCATTGACTCCACTTATGTGATTAAACTTTGTGTGTTGATAAAAAAAAAAGCTATCTTGTTTAAACTCTCTTAAACTACTTCGTTGACTACATATTAATGTGGATCTCATAAGCAATTGTATAGTTATAGTATTATTTTGAGACAATTTCTGGAACAGATGTGGACTTCTACATTACATTTAATTATTACAGATGTTCTTATATTTTTGAGATATTAATAACTGATATTGTAACGATTCGTGTTTCTTTTATATGAAATTATGTCTCAAATGGAGACTTATGTATCCTGTAACAACACCTCATTTTGGTCCAGCTAATCGCATGTAGAGATTAATTTTTGGTTAGGGTTAAAATTTTAGCAAGTAAAGTTTTAGGAATAATGCTGCTGGGTTTCTCTGGGTTGTTGTGTGGGGAAGGTACCGCCATAAACGGCAATTTTTAATTGTTCATTGAAATTAATTCTAATTATTTTTCTCCTCTGGAGAAGTACAGCCGAGAATTAGCTACTCTTTGTGTGCACGCCTTCAGGAGGAAGGGGGGTGATTGTGATGATTAAAGCATAAGCTATAGTTAATTATATTAATGAGCGTTAAACAGTAATTTTTCTATTAAAGTCCTAGTGTGATCTCCAGGTCAGGAAGTGACTGTGTTTCGCAGCGAAAAGTTCAGGGTCATTCGCTCGCACACGCGGGTATCTTACATAACCATCGGATGTTCGAGCAAAAGGGGGCTCTGGAAGAGGGCCTACGCCTGTGTGACTTATATAACGGAAGAGAAAGAAATTATGCAGTTCGGGGAAATCTTTGATACAGTCAAGACGCGTCTGTCGCGTGAGCTGTGAGATGATGGAAAGTGGCGTTTTAGCTGGATTAATTGTCTATTTGATTAATGTTAATTCATAAAGAGGTGTTTGAAAGTTAAATTAGTATTAGTTCTTCCACCGACCTACTGTTTGATGACTGCATTTAGAGTAAGTAGAGTGTTTTAGATGGGTGTGCGGCGATAGAGCCGTGACATATATATATATATATATATATATATATATATATATATATATATATATATATATATATATATATATATATATATATATATATATATATATATATATATATATATATATATTATATATATATATATATATACATATATATATACATATATATATACATATATATATATATATATATATATATATATATATATATATATATATATAAATATGTATGTTTTTTTATGGTTCAGTTCCGGCACTTATACAGAATCTTGCCTTTAGTGCGTGGATACCCTGACTGCTTGATTTATGTTTGTTTTTTGTCTATATTCTTATTATATTTTTCTATCTCTGTTGGATTATTTATTTTAGTTATATTTGTATATTTTCATTATGAGGATATGAAGCTTCTGCGCTATCCTCTAGTGAAAACGTTATATGTTTTCTTTGCAGGATAGGTTTTAAGTTAAAGTGATTTAGAAGTCTATGCTTGCTTTTTATCTTTTGTTTATTTGATTTGTTTATATTTTACACATACACACACACACACACACAAACACACATATATATATATATATATATATATATATATATATATATATATATATATATATATATATATATATATATATATATATATATATATATATATATATATATATATATATTAGGGTGGTTAAAAAAAATCGATTTTTTTATTTCGGAATCGCTTTACCTCACAAAAGTTGTAGTTTGGTATCCTGAATTTTGAAAAAAAAAATAATTCTAAGTTGACATCTTCAGTTCGCGCATGAGGCTGGCAGTTTGAAAAAATATGCTAAAAATTGAAATTTTTAAAAAATAACAAAATTAGTTTTTTTTGTAATTTTTTATAATGCAACAACCATAAATTGTCAGTATATAGCGTAGCTTGCACCTAAAAAAATATTTTATAGCTTTTACATAATATCTTTAGTTTGCGCATATGCCTTAAATTGGGCTAATATCGCCTAAAATTTGAAATTTACGTGTTTAATATGCAATAATACATACATGACATATTACGTTTCAAAAGTATTTTAAAAATTCTAAATTTGTTGAATATAACCTTTTAATACAGTATTATACGTACAAGTATAGTTATACACACATTCATATGTATATAATAACATTGCATGTAATAGCTAATTACAGAATGATTTGTACATTTTACCTATTTTGTGTGTATTTAAGATTCCTCAGATGTGTTGGGCATTGTTCTAAATTGAGATTTATAGTCAAATGGTGGCATAGTTAACCTTGAGAGCAAAGTTGTCCTTATGAAACCATCCCTGGTCTCTTCTCCACATACTTTAGTACAAGATTCTGTTACGAGTTTTACAATTCTTTCGACACTTTGCGTGTGGCAAGGCAATTTAATTAGCTCGAACTCTGGGAGAACATTAGTATTATTAAGTTCTTATAGGCTTTGAGTTGACACATTGCTCATTATTGGAGGAGGTGTAAGTTTGCACTTACCAATAAGTTCAATGAAATTCGAAGGTGTAAAATTGATGGTCGGTGGGTGAAAAGTTCGCACCGATTTCCATTTTGGTTCTTGTTTTCTTGCTTTTAGCAATTTTCGAAAAGTTAGCTGTCTTTCGTGCACTCTCTCATCTAGTACCATTGAAATTAAAAGATTTTCGGGATGACAAAAATACGCATTCCTCTGAATGACAGGATCAATTATTTTACGTACCCTGTCGAGAAGCTGTCTTGTCTTCTGTACTAATTTAAACACGTGAACTGCTACAAACTTTACAGAGGGATGCATTTTAATTCCAAACCATACTGGCGTATATCTTCATAATATAGCTGACCAGCAGTTTAATTTCGTCAGAAGGTTTTACTTCCGAAATATATAGTCTTAAGATCCTATTTCCACAAGTTAACCACCTAGAGTTACTAAGAGGATCAGGATCTTTCACAGCGAGATCTGGCGCACACTATCGATAAATATTAAGTAAATACTGTTGGTCGTTGCCTAAGTCAGTTTTGGTCACATTTATCTCCTCACTATTAATCGTTTCAAAATTAGCAACAGGGAGTATTTTACAGTCAGTCAACTTCTTGCCAATTTGTCCTGAGAAACTTGTGGATCCTGTAGTATCACCATCTACACTTTCAAACAAATGTCTGAACGGAAGTTCGTTGAAATGTAATAAACATATAAACCATTGTAAAGGACGACCAAGTTTAAGCTCAAGGTTCCGAATAACACCGTTTTTCCATCCTGTGTTAGTCGCTGTTCCGTCACATCCAATTGCAACAAGCTTAACATAATCAAAGTTATTGTTTTCTAAATAGCAAAAGATGCTATTAGCTATTTCACTTCCAGTGGCCCTTGGAGGTGCCAAATGTTCCAGATACTTTCCACCAGGCTCTTGAACCAAGCTGATGTGCTCCTTTTTCTTTAGTCTGCGATACATTTTGTTACCATTCTTTTCCTGATAATAAGTGTTATCTTTTCTCCCGTCAAAATTCAGTATATGTAACTCTACATTGGGAGAGTCTGATTGTAAAGAGTATCGAATTTTATGTTTTTCTCGTCTGATCTTACTCTTATGTATTACTAGAGACATATCTCCTTCATTTATGATGCCCACATCTTGCAAAACACAGGAAGCAATAGCAGCAGTGGCTCTCTCGGATATCCCATATCTATCGCTTACTAATGCTGTTGAAGGAAGCTTAATTCGCATTTGCGATGTTGACGGTAAACTGTCACATTTTGCTTCGTGACTCTCAAACTGGCTATTTTGGGCAGAATTTATAAGAGTATCTCTTTTGCTAGCTTTAATATCAGGTTCAGCAATCTCTTTTTTCTTTTCACTTTGCATTCTTTTATTTCTTTTTGCGATATTATTAGTCTCTACTCTATCCAAAGTGCCAATAAATTATAAACGGCCATTTCTCTGGTCGTACAAAAACTCTCTCA
>OU015496.1:61924442-61939442 GCA_907164885.2 Dolomedes plantarius | reverse complement strand
TCCTTCAGTCAATGGTGTGAAAAAGCAAGAACAGAAACTCAAATTAGTGCACTTACCATATGGATTGAGAGTTAATATAACAATGAAAATAGAATAACTCTTACAAAACAAAAGTACTTTATTCTGTTAATAAATTACAATAGAAATACCAAAAGTGGCGGCACAGATTGATGAAAGACAAGCCAACGTTTAGAATTTATGTGCTGTACGTAATAAGTTATGTGCTATACGTAATAGTAAATTTCATTTACTATTTCGAATGAGCTTGAGATTTGAACGTTAATTTTTCCTTTAAAAAGAACATCACTGCCCTGCAGTTTCATGGCAAATATATAATAAAAACTTTTCTTGGAAATTCGCTAAAACGGTATTTTTACTTAATAAAACCCAGGTGACACCTCTGGAAACTCTTCGCAAACCCTTTAGAGGTCGCGACCCAGAATTTGGGAATCCCTGATCTAAATGCTCCATTTAATTTTTTTTTAGGATATAGGAAGGAAAACGTTCTTATGGCCCCCCTTCTTATCACAGAACCCACAAAAAAGCCCATAACCCTGACTACTTGGTTCTAATGATGAAACAGGGCGTAAGTTCTCTTAAGGTCGGGGACTACAATTTCATTGAGCTGTTTAGGTCCTCTCTCAGTTCAGAAAGGGCCATGTTACTGCTGAGGCTTATCTGGACTCCCTGCATGTTCACGTGTATTCCGTGATGCTGTCAGTTTTTCAGATATGTATTTTTCAATTCCTACTATAAGTTCACATTCTTCCTATGTATATCTTATTCAAATTTTCAATCGTTAATAAAATACTTTTTATTCATCCACTCAAGTTCAAATACATTTTTTTAAACTTGTAGTGGATGACACTTGATGTTAATACGGTTTTTTCAAATATTAATTCATTAATAAAATTTAATTAATCGATTTTAGTTTTAGACCTAGAGCGTGTCTTGCTCTTGCATAGTAATTTCCCTGTTGTATATATATACTGTTTACTCTGTAAACGGTAGCACTGCGGTAGCGCGGGCTTCTCCCGTCCTGCAGGTTGCAGGATCGAATCCCCAACCTGACAAACTCTTTCTCTCTCTTTCCCCCCTCCTAATCTCGCACAGTAGGCAAGGTTCTGGCTGGTAATCCTTTTTTTCAATTCCTACTATTAGTTCACACTCAAATTTTTCTTTGTTGAACAATGAATGCCAGTGACCTAAGTAGGAATTGACTTTAACAAAATTTGTTTTTATATTACTTGTTCATTTCTAATGGCAAGCAATAACAAGAAGATAAAAAGTACGACAAGAAAGCAAACAACAAGATAAAAAATAAAACGAAAAAGGAACCAAGATGAATTGATTGTTCTTGCCTCGCAATATCGGCTATAGTGTTCCCAAACCGACAGTACATCACAGGTTTGGAGGTGGGAAATTGCCCATAACCTGTCTATACGAGATAGTGCAGAAAGATTATGTATAATTTTCAAGCCGCACAGATGTTTAGCTAAGCAGTTACGACCAGTTAAAAGCCGAATAATGACTGCCGATTGCCTGCTAACAACCCATAACTTATTAGAATTTCTATCTATTAATTCTTGATAAAACAGGTCCTTTTAATTTTTTTCGGATAAATACTTACCCCTATAGACCCTGCAACATTATTAAATATTACTGGCACGAACGCCAACTTATCTTTTAATATCTTCTTCCTACAACATTCTTGTAGGTAGAAGATATGATTGTACAGATATTCCTCGACTTAAGTCGGAGAGACGGATCGAGATATTGGTCGTAAGTCGAATTGGTCGTAGGTAGAGTTTCAAATAATATTTTTGTGTATGGTCATACATATATTTTTTACTTTCATACATACATACGTAATTTAAAATACATTGTATTTAGAAGACAGAAATAATTCTTTGTCATCACTACTTATTATGTTAATACAATCCATTGGTTCAGAATTTGCGACAGAAGGTACGTTGCAAGTTTTTTAACAATGTTATCCAAGATAGTTTGAACAGTTTGTGTCTTCTTTCCCTTATATTTCGCCTGGTGGCAAGCCAGATTTACCTGAATACGAGGGGGCTGGGGGTGCCTTGAGTGGATGACAGATCTGTACTGCTTGTCCGGCATCCTCAAGCCCCATAGCAATGGTAAATGCCACCGAACTTGGGAAATTAACCCTCTACTGCGTATTCACGCTCTTGCTACGTAGTGACTGGTCTTCAGGTGTATCATGGATGATGGACCTTAATGGTCTGGGGGTCCGAGGTGTCAAACTCAAAGGTTTCCTGAATACGACGATTTACGCTTGTGAAGCTTTCTTCATTTGGGTCCTTTGCTTCTAATTGTGGTAGTCCTTTATTAATATAATGAAAGTTGAAGCAATTTCTGAAGCTCATGAAGGTTTATTTGATTTATCGTGGGATATCGAAACTATTGCATCATACATTTCTGTTATTGGGTCTTAAATTTTTGCAGTATTTCACAATATTGCATAATATTTTTTTGAATAATTAAGTAATACATATAGGTATGTAGTGCATATTCGAGCAACAGTATTTTTGACTTTTTTATTAATTTAAAGATTTCGGTCGTAAATGCGAGTGGTCGTAAGTCGAGGAATACCTGTACATATTTTGAAATATGCACGGAACACAATATCTCAATTATGTATGTATGAAACATAACCTTCCTTCCACAGAGAATGGATGACGTTCAAAACACTCGAGGTGTCCACACTTATTTAGCTATTAATAATTTGGCTACTCATATTGTTTTCATCATTATTTTTACCATCTGTGTAATAAAAAGATTATCAATATTTCAGATGAATAAAGCAGCAAGTTGAGAAAGCGTATTTGTGTGGAAGTTTATAAATACCCACAAATCTATGCTAATTGAGAAACGCACTTATTAGGTGTAATAGGAGTCTCGACCCTTTTACACCTCTAAGATTTTGTAATAATAGGAGTTGGTTATAATACCTTGTTGTTTATGTCTATGGGACCGCAGTACACAAGGTCCCCCGCCCATAATACACATGAAAGCAAAGATAGAAAGCAATATTCAGAAAGAAATACACAGATACAAAGATATTTTATTTTTACACGCATGATGACCTGGCGATGTACAGTGGTATTTTCACATATTCCGTTTTAAGACGTCATTCCTATTTCAGGCGGAAGACTGACTTTACCGCAGGTGACAACCAATCCTTTCTCAGGTATCGAACAGAAGCCCACGGCGTGAACGATATCCACTATGCCAAGTGGGCGACTGGTTATAATACAAAGCATTACAGGTTTGAGCGAATATTGTCACTTACTGTATGCTGGTAAACTTTTCAATTAACTGTAATAGTAAAGATGGGAAGGATATCGCTACATTTCCACTTGTTTTTTTAAAAAAATAAACTACCCATTAAATTGGAATTTCATACTACAAACCAAATAGCAAAATTGAATGCCCAAATCTATATATATACACTCAAGAGCCAAAACATTATGACCATCCCTACATTTTGCAATGAATTCGCTTGGATGACGTGGAAGGCACGTGATCAGGTGGAAGTGGTATTTAACTGCTGCTGGATAGTCTGAAAAATCATTCTTTCACTTACTTCTGTGCGTGATGGGAAAGGCTGCGGATCTAAGCGACTTTGATAGAGGGCATATTGTAATGGCTCGGAACAAGTATTTCCGAAACTGCACGACTCGTGGGTTGTTCGCGACCTACAGTTGTTAATACTTATGCAAAGTGGATGAATGACGGTGAAACCAGCAGTAGACGACATGGTGTTGGACGTCCACACACTATCAAAGAAAAAGGTCGTCGGAGACTGTCTCGCATGGTGAAGCAAAACCGGAGCCAGACAGTGGATCAGCTGACAGCCCAATACAATGCAGGGCCAAGTAGAATAGTATCGCAGCACACTGTTCATCGGACACTGCTGGATATGGGGCTACGCAGCAAACGTCCCACTCGTGTGCCTTTGCTCACCAAGCGTCATCGCCAACTGCGCCTGCGCTGGGCCCGGGAACATCGCGACTGGTCCATGGATCAGTGGGAGAGAGTTGCCTGGTCAGATGAATCACGGTTTGTCATTCATCACGCAGATGGCCGTGTCAGGATACGCCGTCTTCCAGGCGAACTGTTGCTCCCTCAATGTACAGTAGGTCATACACAGGCCGGTGGTAGCGGTATTATGCTTTGGGGGACGTTCTCGTGTGCGTCTCTGGGACCCGTGGTTGTGGTAGAGCAGACCATGAATGCTACATGGTATCTGAACATCATTGAGGACCAGTTGCACCCTTACATGGCCTCTGTATTTCTAGCTGGAAATGAAATGTTCCAACAGGACAACGCCCCGTGTCACAAGGCTAAAATTGTGTTCGAGTGGTTCCAGGAACATGATGCTGAATTCCAGTTAATGTCCTGGCCGCCTAACTCACCGGATCTCAATCCGATAGAATACATTTGGGATGTCATGGGACGGCAGCTCAGAGTTCAAAGACCACCAATTAGCAATATCTTGGATTTGCGTGACCGTTGCTTAAACATCTGGTACAATCTGTCTCCGGCCATCTACCAAGGACTTGTGGCATCCATGCCAAGGCGGGTTGAAGCTGTGTTGCGCGCCAAAGGTGGACCAACTCGTTATTGACAGGTGGTCATAATGTTTTGGCTCTTGAGTGTATATAACAGTTCCGGAACTGACTGACTGGCTGACTGATAGATAACGCATAGACCAAACCGCTGGACTTAAAGGGCTGATATTTCGCATGGGGATTCTTCTCATAGTGTAGGGGTGCACTAAGAAAGATTTTTGAAAAAATTTTGTTAGAGATTTAAAATTAAATTTTTAAGCTGTTTTTGTAACATTCTTTAAAGTTTGATATAAAATAATAATTTGAGGGTTTTAACATGTATATCACGAGAAAGATCATAAAAATTCCTCTAAAATGAAATCATTTTCGAATCGTTTCCTCGATTTCCTGATTTTTGGTGAATTTTTAAAGGTTAATTTTTAGAATTTAATTTATGAAATGCTGATCACGTGGTTTCTTTTCTTTTTTTGATACTTTAAATAAATTTCGTGTCACGTGCATAACAACGAAATAAATTGACAAAAAAATATTGAAATACAGTAAAAGATAAAATTTAACCACTAGACTAATTTTAAGAATTTAAGAATTTTTTAAGTATTTACTTCAAATTAATATGTTTTATGGATATTAAACGTACAAATTAATTGCATACATTGACCGTTGTGTTTAATTTGAATATTTTCGTCCACATTATTTTGTCTATAAGAATAACCATTACGATATATATATATATATATATATATATATATATATATATATATATATATATATATATATATATATATATATATATATATATTGGCATTAACTGCATACATTGATCGTTACATTTAATTTGAATGTACTCCGTAGCGAATCACGGGTATTCAGCTAGTATACTTATAAGCTCATTTCTATGCGTTTCGCTTAACTGTAAGTATTCTTAAGTGTATTAGCAGATAGCGCAACAGCCACTTCTCGTAGTGTGGTGCGATATTTACGCTACATTACACTTTTTTACTTAGTTCGCTATATTAAAATAATGTTTCATACACGTATCATCGATAAGCATTCTTGGAGGCCACGACATACGTATTCTTTGATTCTTCCGCTAAGTCTCTTATAGAAAGTTTTAAAATTGAAAGAAAAGCAGAGTTATATGTAAATCCGCATATACCCGTGAAATTTAAAGGTAGACTTTTACATTTCTTTCATTGATTTACACGTAGATCTTTTCATAAGACGCGCATTCGCCTCTCTGATGTTCTCGCGTAATATTGTGAACGCGTTGTGTGTATTTTATAACCTAGAAGCTTTTAAGCTTAAAAATAAACCCCTTTGAAGATTTTCGCGGAAACTCTTTCATTTGTTAGGATAACTAAAGCTCCCATTTTCAGTATTTTACAAACAAAATAGTCTGATTCGTAATATGGGCTTTCAGGAGGGAAAAATAGAAATGGAAAAGTAGTGTTTTAGCGACAAACAGGGCATATTGATAAAAACGTTTATAACACTTTCAATATCATTGAATCTAAGTATTTAGAGCTTCCAATTCTTTATATGGTGTTGGTGGGTGGGAGAAGATAAATTCCCCCAAATGTCGCCTCTGGGGGTTGGGGATTCTATAAGAATGGAGGTGGCACCTGGGTCAAGTCGGATTCCAACCCTTGTGGAAAAAATGTGTAAACCGCAGCTGCATTCCTCTCTGCCCTTCACTAAGACCTTGTCTGGCTACGATATACGTGACCCGTTTATTTTTGATTGTATGAAGAAGTATAAAAGTTTCTTCAGAGTATTTAATTTTTCTGTTAACGTGTTTGCAGGGACGCTGACCAAGCATGAAAGACCAAGCATGACCAAGCATGCATCCGTTAGGCCAATGATTCCTAACCGGCGGGCTGTGAGATCTGCCAGTATTGTAGATCTCAGATTTTTTGAATCAGAGTGCCGATCAGAATTTTTCGAATAAACAAAAAATTGTATAGGACACACTTAAAAAATATTAAGCTGGATTAATTACTCTCTTGCCAGAAAGGTTGTGACACAAACCGATTCATTCATTCCTGTAGAGGAATTAGCTACCCATCAACTCCAAAACTATTAGGCTTGATATCAAACATTTCTGCTTTAAGCTATGTCTAAGCTAATCGTAAATCCCAGATTAATAAAACAAAACTCATTTTAACTATTTCCACTGTAGATTTCTAGTGTAATACTATACTGAATCCAGTGGCTATTTTGGAAAATGTATTAATGCCTCATATCCTAGTGTTTGGTAAATATCTGTTATATATTTTTAATAAATGAATAGAATAAACAGTGGATTAAGTGTTTATTTAAAATACAATTTTATATATTTCTGAAATATACACTGCTGGCCATTAAAACTGCAACACCGTGAAGCAGGGATGATACAAACGTCAAATTCGTATGAAATGAATAAGGCGAACTGAGAATGCAAATGATTAGCTTTTAAGTGGAATCGACCGACGCAGGAGGGAGAAATAGCATCCCAAACTCTGTATAGAAGGAAAGTTACGCAGCGGGTTTCTCATTCGAAAATCGCATTTGAATGTTGGTTGTTTGTTAGAAGATCGTGTTATGTCTCGTATAAGAAGGAGAAAAGGCTGCTAGCACATGTCGGAATTCGATAGCGACAGGATCGTGGTCTATCGTGAGTGCGATATTGCTACACGCATTAGTCGGAATCCAACGACTGTCATGAGGCTATGAGATCGATGGGTTCAGGAGGGTCATACTGAACGCCATGCAGGATCTCAACGACCTCCGCCACTAAAGGCCGAGAGAACAGGCATGTTGTCAGTTCGGCCTTGCAGGAGCACACAGCCACATCAGATACGTCGAGTCAGGAAATGGGGTTGTTTGCAGCATGATAAGTATCCTGACGGACAAGGCGATGACGTCTGGAGCAGCACGGACTATATGCACGGCGACCATTATTGCGGCTTCCCTTGACACAGCAGCATAGGGACAAGCGGCGACAGTAGTGCGCCCAACGACAAAACTGGATACAGGAGTGGCACCACGTCATCTTTTGAGATGGGTCCCGGTTCTGCGTGCAGCATCATGATGGACGTATCCGTGTCTGGAGGCACCTAGGAGAACACACGTGGCCTGCTTGCATTCGATATCGTCATACGGGCCCTGAATCTGGTGTGGTGGTATGGGCAGCTGTTTGGTACACGACCCGAAAACCTCTTGTACATGTCGTCGATAATATCAACAGTCAGCGTTACACTTCTCAGATCTTAAGGCCTGTGACTGCGCCCTACATTCGTGGTCTCGGAGAGGTCATATTTCTTCAAGATAACGCATGTTGCCCGTCGTGTCCTGGCGTACCTGGATACAGAGGGTGTTCGACAGTTGCCCTGGCTAGCACGTTCTCCAGATCTCTGATCCATTGAAAGCATCTGGTCATGGGTTGCTGAGAGACTGGGCCGCCACAGCTCTCCAGGCACTACGATTGATGAAGTGCGGCATAGGATTGAAGCAACAAGGAAGGATATACCCGTATCCGTCATCCACGCCAAGTTCGACTCGATGCCTAACCGGGTTAGAGCCGTTTTAGCTGCCAGATGCGGCAGTTGTGTATACGAGTTTAGACCCTGTATAACCCCAAATTATCTACAAATTTAATCATGTTTTCTTCCTACTATACTAACGTATATACGCACAATAAGTAAAGTTTTATTATTTGTTTTCCTTCCTGGTGTTGCAATTTTAATGGCCAGTAGTGTATTTTAGTTTCACTGAACACTTAAAATCTGTGAAAACTAAAATTCTTGGAATGGTGCCTCAAACATAAAAGGGTTGAAAATCCCGGCATTACACTATAGCTCTCGGGAGGCTTTAATTATGCTTGTTTAGATAGCCAGGATTGTAGCCCTATGCAGTCATAAGTAACATATCTCTATTAACCATCAGAATACCATCCTTCTAAATTCGTGCTGAAAGAGAGATATTTAGGGTTCGCTTTTCTACGAGTTCTTGAGGCGGAATGACTAGTTCTGAGACACTGCACGACAGCGGAGGCATAACATTCACTGAGAATGTTGATCTTGCCGGAAGTCCTCTCATGTACCATACACAAGAATCTAAGTACACTAAAGCGGACTAGAAAATGATGAAAAAAAATTGAAACTTGAAAGAGAAATATGTAACAGAGATTTTCAAATGTGTGCAGAAATCGTTCTTCAAAAGAAAATAGCTATCATAAGAAATCTATGAGGCGAAATGTCATTCCTTCAGTATATAGGGGTGGGTGTGTGATGGAGCGTATGTGGATTATGGGAAAATACAGATTAAATTATTTAGAGGTAATATAAACTAATAAGTTTAAAGTTCATATATATACTAATAAGGAAACTATAAACTATATTTAACCAAAATCACTACACACACAGACGCATATATGTATATATATCTCTCTTTATATATATTATATATATATATATATATATATAATTCTTAATTTGTAAAATATTTTTCTGTTCTGCCACTATATTCTAACAGAGTCACTAAGAATTAAAACACACTCTGTCTACCGTAACATTTAATTTTTATTTCTAACTACTCTAAACACTTTAGTTAGATTTTACGTGCTTTGATTTGTCTCTATGGTTTGTATTTCAGTCTCAGTTTGAATAAACATCTGTGCATGGAATAAGTAGACTCATTAAAAATCTGAACATGTGCGCACCTCACATACCTAAATTACTACTAAAGTAGGTTGTTTAACTTTTAATTTTGTTCAACTTTGTTTAACTTTACGGATCGAATTTTTGTAAATTCAATCCCCTTTCGAGATATTTCCTAAAATGAACCCTTTCCGTTCAGGGAAAGGCAATTAACTTCCTTTTTTTCTGTGTATCTCTTCAGTGAATGACTATGCTAGTAGCAACAGTATGCACATAATGTTTTCCTTGCGTTTATCGCACGTATGTTTGTGTTATAACAAGACTTATAATTTAATCCCCCAGGCTTTTATCCAGTATCATTATCGCTTTTAACCAGATGTAAATTGTTCCTTTCTTCAATGATTACTTAAAAAATAATTCCAATTCCTGCATATAATAAAAGCGTAATATACTGAAGGTCCAGACGGCTGGGTGCAAAGATCGCTTAAGGTCGCACATTTCCTTTTAAAGTAGTACGATTTCTATACACATTTAAAATCCCTCTATAGAAGCATAGTGTTTATAGAGATACTCCAAAAGGGAATCATAGTTAATGTTTTTTTTAAAACTGTGGATATCTGCCTACTTCAGTATTTCCTTAAACGAGAGAATAAATATTTTCTTTTAAATCTCTGAGCTTAAAAGTAAATCGGCTTTTTACCTCCATAGAAAAGGATTTTTCTTATCGCCATACAGGACTAAAGTCATTTATTTTTACTTTAGATTTAAAACCACGACATGGGAAATTCACCTTTTAATGGAGTTGGTAGGGGTTTAAATGGAACGAATCTGTGAAAGCTGTGAAGGTTTATTTTTTCTTCTTTTATACATTATGACTTTCAGAACATTAATTTATTGAGTGTCATTTTTTCATGATACACAATTTCATTGTTTTAATAACGTCAACACACTGAAGAAGGACATTAACAATTATTAACAAATATTAAGTTTGATCTTTTAACTATACAAAATTTTTTGCTTCTTCGCTATTAAATGTGTTTCTTCGCTTTTAATTTTTTTTAGGTAAAAACAAAAACAATGGCAGTATAAAATTCTTTGTGCTTAATAAGTATCACATTTAATATTGGTGATCATTCAAGGTTTGCCCAGTCTTTAGAGTGACGTCAGCAGACTGAATAATCTCATGAGCAGACATCTATCAGCAAATATTAAATCTAATCTTTGAAGTATAAAATTTTTTTTTAAAGTTATTTAACACTTTTCTTCACTTTTGATCTGTAATTAGGTAAAAACAACGAATGGCAGTATAAAATAATTTGTGCTGAATGCCTATCAAATTTAAGATAAGGGGTTATTCAAGATTTGGCCAGTCATTTGAGTGACGTCAGTACACTGAATAATCACATTTACAAATATCTATCAACAATTAACAAATCTAATCTTTCGTCTATACAAAATTTATTTTTGAGTTTTTTAGTGTATTTTTTCACTTTAAATTTTTAATTATGTATAAACAGCCAATGGTAAAACTATACACTTTGTGCTGAATGCGTTATCACGTTTAAGATAAGGAGTTATTCAAGGTTGACCCGTGTTAGCTAGTTCTTGGGAGTAAACATGCCCTTCTGATATGATTTAAAACACGTTTCAGAATGCAACATTATAGTAACTTAACAAATTGCATTAAGATGTGTGAAAGAATGCTTAAGACTGATTCTATGTATAATGGTACAGCATTGAATTCCAAGTATGATCCAAGCGAATTGGTAATCAAGCCCTTTGTGCCAAGAGGTATGTATATTGTTTATGTTTTCAGTTCCGTATCACAAGAAAAGAATTTGTCCATTGGTGTTTGTATTTGATAGATCATATATGCGTTAAATTAAAACAGCATTATAAAATGTCAAATTTTTGTGACTGATATTTAATACATGCTCTTAAAACCTTTTATATTTATCGTACATGTGCTCGTATTTGGTTAATTATCATGGTTTGACATCAATTTAATGAAAGACAACAAAAAAGTACATGATTTCAAGATATTATATATCCAGTATCAATTCAATAAACCGGATTTTAGCGTCATGTATTTGTTTGCGTTCAGAAAATCCAATTTTAAGTAATTCGTAACTTGACGTTTATACGAAGTACTAGATTTCATAGTTGCCTTTAGTTTTCAACTGAAATATACCTCGATGAAAGTTTATTGGTGAAAGTTCTGTTAATGAACTTATGTTTGGCATTATGTATTTAATTGGCTAATAAATAATTTATAAAACGGTATTAAATTAGCTGATTAAAATATATTGTTTTTTAAATAGCTTTTCTCTTTATTCATGATATGATTATTGAAAAAAAATTACATGAGACACCTTACAGGCAGGGATTATATATTAAAACCTAAATGGTTTAATTCGTATATCTTACACAAATTGTAAATTTCTGCAAGATTAAAACGGTGAAATATTTACGTATTAGATCTCTTGAAGTAAACATATATATTGAAGTTGTTTGGGACTTAGAAGTTTAGAAACTAGTTTCTTTCATTTTGATATTTATAGCCTTGAGCTGAAAATTTATGCAAAAATTCTTTGATGTGGTATGCATTTTTTATTGAGTCGGTGAATGTGTGTTAATTTCGATATCTGAAAAATTTACTTTTGTACAAGATAGTTCTTACTTTTAGTTCAGCCGTGAAAACCACAGCCTTTGTCTTTCGTTCGCCCTCCCTAACTCCGGAACTCGGAGTTAAAAGAAAATATGGCTTTCAGTGACATTGTTGATTTGCAAATACGCTGTTTACTAAGTTCACAATTTCATTTCTTTAACTGTGTATATTGTAACATTAATTTTAAGTATGCACAAATTACTAAGTCAAATATTTCTATAGATCTGTTTTAAATGCAGATCTACAGTACTCCTTTCAAGTGCTGCATTTTAAAAGCAGTTCTTTAATGATATTCAGAAACTAAAATATTACTCATGTTTTGAAATGTGCGAAAAATGAGTCTTTTAAGCATTATTTTAAATCATTTGTTTTCAATGCTTCTTTGTACCTTGCATTTTGACTAGAGTTGCAAGGTAAAGCTGATCTCTGTATTCCAATTAACGAGTAATAGCGGGGAATATAGCATTCACTTATGTCTATTTATAAAGAAAATGAAAAAAAAAATTACCAACAGCTTTAGCAAAAAGTTGTAAAATTTGACTGGAAATATTTTATTGTTGAACATTTATGAAATGAAATAATGCTAACCTTATCAGATTGATAACAGGGTCTTTACAGAAATAAACAAATACTTGTAAAAAAGGCTTGCTTTTCATTTTTTTCAACTTTTTCTACACATTTATATAAATGGTAAGAAACTTATATGAATATTAATATAGTTATACATTAACCGAACATTCCATATCACATGCTTTTAAAGGGTTGTGAATATGTGGATTAAATCTAATATCCTAAAGTCATCCTGATGTGACAGAGTTAGATATTTAAGGAATTTTTGCCCCTTAGAAAAAGGAAATTTTTATAGCTATATGCAAAAGGTAGCCAGAGCACGTTAGTCAAATTAACAAGTCCAGTTTTATTTTGACGTTAATTATCCCTAGCTGATTATTTCAAAGTTTTTTTTTTTACTTTACTTTGCCAATATACAACTAACTCAAGAGATTTGGATTAAGTCAGTAGCTTAAGGTATGTGCCTACCCTCAAATCGCTGTTTTTGCGAAAACTTTCGAATTTTTTTTTTATTATTTTAAATTAAAGTTCAAACATTTGGGATTTCAAAAATGCTTTACTTTTGGTTCAGCTATAATTAGAAGCAAAGTTTTAGCCCAAATTATAAACCGGAAATGAACATTCTGAAACCGGAAGTGACCTTTTAAAGGGCCACGGAAATACAAAAAATACATTTTTGCAGCTATTTCTTTACTTTTAAACAATTTTAATGCTCATTTTTCATTTTTAATATAGAATTAAGTTTCCTCTATTTACTTTTTATAGCTTTAAGACCATTAAAAGACCATTAAAGGACTTGGTGGAAAGGGTAAACTAACTGATAACTTTATAGACAAGCTGCAAAACTATTATGAGATTGCAATTCGCAGAGATGTTGCAAATCCTAAAATATGCAATCAGCAGTATTATCTGTTTTTTCATTGTTGCTCAAGCAATGAAAAGTCGATGCATGGACAATGTCCTAAGGGTCCCGAAAGTTAGTGTAAATACAAGCAGGCATTGCATCATGGAAAGCAGTTTTCCGAAAAATCGTCAAGACTTCCAGATACAATAGTCAAAATTATAAAACCAGCTTACTTTGAACTGGTTAGTGTGATCAGAAGTTACTGAAAGTGTTTTCATTGCATGACTCAAAACAATAATGAATCATTTAACAATGTTTTGTGGAATATTTTTCATAAAGAAAATTTTCTTTAACTGCAAACATTGTTATTAGGGGCTTCTATTGCAGTGCTACTGTTTAATTCATGTTTTATGGGTCTCGTACCTGTTTTCAATTATTTAAAAATAAAAACTGAACCAGAAATGTTGGAAAAGTACATGGAAATCAACATTGAGCGAATAATGAAATCGAGGCGACAAATTCTGCCAACTACAAAAACATGCAGAAAAATACTAAAAGCTAAATGAAAATCAAAATTAATGAAAAATGAAGGCACGGAAGGCTTGATCTACAAATATGGTGGAATTTGAGGTTGTAAAGTTTATACATATTTTTTTGTGCTAAATTAAAATCTTTATTTGCGTTTTCTGGAAAACTGCATTTTTCATTTTTTAAGTTTACGATAAATTTCATTTCTTAAAACATTTTTAAGATATTGAAATAAAATTTTGTCACAAGGTTCTGCTCATCTAGTGGTATGTTATGAACCAAAATATAACTTGTAAGTATCTATTTATTAATTTAAGAGCTATTTTTATTGAAAAATATATGAAAATGTTTTTAAAAATCTTGTGTATACAAAATTTGGTATATTTTAGTAAGTTTAAGAGGTATTGCAAATATTTTGCTTCATAACACAGGTAAGTGATTTACTAATATTCTGTTGAAAAAAAAGTGACATATATATTGGTTAGATTTTGCTTTAGATCTGGCGTAAACGCTAATTTTTACTAAAATTTGACTAAAAATTGCCTAAATTTGAAAAGTTAATGAAAATTCCACTAACTTTTTTTTAAATTCATAGTTTTATTCCCTGTTCTATCTAAAAACACTTGTTTCATAAAAATTTCCTATTTTTCAAAAAAAGTGCCCAAAAGGTAGGCACATACCTTAAAGAATGATTATTCTTGTGATAATAGTGAAACTATGACTAACTTTAAAATATTCATATCAGAAGATTTTAAATATCAAGCTTATATATCCTGGAAATTCATACTTTAAACTTCTATAATAATACCTAATACATTTCATCTTGTTATTCATTCTTTTATATTATAAACATAGATTTCCGACCTGAAATACAGATTACTGATTGAATGTAATTGGTCTTGTATTCTCATAGCAAACGAAAAATTCTACTTAATGGATAGGTCGTTACAGTATAAAGTTAATTTCATCCTATTAATCGAACAAAAATTTTTCTTTAGACTAAAAAATCTTCAATATTTCTGAAACGATATAAGAGGACAGTTGCACAAGTACTTATTTCTTTTATCAATCAATTATCAAATATTTTCGTAGATGTGATGCGATTTTTGTAAGTATTCAGTTATAATATTAACACAATTGATTGACTTA